>NW_010585831.1:309500-398529 GCF_000705375.1 Tinamus guttatus | reverse complement strand
CTAGGGTGCCACACAGGCTCAAATGAATCTGTTCATAAAGAGACAACTCACTCGGATTACATTAATACAAACCTTTTATATTATACACCCCAAAGGAAAAATGGGGTATGTGATAACAGTCTTCATATACACCTTTGGGAAGGCTAATTTGGCCTTTTTCCTGTCGCAGAATGAGCAGAAACTAAAGGGGAAGGACTAACATTGGGGCAAAACTGAGAAAACTGTTTGCTAGACTCGTAGACAGTTTGCACAGGTGTGAATGACCATGTAAAGCACATAACAGTGAGGAACTGAGTCATGAAGAGCATGTCATTCCCCATGCAAACAAATTATGCCAATGTGTTTCTTTGCTAGTGTCAATAATAAAAAAAAAAAGGTGCCTGTTCTTAATCTATTTTCTGCAAGAGCCTTCTTTACTTCTGGTTTCTTGCCTTGATTTCAGTTCGGTGCTTGGATCCTGCCTGCTCACTCAGCCAGGAGCCTGCAGAAACCTTGATGAGAGAGGCTGGCTCGCTTCAGCCGCGCTCGCACACCCGCCCTGCCCTCGGAGAGGCCACGCACACCCAATCCCAGCACAATAGTTTTACGCACAGGATGCTCTGTGCCGTGAGGGCGGGTCACAGCCCTGCGCTTGGCACAGTCACCTTCAGGGGACATTTAAGGAATAGGTTAGCTGCTATCACTCAAAGTCAAGTATCCTGGAAGAGGAAACGATAGTCCCTAGTTTTGCATCAGGAAGGAATCTCCCATCCTGAGGAAGAAAGATTAGCCTGGCTGTGTGTGCAATTGCTCAGGAATAACTTTCCCAAATTACAAAGCATGAAAAGCTTCCAATTTAGTGCATTATGAAAGTAAGGGGACGGGGCTGCATGCAGCTTAAAGTGCACATTCATTATTGTTATTAAGTAGTTTAATTTTAGAAAAAAAACCAAAAAGCTATTTTACATGAACCAAAAGTACAGTAATGTTAAAATATATCAAGTAGAAATTTGAATAATAAAGGTCATATCTGTTTGCGTCTCTTAGAAATAATAATATGCTGTAACAACAGTATGTGATTAAGCTCTGTGTTGACAGAGTTGGCAATAGAGTACATTTTCTTAGTATCTTCATTGGATACAAACGCATACACAAAGACAGGCTCTACACACCTGATCCCATTTCACAATTAAATTTGATAATATTTTAATGCTCACAGTAATGAATGAGCCAGGTAGGTGAAAATAAGGAACCCAGCTACCAGGACTGAGATAAACTGTAATAAGATGGAAAATCTTGGGAGAAATGACCAGGAAATATTTTAAAAACAAGAAGGCAAAAGCAGTGGGTAATATGAAAGGAAGTTCAAAGCATAAAGAAAGTATTGCTCACCAAAAATAGGAATACTGCGCAGTGAAGAAGGACACAATAGTTCTTTGTACATTAGTCCAAAAATATATTAAGTCTTATCTTTGTAAAAACAATGATTCAGCTGTGCTTCTCCCCCCTGCCAAATCTCTCCTCATTCAAAGACGATCATTTATCTAGGCTAAGTAGAAATGAACTGACTTAGAAAAACTAAGTTTAGAAAAAAAAGATAGTTTTAGAAAAACTAAAGGTATAAGTGCTACCCCACATATAACTGGTGTAGCAGGACTTTTCAACTGCTAATGCTCCCTTCCCTCGTGATGGGACCTTGGCCAGATGAGTTAGAAGGAGGTACTGGTGGTGCTGATGTCGGCATTATCCATAGACAAAGAGCCAGAGGCATTTCTTTGTTATTCTCTTTTTTACTTTCTTCTGCCTTTTCTCAGGTCCCAGTAAAGCAAGAAGCTACATAAATGGGTACACAGAGGTACGCACTTTCTGAAGCACCGCCATCCTTATCTCAACAGTAAGATTTGCAGCCTCCTGGCATCCCCTTCATGGGAAGGAGTCCCGGCCACTGAGCCAGGGAACCAACCTGCTTGCCAGACTGCTCTGCTGCCAGCGTGATCCTCACGACGCAAGGATCCAGCGCAGACCGCCTTGGCTTTCAGTCCCTCAGCTGTAAAGCATGAGCAATAACCATAATGTGTCCTTCTTCCCACACTTTCCCTGTCCTGCTTACTTAGGTAGTAATCTCTGCCAAGCAGGCACTTGGACATATTTTTAGAAAATCCAGCACAAAGGGTCCCTGATCTTGGCCAAGGCTATCTTAACATAAATAAAACTGTGAGATTTGTAAAGACGTTCCTTGAGGTCTGTTCGGATAAATAGTATGAGAGCAACTTCCCCCCCCTACCATCCCACAAAGGTATTCAAGGTCAGGAAAATCCTCTCTTTCTAACGGATAAATGACTTTTTTTTTTTTTTCTTCCAACATGAGTTCAAAATCTTTTGAATAGTCTTTCTTTCATTACAGAAATTGTCCCTCTCTCTGCCTAATTAGAGGACTTTAAGTCAACTACTTTAAGATGGAAAGTATATACCTAATGCTTGTAACAGTGCCAATGGCTATTAGGGTTGGTTGATTAAAGAAGCCATAGTTGTCAATGATAAATGGCTCAAAGTCTGAGATAAGGCAAAGGAACTTCCAGAGAAATCTTTCATGTCATGATAGAGGAAGTAAATCCGAGAGTGGACATTAAGGATTGTTATTGGATGGTCTTTATAAGCAATGGGACAGGAAGTTCATTAGGTGTTTTTCATCTGTCCTCAGAAAACTAAATCAGCTGGATCTGATAAGAGATGGATGTACAGAGGGTTGGCTCAAAATATGAAAACAAAGCAAAGAAAAGAAATGTTGCTATTGACGTCACAGTATGCTACCTGCACTGACTGTGTGAATAGAAGAAGAGAAACAAATACAGCTGCCAAACACTGCATACATATTTCACGGAAAGTCATCAAAAATGTGCTGTCTGTTACATTACCTTTGGAAAACAAATTTATTTTACAGGAAAAAAAAAGAAATTGGATTTAAGTTAGCCTGTAATCTCAGAGAGAAAGAAGGGACACTATAAGGAGAGTTGATTACACTGCATATTATGAGAAAGAAAGAAAGAAAAAAAAAAACAAGAAAAACAGTTCCTACCATTCCTATCATAAAAACGAAAAACTATATGAATCTGTGCCAGGCTGGATCAGAAATTCTTCAGAGCCGTGAATGAGGAGGGGTTAAAAAAAAAAAAAAAAAAAAAAAGGACTTACTTAGAAAACTGTTTCGCCTTAAAACATCAATCACTTTCTCAAAAGAAATGGGTAATAAACAGTCATTTCTGTGAATAACTATAGAGGGAGTTAGCTTGATTCTCTTCTACCACACACATGTACACTCATTTATACCTGTATAAAATGTGTCCAAATCTGCACACAACATCAAGAATGTGAGATTTCTGCTCATGTTAACAGCAGTATTTTCTAGGTGCTTTCAACAAAAAGTGAGGCAAGAACTAACCAGTGTTTTTCCATGAAAGCTTCACTTCCAATAGCCAAATTTCGTGCAAACATACCTTATTTAACTGACATGACAGCTGCATTAATTTACACTGTGGCCATCTCTGAAGATCTTTTTGTTGTAAATGAAAACAGCTAAGTGTACAGTCAGCTACTGGTACAGGCCAATCTGTCCAAATGGCTTGATGTTTTCCCCAGTATCTCTGCATCCTCTGTAACCAACCATCTTTTCATCTTTGCTGCCTCTGAGGCTGGAGCTTAACTGGCGTTTTCCTGAGGGGGAAAAATTAGGATGAGTTGTGCCCAACTGAAGCATCTCCCTCAAGTAGCTTATTGTTCTATTGGACCATGGATCACCAGACCTGGTCAAGATATTTGCTGGTAAAAATGGGATGTTCTCTGAAGACCTTCCTGGGAGGATGCCTAAAGAAATTCCACCGCAGTATGTTCCCAAACAAATGAAAACAAAGTCTTTTTTTGCAGAATTCAACTGATTTATGAATACGTCTGTGAATTTTTAATGTCATTAGAGATTTCAGATGAGAGAAGTTGTTCAGTAAATCAGGACAACAAAAAGATTCAAATGGCAACACTTTGGCTCAAAAATATTTTTTCTTTTGATGAGATTAGAAGGCTTAAATTTTTGTCTTTCACCTCTGCTATCATTATATTTTATTCACCAAAAGCAAAATACAGTCCGTTTGGATGATGTCTAAACTGCAATATTTAAAAACAGCACGACACTTCTCTGTCAGAACTCCTATAATAAAATGTATTATCTGTCTCCTTCAGCAGAGCACAGAAGCCAACATAAAGCTGCTGCAAGAATTAATTTTCTAGGCTGGCTAGCATCTTTGAGCTGACTGCCTCTTCGAGAAAATATTCTCTTTCTCTAGCATCCTAATGCCCACCACCAGGTAGACCAGGCACAGCCCAGTAAGAAATATTGCTCCACCAACCCCATCAATTAGCAAAATTATGTCAGTTAGCAAAAAAATAAAGCAAAAGTGCAGAACAGAATGTCATCAAACTCTATGAAAACTTATGTCTGACGTTTGCTCCTGCTTCCAGTGAGGGATGTGTTGCATGTTCAACCTGGTACTACATGAAGCCCAGGGTGATCAAAATGTTACCTCTAGCAGGGAGCAGAACTGATAAAAACCCTCTGTCCCAAGTTCCTCCCAATCATTACACATGGCTTATGTAGGACATAGGTGGCACGTGGACCTTGTGAGCGGTTATGGATTGTATTTCTGAAATAGCATGCAAAGGGTAAGGGCTTGCCATGTCAAAGTCTCCATGGCTACTTTTTACTGAGGTTGTTTTGTTCCCTGCTGGTTTCTCCAAGGAAACCTGGCTGCTATCATCACTACCTACTTGCTTGCCAGGTATCCACCGCCTCCCTACTAGCAACTCTGAACCTGCCAGCTAATTTCTATCAAACTCTCAAGCAGGAATTTCAGAGATATCCAGTCACCAGAAGTTTGAAGATAATCAGGGAGTGGATTTTGTCAGGTTGTGCTCACTTGCTCACTCCTCTTGCAGTCTCTCTTTCTCACTTTCTTGCATTTGCAATTAGTAAAACAGCCAGTCAACATGCTTAATAGGACAAGTCAGCAAATCCAGATACCTGTAAATTAAGTGTCAGCCTTCCTGTTGATTTACAGGCAGCAGACTCCTAGCTGGGGATAACGCGATTTAAATCAGGAAGGGGCGCAGCAGGACCACTCGGCAGCAAAAAGCAGCAGTCCAGAAAGAACAAGCAAAGACTGAATGGTGCAATACCCCATTAACCTATCGCATCTCCTGTGGAGCTGTGCGCGCTGCAACACATGTATATTCACACAACAGGAAGCTGCTATTGTGCGGGGATTGGGAGCACTTCTGCAGGAATAACAGCAATGACCTGTGATGGAAGAGGGTGGATCCTGATTCTCATCCCCAGGTATGTGGAAAAAGACTGCCAGTGCCATGGGGCTGCCGGCCACTGTGCTCCGTGGGTGTATAACACAATCACCACGTATTTTTGTGATAAAGGTAGCCATTCTTTTCATATAAGCTGTATCAAAAAGGTACTGGACCTGGCTGTTTCAAACAAATATTCCACTATACACGAAGAAACCTCCAGTGATGTTGAGTACTGATGTTGGGTAATCCATACAGTAGTGGACACTGAGTAATTCTCCTCATTAATTAAAACTCTTGATGTGTTTACAGAGAGAGTGTACCCCAAAACACTTTGCAGAATTGTCTCCTCTTTTCTGCTACACATGTTTACTATTCTCTGTACCTTAGCATCTCAGTTCCTTACAAATCCAAAAATGCTGTAAGGAAACTTTGAGCTGATGGTCGTTTTGGTATTTCATTTCACTCATGACCGTACTGCAGGCACAAGCACGTATGGCATTATAGACCTCCCAGTTTCCCCCTGGAGGAGTTAAACATTGGCTCCTTGCAGAAAAGTTAGGAATTGTTTGCACCACACACACAGGCATCCCTTTTAAACAAGCATTTCTTATATTACATGAGCACTGCATAAGAACGATAGACAGGCTATGATGAGACAAAGAAATCTAGTCCACAAGAACAGGAAGGCTCCAGCACATTTCAAAGACAGGTGGAAATTCTGATCCTACAGTATTCAGTGGCTCTAAAAATATCCTTCACTCAGGGAAACTGCACAGCTTCCTTTCTCTCAGATTAAAGAAAAGGTTTTGAGTTGCTCAGGTAAAAAGAACTATAGTGATGCCTTCCCAATCAGAGATAAGTATCAGTCGCTTCTATCTCCTTCATTGTCAGCTAAGTAATGACTCATTTTCCACATTGTTCTCGCTATGGGCAGGACAACAGGAGAGTAAACCTTATCCACAGGCTCCCCTTACACAACTCAATCAGAGGCAGACACTGTGAAACACAGTTAGTGCATTCACAAATTAAAAGCAGAGAAGGGGGCAGCAATGACAAAGTACCCAGTGGGTGTGCGAACTCTCCACCCGCTTTGAAAAGGTAGGCAGCACCTCTGCTGGTCAGTTTAGTGCCTGGAGACTGGTTCTTTAAAAGGGTCTGATTTTCCTCTTTATTTGTAAGTGTAATCTACAACTTCTCCCAAGTTGGGCAGAATAGCCTTTTTCTGCAACCAGCTCTCCACCATCGTCAGAAAAGCACAATGAATAGCAAACTTCTCTCTCAACATAGCACTACTCTCTCAACATAACCAGGCTGGGCGACTCTCGCCTAGCAAGCCGCTTGGCACCTCAGCTCCTTTTCAGCTCGCAGAAAGAAACAAGGTATCTGCTGTGCCAAGTTAAGAGGGACACCACCACCACGTGGGCCTTCATGCATGGAGAGCTCAAGAGAGGACATTTGTTGGACACTTTTATCAGAAAAGGTGTTTCACGGAGGTGTGCTATTGACAAAAGAGATGCCCAGAAGGGCGTAGGAGCAGCACCTCTGGCTCTTGCACAAAAGAGGAGGTTTTTGCGGAAATTCAAGGGTTATAGGCCAAGGCAAATCACTCAACTGCATAAGAACAAAGCAGTAGATATCCCTTCAGGAGACCCTTGAAGAGTTTCTCTCCTGATAAGGTCCCTACCTAGCTTTGTGTGCCTTTGTTCCCTCTCGTTCTGCTTCAGCTCCTTGTCCAGGGAATTCTGCTCTGAGAAGGGAGTCCTCCTAACCATGAACTGAAGAGCCCTTGCAGGTATTCCAGAACACTTCACATTTTGCGTTTGAAATCCGGTGTGATGCCATGTCACCTGCTAAACTGCAGTCATCGTTTTCAGGTTTCCCACTGTTTTACTTCATTTCAACACTTTACACAAGAACTCACAAGTATTACATAGATTTTAATCATTTTGTATGTGTGTTGCTGGGATTCTGCTGTCATATTGTACCATGCCCCTTTGTTATAACACATAGCCTGCATAAATTGAATCTGTGATCCTTTTCAGAGACTCATGGAGCACTGACCATACTGCTGAATCCTGTCCTGTAAAAGTACGAAGGTTTAAAACCGTGTCTGCCAGCTCTTGCTTATGCTGCTAAAAATCTGTTTTTTCTTGCACAATAAACCATTTAAAAAAGCGTGATCATTACTGAGCCACTGCATAACTATACTTTATATACCACCAATCTGAATATGTTTTGCTGGCAAGAAAATGAGTTATGATTATTTATATGCCAACATCCATTTGTTTTCATTTAGAACAGCAAGCAATTATTCAGGTAGGCCATAGTGAGAGCAAGGAAATTTCCACATCAATAGTTAGTATTTCTACCTGAAAAGAAATACATGTAATTTGGAAAATGCATGATGCGTCCACTGAACTAATGCCCCTGGTTCCTGGCTTTCAATGAGGATTTACAATTAAATAACTTCACAGGCAGGTATTAGAAGGGGCAAAAAGAAAAAGGCCAATAACCAAGGCAGAGGCATATTCATTTATTCTGGGGATGCCCAGAGCAGTCACTCAGGAAATGAGGCTTCACCCTGGCGCTGGGTGCTCTTGCTGAGAACCTTGCAATGACCTCAGCACTGAGAGAGAAAAGTACCTGAAAATGACCTTTCAAGACTGAAATGAGAGTCTTGTGACTACCTCATCTGTCATTCCCCTCCCTTTTCAAAGCGCAGGGTAGGCTGCTCCCTATCTCAGGAGCTGGCCCATGTGCTTTGGTGGGACAACTGGGGCAGCCTTGAACTAGGACTGCTGGAAAATATTTGGGAAAGCAAAACTGCCTTTTTATCTATTCATGCAGTTAGAACATTTGTTCCTCAAGTTTTGTTCCACAGGACAATTCACTTCTATGTGGACACCTAGCCCAGGCCTCATAGGCAGTACTGAAGAGCATCTTCTGAACTTGAATAGAGTCGGGAAATGAAATTTCATGCAATCCTGCTGTCTTCCTGTGCAGGGTTGCAGGGCTGATCACATAATGTACCTATAACCAAAGAAAGCTATGTAAGGCTATATTTAGAAGAAGGAAAATAGGACTTCACTTGCTTTTTGGAATTTTGAGATTTTTTTGGTCAGCATATCAATGAGAGAACCAGTTCATCAAACACTTCAAAAATACTTCAAAAATAAATTATTTTTGCAAAACTTTTTCTATTAAGGTAATTATTTCCTTTGGAAAATGCAAATTGTAATAGTAATAATAATATTAATAATGATAATAGACATTCATTACACTTTTGAAAAATACACATCTCAAATTGCCTTTTCTCTCTGTTTGCATATATCATTAGCAACAGCTAAGGCTACGTACAAACAGGAGACTCGTTAGTAATGAAATATGATCAAAACCAAGATTTATTACAATGATGCAAAAAGTTGAGGAAGCCATTTTTTGTGTGTGCAAATTAAGGTCTGCCATTCTGCTAAACTGACAGGATTGTACCAAGTAGCAGCAAGGCAGAGAGGCAGCACTCTGTACAGTGCTCATTCTTCTCCTCATTATAACATGGCCTGAGGCCTGCAGCAAAACTTCTTTTACCCCTCTCCCCCCCATGCTCTAATGAGCTTGGTAGATTTGTTCTGTAATGAAAGTGCTCAAAATTGATTTGCATGCTACTGTTATAAAAGTTGCAGATCAAAGAATTCAGCATCCACTCAAACTGGGGTTAAAAAGTCTTTTCAAAATGGGATTGAGTAAGAAATACAGCCCCCATCAGGCACACTGATCCCATCATGTTTATTGTGGCAAACTGTAAATCATTCACAAACTACCAGATGGTGCTGGATGAATTTGAGCATCGTTATTTTGAGGAATATTCTGAGTTCTGATTGAATTTCAACCTCATTCCACAATGTTTTCACATTGCTCCTTCTATCACAGTCACAGGCACCCTCCCATGCTAATTTGTAAAATGAATTTTACTGAATACCATCTAATCTTATTGCCATAGTTACAACTAAGAAAATGAAGATTGCTACGCTGAGCTGGAAATAGCTGAGCTGATTCAAGGAAGGGGGCTAATTCTTATGCAAATCTCAGTACTCAAATACAATCTCTTCTCAAGCAAGAACAATGGCAAACTTGATCTCTGCCATCATGGCCTTCTACTGCCTTCTCATTGTAGCGACAATGCAAAAAAGTGCTGAATGAAATGCCTAATATGACATTTTAAGCACAACGCCTGAGCCTACAGTTTGGCCCGCAGGTTGGTTTTTGGCAGGGAGAAGGAGTTAAGGTAGCAGAAGTGCTTATTGGGTTAAGCCGGTTGTAAGCACCAGGCTGTAAGCACTGTGGGCCTGCGGCAAGGACGGGGTGGCAGAGGAACCCCCGCCACGCGGGGCCCTTGGCACAATCCTGCAAACGGCCATCACTGAGGGACTGAGTGTGGTTGGGAATGCCAGCACTAGAGCGGCAGCTCCATTTTATACCATCGCTTTGTGTTCATGAATTACACATTTTTTTCTGTATTATGGAAAAAGGATGTGGCAGTTGTAGTGTATGTTACTCCAATTAACCCTTGATGCAAGACGTTGAAGTTTCAGAAGAGATATGACCGAAATGCCCCTGCATGGGAATGGTTCATGGGAACTTCTGTCAGAGATCACAGGGTATGTAAGGAAAAATCCTTTCCTGTGCAAAGGGAAAGGTCCCTGAGTGCCCACATGGTCATATCGATGATTCTTTTGCCTTCCTTCTGAACACAGCACAGCTGCTCACAGGACAGACCTGTCTCCTTATCCTACCACAGACCTCTCCCCCCAGCTCTGGAAGAAATGGACAATGTGGTCCTCCCCCCTCCTCACCTCCCGTGCAAACAAAAGCAAACTTGCCATGCGGGAGGAATAAATAATGAAAGGAAAACAGCGGAAAAGAAGGAGGAGAACTTGACTGAAAAGAAGTTTCAGAGAGGAAAATAACATCTATCTTAGAAAAGGGAGAGGAAGTGGGAGGACTTGTAAAGAGATTTTAAAGCAGGTATGCAAAATCAAGTAATAACAAACAGCTGAGGAGGATCCAGAGTTCTCAGACAAAAAGGGGGAAAGCAAAATACCAGAGACTAAGTGAAAAAAGCAGACAAAATAGTCTTAATATTGTCCCTACTGAGTTAGACTGAAATCCTTCAGCATTTTCTACACGTGACATTGTGCATATTTTCTGTCTGAAAGAAATTTCATTCTGTTTGATGGAATAATATCAAATCTTAATAAAATGTTACAAGAGTAATGCTTTAACAAATAACAAAGTCCTAATATTGTACTGCTTTACTGATGAAGAGCTATGGTAGGCGATCATAGGCTCAGTCCTGCAGACAGTGAGAGCTGAGGAATACAGACCTTCCTAGAGGACATCACCTCACAAAACCAAACCCCATATGTTAAAATTGATTTGCTCTTCTGCAGTACCGACTGCCCTTTTATTCCATTTTATTCCACTCTTTTATTCCACCCTTTCTATTTTTGGTGAGGCCATTTCCACGGCCTCATAAATATAGCATCTGAAAAAGTAGAAACATTTAAGTTGCTCATTGCAAGCTACCGTGAGGCCATCTGAAATAGCAGGGTCTGCACAGTTTAAACCTTGACTTAAATCAGATCTTTGAACATGAAAGAGTTCAAAACAGGAGCAGAAACATCCGAGAAACCCCTTGCTACCATTTCCTGCAACATGAAATGTGAGACCACCTCCAGGCCTAGCACTATGAACAGTAACTACAAATGCAGAGACAAGTCACATTTCGGGTTGTTCCCAGCACACAAGGACAGAGCATAACTAAATGTTGACCTCAGGTTCCCAGACCTGAGTTAAGCCATTGCCATGAAAACGATTTTAAGTACCTTTTGTTAGGAAGCTTTTGCTCATGCAAAAAGTCGTCAAAGTGTTTTTGAGGTTCTGATGGAGCAAATGTTAAAGACAGGGAGAGCAAATCCTTCTCAAGAACTTCTCTGGAAGATAAACTGGTGTAACTCTTACTTCAGCTGCTGTGAGCTGCCACTGCCCTAGTCCCACAGCAGCTTCCCAAGGCCCACACGGCTCTGGCTGATCCCCTTTTGCCGAGCAGCTGCAAGGATTTTCCCTGGGACAGTAGTGAACACTGCAACATAAAAATAAAGAAAAAAAAAGATGCTGGAAAGGTTGTGGCGTTTGATATATGTGCTGGATATTGACTCTGGCCAATTTAATCTAATGAGAAATTAGCTAAAAGCCCAAGTTCATGGATATTTACATTAACTCAAGCTAAACTAAACTATAACATCACAGTGAAAATATTTCTGGAGAAAGACATCAGCTGTACTTCTTAAATTTGTATCAGCCAAAACAAAAGCTACAAAAACAATGTTTTGATGGTTATCATAAAATTCATCAAGTTATACAGACCAAATGACTAGCACAGTACACATTGTAGAAAACCAGAGCATTCAGAAATAGAAAGGGAGAGGAAGTTTAGACAATGCTGGAGGTCTGTGCAGGCCACAGTTTAAGCCATTTTATAATCAGTTTTTCAGTAATATGCTACATTAGTTGTTTCCGTTACATTACAGTGGTCCAACTGGTACTAAAATGTGTGTGTGCTAGAAAAAAGAGAGAAGGGGAACTCTATTCATGTATAGGGTAGGAAGTAAAAAGTTCTTCTAACATCCTCTCTAATTCCTGTATTATGTGTTTGAAATTAAGATCCTCCTCTCTCTACTATTCTTCTTAAAAAACTAAGAATAATTCCATTTTAATGCATTTTGTTTTCTCTAGATGTTGAATGCTTGCAATTCAAAAGTGGTAACTACTAGTTGTACCTTGTAGTTTGGTAATTTTTAAATCCTGTTAGTACTTACTCATCTGCTTACTGTCTTACAGACATCAGTCTCTTAATGGAAGTACTCACATATTTGATAGATGAACAACTGGGGAAATGTTTGGAGACTCAGGTTAAAGGTCTACTCATAAATGACTTATTCTGGGGAAGTAGTTTCATTTAAGTGGCTTGTTTACCAAGCTACCTGTGGGTAGACTGTCATTTGGAGATGACTTTTGCATTTGGTATTTCCTGGCACCTTCTGAAAACACTGGGACATTATTCTAAACTAGGTGGAGTCAAAATAGTCTTATTGAAGTTATCAGACTCCTCATATCTTCAAGAGAGGTAATATGGTTTTCATGTACAGTCATCAGATTTGAGAGTTGTTTTTACCTGCATGGTGGTGCCCAGGAAATGATGATGACCTATCAGGAGTTTAGGAATGAGATTGCTGGTTTCATAGCCAAAATGCCTTGCTTGAAGACATGGGCACACAATGCCACAGGACAGGCTAGACTGGTAGGGCCTCTTCAGGTCAAGCCTGCTGCCTGAGGCATGGCCTGCATCCTAGTTACCTGAAACTGCTCAGAGCTTTGGCCATTTTCACAAGATGTTCGGAAACTTCTCCTAATTGTAGGGTCCTGACATCCTAAAAAGATTTCATTCAGGTGTGTTGGAAACTTCCTTTGAATGCAGTATTAAAGAACTCAAGTCCTGATTGCTTTATAATGTTTCTCCAATTATGTTCACTTAAAGGAAAATCTGGTTCAGTCACTTTTAGTCTTTGTGGTTTCCCATGTAATATTTATGGATATTTGCGATTGAGCAACACTTAATTCAAGTGTAAGCCCCTGGCAGTCTATGGGGAAGGGCTGATTTGCAGATCTGTATGCATTTTCCACAGAAGTACTCAAGAATCTTTTGAGATACTGTATGCATGTGTAGCGAGTTTAAGCTTGCTGACAGAAAAAGTAATTAAAAGCACGGTGTGCAGAAAGTTAAAGACAACATTCTGCATAAATGCAGTTTTTATCCATGAGTGTTATGGAGTTAGCCGCGATCAGTTTATGACATAAAGTAAGCAAACTATTTCAGTAACACTATTTGTCCTCTGTCCAGTTTATGCTGAGATTTCATCTTCATTATCACTCAGGGTGAACACAAATATGCATATAAATATGTGATCATGAGAAGAACATCAAGATGCTACTGATTCTACCATGTCACAGAACTTTTTTGTTTTCAGCAGAATTGGACAAGAAGTTCTGAATTTAGTTCAAGCGTTGGTCTGCTGTCACTGGCTAATTTGCAGTGCTACCTTAGCTGTTACACTGGTAACAGAACTATCATTTTCTGGAAATAGATTTTGCATCCAGTCATTCTTCTTGCTTATTTCAGGGAAGCACTGGAGAACCTGACATTCAGGCACTAACAACAGTCTTTTATTTTGCTTTTTACATAATCCTCAAGTGTCAACTTGCTTTCAGCTAAAATATTGTCGCAGGTTCTATATATGTCAAAGATACTTTCTCTCACTTAACAAACCTAGGAGCACCTTGGTAAAGGTCTCAATTTTGCAATTGCTATCTGTGTTTCTTCCTTGCAGCCCTAAACTGTGCTTATTAAATGAGGAAATAATATCAGAAGTCAGCAATCTGGCAAAGCTATGGTTAATTTTCAAGTTGACATGCAGTCAGGGAAAGAAAGAGAGAACACTAACAAGAATACGACAACAGAGAAGCCCTCTGCCTTCAGAGATGCTCAGAAAAATGTGAGTAAGGGCTGTTGACAGGGGCTCATAAATACTCAGTGCTGCTAAGGTTTCCTTAAAAACTGTAGGAGGTTCAGAAGAGCAGGAGAAAGGCAAAAATCAGAGGACCTTTTGTACAATTATGGGAGACGCCGCATGGGGTTGCCCACTTGCTTCTGCTTGGTGAATCCCTCTGGAGTACTCACAGACTGTCTTGCGTCTACCGGTGGCATTCTGAAAGCACTTCAGCTGCTTTGAGATATCTTTACAAACAACCTCTGCTTTCTCAAGATGTCTTTCACATATTTTTTTAAGTGCTTCTAGCCTGAATGTGGAAGGTTTTTCTATTCTAAAGACATATCTTTTCAAGAAAGCAAAGTCAAGGACAGACATGGACTTTTCTAAAGAAATGTTCTAAAAGTATTTCAGTTAATTTTTATTTCTTTGTTCATATTATAATTCTGTTGTGCTATCAGGATTGGAATTGCTATTTAATGCTTACCCTTTTCCAGGTGAACTAAGTAGAACCTGCTAAACATCCTTATCTTTTTGAGAGTTATATGCTTAGGTACCTATTTTAATGATTCTGGTTTAGGTATGTTCAACAAACAATCATGTCACTAAAACTGTTTGAGTATTGCCAGATGATAAATGTTAAAGAACCTTGAACAAGGTTGATGCAGCTTGTTCTTTTTAATTAGGATGTGTATTTGCTGAAAACTCATTGTGTAATGTAAGCCTTGTCAAACACATTCTGCATCATCCATTATATTTGGGCCATGTCAAGTGCACCATGGCACCACAGTAGATATTAACAGTATAGCACTGTAAACAACATCACTAAGTGCTTTCAATTCTGTGATACACTAATTAGCAATTTTGCAAAAAGATGAACAGCTTTGTTGGGGACTAAACCACATGCTTACTGATATCTGATGAAAAATTGCTATTGACCAGACTTTTAATAAATGCTGACAGAAACTGCTAAGTCTGTTAGGATTTGCTTCGCTCTCCTTATATGATCAAAACGAGATTCTCTCTGCCAACAACACAAATCCAGGCTTATGTGTACAGCCAGTCACCAGCCTAGAAAATGCAACACTGCCACATGTTTCATGTTTAGGCACTTCAATAGAGGAAGGCAGGGCTGCCAAGAACATACATCTGCCCAAACTGAGAAAGTCTGTAAAAATGAAAATACACTTCCATCACTGAAATGTTGATGAGCAGGAGCCTAACTGTGCTGAAACAGTGCTTGTCAGGGCAATGGCAAGTGCAAAATAACTTCATGAAGGTAGCTTCATGAATATTTGCAACACCACGTTCCCGCTCCATTGCTGTGTTACCTAACTCCCTGTAAATATGTGTTTACTCTGGGGAAAGATAAAGGTCACCCAATGCACGCAACACTTTTTATCCTATTAGTTCTGCCATGGAGCTGCAAACCAACTAAGACAAATCAAAGACAGCGAGGTAAAGTGTCTGACGGGTACGTGGCGAACTTTGGCAAGAGCAGGTGTTGGCCACAGCGATACGGCAGGCACATCAGAAGCCTTTTGTTTGTGCAATTAACAAGACGTTTTCCTGTAGCATGAAATATGGGTGGTTTTTCAGGATTTTCTACTGCTGCACTTTGAAGAGAGGCTGAATTATTGAGGCAGTAGTCGCTCACTTCAAAGCCACTGCGAGACTTTGAGAGGGACATTATCTTTGGTCCTTGAGATTTTAGTCAATCTCTATTAGCAGAGATCAAGGGGCAGTTTATTCTGCAGGGGTCTAAAACTTTCCCTGGAACATCTGATGCTGACTGCCACCAATGGGAGACATAGCCTGCGTCACATGGGCTGTGAGGCTGATTTGATGTGATAAATTTTGTCCTCTCGTGTATTTGTGAAAATAGACCTATGGGAAAAGGAAGATACTTTCATGTTTGCAAGGCAACTAAATGAGTATTGTCACGAAAAGGATTCTTGAAAGACTCCTGTGCATTTTTACAGGGATTTGACTCAGCCGTGTTTATCTTTTTGCGCATGTTAAGCACACACTGAAGAAAGGTCATGAGGAATCCAAGGCAAATGAGCTTTTTGTACACATTCACTGAAAAAAAAAAAACACTTCTGTCTGCCTGTGGATGAAAAATATGATGTGGGGAGACCAGTCACAGAGCTCCTGTTTCAAATGCTGAATTGCAATGAAGTGCATGAATTTTGACCTACTGGATATATATGAGTGCTGCAATTCTTTGTGCCCAATTAGAACTGTTTGTGATCAACACCACTTGTCATAAACAACAGCACCAAGTTCCTCTGGTTCCTTGACAGTGAACACGCTAGTTACTCCTAACTCTGAAGTTAGATGCTGCATTTTAATCTATTCGTATGCACCAGTACAGAGAATAAAAGCAGACTGTCTGCAGGACTCAAATTAATTTCTGGGGAAGGAATAAAGAAGCAGAGAATGTGTTCACTCAGGTAAATATTGAAATCATATAGATTTGCCGAGGCAATTAAACTGATAAATGCTATCATTTACTGACAGTAAAGACTCCTTTTCAATAATTTTACCACGTATAGAACTCGTGGCTTGAAAATACACATTCCAGCTGGCTGTACTATTTAGAAGACATAAGCCACTAAAGCCTGTGGTTTTCACATATGCGTTCCTTACACCAGAGAAAAGCAATGGTCTTGGGAGTGACCTGTTCCAGTAGTCTATTGGGAGTGACGCAGAAAGGCGAGGTTGTAAACCCAGAGGTGTCTGTTAGACATGCAAAATGAGTAGTCTTATCCTGCTGGTGGCTGTATACAGATTTTGAGCAGCCTAAGAGCAAATAGTGCAGCTGGAGAACCGCCTTGCTCACAAGCAATGAGGTCACTAACAGTCTGCACTGTGTAGAAGGCCAAGCTGTCCTGCAGAAAACGGAGAGCTGTTACAAAGACCAGCTGCAGCTTCCCTGATTACTCAATGCTAGTGTTAAAGAAATGAAAGAAGTCAAGTCCTACCTGGAAACCTACTGTGCTGGCAGGTAGTTCACCCCAAGCCCACCTCGCACTCCTCCAAAAAACACAGCAAAAAAACCCACTTTGCTAACAACCTTGGAAATATTTCCCTTTCAGTGTAGGTGCAAACAGTCTACAATGAGACCACTGAGAGGACTCTGATGAGGGACAGGAAAAAAATATATATATTGCCCTACTCCCATACAGTTTTGGTGTTCATCATGTTAGCAAGAGACTAGCTTAAGCTTCATATCAAATGTTTTTCAGAAATCCTCTTCACTGATCCAAATGCCAGTGAGTATCTTATCCCTCTTAGACAATGCAATACCTTTGTAGAATAGAGAATAGGAAATCGACCCCTCATAATTTCTCTAGCATGGGCATTTTGTTCTGTATTTCTTAATGCCCATCTTTTTCACCACGCTTTTGACAATACAGAATTCAGTGCTCCATAATGTGAACAATGATTGCTTTTTCTTTTTCCTCTCTGTTTTGTTCTTGGGCTGAACAGCTCAAATGTGCTTTTACATTTTGGTGTGCTCATGGATTTGATGCCTTAAATAAGGGAAAAAGAAGGAATGTGCTGATGAACTTGATTACACTGAAAAATTGAGAGAGACAATTTAATTTAAAGGTTCCATCACTACAGATTCATTGGAAATACTGCTGATCATAATGAATTTGTTTAGTATTCATGGGGAGCTACATACATTTCCATAGATTATACTCTTGTGAGATATAGCCTCACTTAACGATTAGCTATTCCTAGTGAGCAAGGGAGAGTAAACTGTTTTATCGAATGGCAAACTCCATCTACTGCCAAGTGTTCGGGGTGCAATTGTTATGCTTGGCTAGCCTGATATTTAGCTTCTCTCTGCTACAGAAGTGACTGACCTCCTGCATAAACATGTGTAATTAACATCAGTATTACAGCTAACCAGGAGGCTTTGTGCAAGCTGCTGCTATTCTTTCCCCCTCAGTCATTTGGGCTACGTTAAAAATTATGAGGTAACCTTGCACAAATGCTAGAACTGTTGTTCAAAGGGTCTCTATAAGAATCATTAAGATAAATGTTTCCTAAGGTGCTCTCTCTCTTGCTTCCTGTCAGTAGTACCAGGAACCTGAAACACATTGCTACCTGACTGCAAAAGGATGCCTTGAAAAGTTATGTGCGGCATATAGGATGTCATCCTTGGGTAAATCTAACTCCTTTTGCTTTAGATGCCCTGAATTTTCTTTTTTCCCTTCAAAAGTATATGTTCACAGGTGGCACACATACTAAGATTTAGCAACAGAAACACACTCTTCTGCACAGAAGTTTTCTCTCTTGATGTGTTTTTCCTTATCTAAAAGCTGTAAACTTCCACAAATTCTCCAACACCATGCCAGTGAGAGATAGAAGTACAGAAGAAAACTAGTAGCAGAAAATGGGCAGAGGAGCCACAAATGGCCAGATGCTGCTTACAGTCTAGTTTCTGCAGTCCTGAGACTGAGAAATATTTACTCTGAAGAGCAATCCTGGCAGTATACTCCCATGTAAAAGCAACAAAGGTTATATATATAAGTTCAAGACTTAATTCCTTAAGTGTTGTCATTAAACAAATATTGAAAAAGAAAATCCTTTTCCTTATGGGATTTGAATCCTCTTTTTGAACTGCAATAGTGTCAAAGCTGCATATCAAGGAAGTACCTATTTATATATATACCTAATACACCAAGTATCTGTCTGTGCTCTTCTACATTTGAATACTGTACCAAAGAGTTGGAGAAAGCAGTAATTATGCTAACTATCCTAGTACTGCCAGCAGCAGCAATATAGGAGTATTGACTCCTATACCAAAACATAAGTCAAAATAAGAGCAGATGCCATTATTTCAACTCCAAGAAGTGGCACTGCCCTAGCCAGCCTGACTGAAACATTGCAGCAGCATATTGATAGGGTAGGAGGGTTTTCAATGAGTGAGGGGAGAAGGCTTGGGCAGACAAAATCTGCCTCATAGTAACTGAGAGTGAAAATATCCCAGGTGCCCAAAGCATCTCAAGTGGAGCTGTTGCAGTGACATGGGCTATCCAGGCCACCGAAACCAGACTAATGTCAGTTCTCTGTCTCCTTTCCTATTGCATCAAGGCCTAACCTCACTGGCCTAATTTCTTTACAGCATACATAAGTAAGAAAGCATGAGCACTCTTGCTGAGCTGTCCCTGCTGCTGGTGCCTCTGCCTCTGAGTCCCTCCGCCCTTTTATCTAAGTATCATTGCCTGGAGTGCTGTCATACACACCAGCATTTTTTTTCAGGCTTGCTCAATCAAAAAGTGAGCCAACATGGATGACAGGACAAATGTCCTCCCAGAACAGCTGGAACAAAACTGCATAATAACAGCAGCATCCTATCACCCTTTCCCTCAAGGAATTTTCAGGGAATGATAGCATTAGTTTTTTTCACTCATTGGCCCTCACTTTGCACAAGTGGGCTGTTTGACTCCTTATGGGTTATTGCTCTGGATGAGATAACAAGAATGGAGGAAGGTGAAGTATATGCTATAGAAACCTTTGGCAGCACAGGAAAAGGTGTTGTCCATGATGATATGGAGTGTTCTCATTACATGAAGAACTTCGATGTTGGGCATGTGCCAATAAGTTTGGATTTTCTTGTTCTTATTTTGCCCTAGAGCTGTCACCCTTTTACAATCCAGACATAGTGCAATGCAACTCTGGGCTAATTTTAAGGCTGTTGAGGCCTCAGAAAGATCCTCTGACAGTAATACTCTTGTTATAAAATAACAAGATGCTCTAAAACATGCATCTGTGTATGTCACTAAATGTGGAATAACAAAGAACATTCCAAAGAATAGGGAAATGAAGTATACATGATGTCTTCAGAATTCTAAAGCAGTTTTAAAAATTTCCCTATCATTAATAAATCTTACAGTAGTTATATAGATTGTGTTGGCATATAATTATATACTAAGTGTATAAATAAAAGCCCTATATTAACATCTTGTCATCTTAACACTGTGGCATACAAGTATTTTCTGGGAAAAGTCTTTTTAAACTATTCAGATCATCTCTTTTTACTGTTTAAATATTTAGTGGCTTATAAGTCCTTGTTTCAGTGTGTTGCAATAAAATAAGATGATCCTTAATTTTTAGTTTCCATTAAGAGTTTGTAATAGTACTTAGAGAAATGCAGCACAAACACGAATATTATGTTACAGGGGTCCTTAAAAATGTTTGCTGGAAAAGCAACATTTCAAAGAATCCTATAGGACAAGGGGTAATGAGTATAAATTAAAACACAGAAAGTTCCATCTCCATGTGAGGAAGAACTTTCCTGTGAGGGTGGCAGAGCCCTGGAACAGGCTGCCCAGAGAGGCTGTGGAGTCTCCTTCTCTGGAGATCTTCAAAACCTGCCTGCATGCCACCCTGTGCCACGTGCTCTAGGTGTCCCTACTGGAGCAGGGGGGTTGGACTAGATGATCTCTAGAGGTCCCTTCTAACCCCTTCTAACCTCAATGATTCTGTGATTCTGTGATCCGTCTGAGAAAGACAAATTCCCTTGCTAAACCCATGGGAATACCATGAAATGATTGCTTCGTCTAAGTAATCACCAGCCTACACAGAATTTTAAAACACATCTGTTTAATCATGATTATGACTGATGTAACTTAAAGTTTTGTGAATGCTGTCCAGGCAAGACCATGCTTGAGGGTCTATACGGCACATTGCTAGCTAGCACTGTTAGCTAGATGGCATGGCTTTGTAGTCCAAAACCAGCATTGCTGTGGCCATCCACAGCCCCTTTAACTTTTATCAGGTAGATTATGTTTAGTAGGATTTTGTTTTTCTTTGGTGGCTGGGAGGAAAGTCACAGATTTAAGTCACTGAAAGTAGACCAGAAAGTCACTGGTTTAAATGCCAGACTCTACTCTCTGTTTCTGGATGTTAAGAATACCCACAGTATTTCTTTATTATAGTAATTTTTCCTTGAACTGAGTTAGGCTGAATTCAACTCTGTGCCTGGAAACCCGCATGCAGAGATCAAACCAGATAAGGTAAAAATAGTATAGGTTCCCAGGTGTGTATGTTAAAGAAAGATGCCCATACAAATGGCATGTGACTAAAGGGCATGGGTCTGAAGTAGAGATATATGTCAATACAGCTGATCAGGAATAGAAATCCTTATGCTTTCATGCAAAAATAGGACATGTACATAAAGGAAAAACAAACAAACAGACAAAAAAATCTTCTGGCATTACTATTTCCAGAGGAAAACATGATGGTCTCACAGAACTCATATAAACAAGAAGTTAGGATACACACAGAGCCTTTTCTATGTCCTAAGCAGTGTCTGATAACCCAAGGATAATTCATATTCAGATGTGAACTTTAACAGCAAACTCTTAAATATTACTCTCTTGGCTGTTTTGCACAGACCCATCACTCTCATATCGCTAAATCATTTTATTAGTGCCATCTTTCTGCATATATTTATGGATTAAGTATTGAGAAAGCACACAGATGATGTGCAGATCATTTATTCTGATGAAATAAAACAGTAGATTAACTTCAGTTTTTATTACCTTTTGTTTACTCATATGGTGAGGAAGGAGTCAGCTTTGTCTGAACTCAGCATTTACAGCTGACTTTTAATTAACTTCTCTACATAATTTTCTATAAAGTTCTTCTGCTGAATAATACCTCTATTTCATAACGGTTTCAAGTAAAGTTAGTACAGCATACAGTGAAAAATGGCTCTGCAGTACTGAGATACAGTATTTACGTAACGTTCTGCCAGGAGACTTTTCAAAACAGTAAAACAATAAATACTTTACCAAAATGTGGCATTGAGGGCCAAATCTTGATTCCACTGAAATCAAGAGCTAGCATATTGAGCAGTACCAGTATTTGGTCCTTGTAATATTCAAGGATCTTTGATTCAAGCAAAAGACCAAGCTACTACTGAAAATCTAACCTTCATTAAATTTTCTGTGCACTTAGATCTTCGTATTAATTGGAGAATAGGCTTTGTTTGAACTGAATAATACCCATATTTGATTTTTAGAGTGATTTTTAGTATAGTATTCTCTCCAGGTTTCTATAACACCCAAGGAACACAAGTGCAGCTACTGAACTCTCATATACATAAATTCCCTTGGGGACCATACAGCCAACTGGATAGCAGCACTGCTGCTTACTTCAAAGGTTGCAGGTTCAACTCCTCTCAGTTCTCATCTCAGTTCCATTTCTATTTGCTTCTGTACAAGCTAGTATATATAAATCTCAGTCACCAGGAAAAAAAAAAAAAGGTGTTTCATATTTACATTTAGAATTGAGATTGTTTGTGCTCTATGTAGAACACCGAAAGATCAGGAACAGTTAGTACAGACATGTCTTTATCTAGGTGCCAGAAAGCACACCACTCTAACACAAACTGGGCAACTGATTCCTAAAATGTGTGTTCATTAGAAAAGAGGAAGCTCTTTACTGGCTCTGGCTTTTCAGGAATGCTAAAAATAGCATAAACATGCAAAGAAACGGTGAATTCACATCTATCTGTGGATCCCTGTGGTATTAAGATTTGAATTGCTGAAAGCATCCCTACCACTAGGCAACATCGTTGACAGTTTCAAGTACACAACATCTTTGAAAGCAGCTTCTAATGACCTGGGAGTTAAAGGATTTGGAAAAAATGAATATATTTGGGCAGAGCTGGAGACCTAAAGCTCTATGCAACTTAATGCTGGAAAGAACCAAGTCTGTGATGGACAGCAGCAGACTAACAGCTCTATTTGTTCCCAAGGTTGATTTATTCCAGCAGGAGAAGTGGTATATTCATGAGGAAAGGGGGTTACAAAGGCAGCTAGACCTTCTGATGTATGCAACTTCCATGTTCTGTGTCAAGAATACCCAAAATTCAGGCCAACTTTTTCAGCAGTTTCCTTGCTCTTACCTAAAAGAATGACATAAGAGGACAAAAATTAGTGCAGCTTAACATACTTCCTATTGCTCTTTAAGGAGTATTTAAGGAGTATATAAGGAGTATAAATGGATGGGGAAGTGATTACTTGAGGAAGAAAACAAAAGCCATTGGCTTTCACAGATTCATTTCTATGAGGCAAGAGAGTAGATTTAATTTCATGAAGAAAGTTACAGAGAAAGAAATTTCCTTGCAGAACAAAATGCTCTGTAGGAACAAAGGCCAGAAATTACCAGGCACACACATTTCCTCACAGAATATTCTTTGGTGGACAGATGTTTTCTGTGGCCTAAGATGGTTCTCAGTGGAGAAAATAGCCTGTCAAAAATGATGAAGATGCAATGCATTTGCTACTGCGTAGGAACGTCATGTGTCTCTGCACAGGGCAGAGGTTAAGCAAATGAATATTATCCAATTCGCTGAGAGATTCAGGACTGATACACTGTATAATTAACCTAAGTTAACATTTAGTCAGAATCTGGATAGCATACCTACCACTTGCCTAATTAAAAGGAAACAATTTGACTTGGAACATACCATGTGCAAAAAAAAATTTAAATGATCAATCAATTTTGTCATCTAATGCGCTCAGTTTGAAAGGATGCCTGGTTAAATGGAGGAACTAAATATGCAAAGCTAAAAACAAGAAACCCAAGCCGAAGACTGATCTAAAGCTCCAAAATCTCAACTGCTGCTTTACTTCTGACTTGCAGGAGAAAGGGTCTTGGCTTTCATGACCAGTTCCCCAAGACACTCAAGGTAAAAGCCATATTTCTCAGCTTAGCAGAGTTTGGTGAGACTCCAGACCAATTAAACAGATCCCTGTCAGTATGCTGGATTATGATTACTTCTGTTTTAATCTGTGAGCCCGTTTGTTTTTAAATTACTTGATCAACTTCTTTTAAAAATATTGTCTTTTAAAGTACAACTGACCCAAGTCTTACAGTTTTTATTTACCTTTAATATAGTATCTTATTTTAATGATCTATTTTACAGTTATGGGAAAGATTTTATGATATGCTTTGTGCCAGTTCCTCTTCTACACACTGTAAAATCAGGACCAATAGCTAAAATATTGCATCAGTTATATATTTTTGTGATACCTTAGAAGCGATTAGTCAAGTTCTTGTTTCTGTCTATATTGTTACCTCAATGAAAAATTTCAGAGGGAAGCTCATATTCATTTTTCCTTCCTTTCCAAATGAACTCGTCATTTGTAGCCCAGAGTCACATAGGTTGCAGCAAAGTAAAACTACACATTGTGAAGATCTGTCCTCTATATTTCACTGACAGCTATAATAATCTAAATTTTCTCCTGTGCCTACCCTTTTCTGAAAGGAGCTGGCTGAACAGCTTACTCCAGAGGCAGGGCACTGGATGGGAGCTGCCCTCCTGGGCAAGTGTAGCTAAGGACTAGTGTATGCTGAGGTGGTTTGGTATGTGTATGAGCACAACTCTTAATTTATAGCTAATTTGAAGATCAGGAGATAGACTAGAGGAACTGGATACGGACAATACACCATAGATTAATTTCCACAAAAAGCCAATCTCTTATAACCAAGAAAAACCTAGAAATTTGGATCTCATATGAATCTTGAGATCTTTATTAGCTCATTATCTCTTATTTCTTGGATTTAAGATCTTAAATGGTAAAGATCACAAAACTGTACCCTCACCAGAGGGAACAGCCATTTTGGCTGTCTGTAAAGCCTACTGAAGTTAGGGCAAGACCATCCTTCCTGTTTAAATTTGTGGTTTTACAGTAATTTTTGAATAGCAGTTTCGAACTGTTCAGAGTAGCTCAAGCTGAACTGCATTAGGGACCTAATGCCATTACACTGCAGGCTGGCAGTGTCCGGACGGCGGTGAGCAGACAGACTCTCGAAGCACAACAGTGCCTAAACATGCTTAACGTGTGGGTTGGGTGCAAATCTCATTTGCTGAAAGAGATACCAGACAGACCTGCAGATACCTCAAAGTGCCCCTTTTGTCCATGCTTTAACAATAACAGTAAATTCAAAGATATCAGGTTAGACTAAGTCACGGTACAAACCACAAGAATAAAATGTGTTGGCACTTGCCCTGCCAGTCAAGACGGTTTAGATTTTAATGCTATAAAAAGTAGGGGACTTTTAAGGGACAATTTTTTTTTCCTTATGTGTGGGCTCTCAAGTTAATCTGAAACATATGGGGTAATATACTTGCAGTGATTTTGGCTTCAGAACCCCAGACCAAAAGCAAAGGATTTACTGTTTGTTTCTATGTTTAAGAGAAAATATCCTACCCTTTTTTTTTTTTTCAGCATACGAGTCTCAAACAACCACAGACAGTCATGGAGGAGAGTGAACTTCTGTGTGGTATGTGGGAAGGTAAGAAGAATAAACAAGCCTGAAAGTTATCTGACAGCAAATATCAGCCTACATTTTCTTACTGACAGCACTTACTGTAGTACCTAGTAAATTCCTGTACACCTAACTTTGAACATATTCCTCTAAAACGCCACTCTTCATGTGTAACCAAGATTAAGGGCCCCTTTCCTCCCAAATTCTAAATAATGTCCAGCTACATATGAGGTGCTTGCATATACGTGTTCAAGAAAATAACCCCAAGATTTAAAAGATTGGCCTGATGTCCAGGTCTGACTTGTGACACAGGTTTCCCAGCATGTGCAATCCATGAAATGTGTGCTACCTTAGAGGCCTTGGTGGCTGCAGATGTGTTTGGTCCAGGGAAGCCCGGGAGCACTCAGAGGCTCTGGTGCCCTCCGGTATACAGAAGCCAAGGCCATGTCTGTGGCACGTCTTGTCTGGAGTGTAGTAGGAGATGGGCACCCACAAGGCCAGCTGATGGACTAGGGAGGGTGGACCTACAGTGTCATGGTTTGGTGCCAGGTGCATCTTTGGAGTTTAAGATGAAATTACATTTTTTTTTATGCTCTAAGGCTAACTGTTTGTGAGTGGCAGGAAGCACTAAAGCAATTTTCAGCTCCCTCAGATATCCCTGTTCTCCTTTAACTTAATCAACTACAGTGGCTGACACGATTTCTTTTCTGGAGTCAATTTGGATAGTGGCCTCAAGTCCTATAATGGGCCTTGGGTTGGAAAGTAGAAAGTTTCACAGTTGAAGACAGTTGGCACTCAGTTGCTTTCCCTGACTTTGACACTAGCACTCAGGAGACAGATGATGTGCCTTATGTGAGAGCAGTCCGGGATTATTTTGTTCATTTCCTGAAAGGAAGGGAAATTTAAACCACATTTGGCTTACAAGCGCCAAACTGTTGGTACATCTGGAAGCAAAACCGAAGACCACCTCAAAGACCTCCAAAAAAAGTGTGAAGGAAATGAACTTTATCCTACGATGATCAGAAAGCATATCACAGGACACACTGAAGAATTAATGAAACACACTTCAGGAACAGGGCTGTGTGAGAGCAGGCTGGTTACATCCAAGTTTGCTCAGTAAAATATTAAAGGCCATTTCTCCTTACCCAGCTACTTTTACGTACTCCAGAGCACTTGAGGAAGGGGAAGAAACTAATAGCTACTGAAGAGACTGCAACTGCAGAGTTCAACAGAGGCTAATAGCACAAAAATACTGCAAAGAGAAAAATGATCAGAAAGTGTTAAGTCAAACAGGGTTGCACTGGGAACAGACATTTCAGTAACGTGGACTTGCTTTGAGTACCATTTCATAGAAGGGCATTTGTTTTAGAATTACAGCGGCTTCTAAAATATCAAAAAGGCATAACACACCATTTTATTTTTTTTACCTTGAAAGGGCTTTCCGTGATGTTAAAATATTACA
Organism: Tinamus guttatus; assembly: GCF_000705375.1. The sequence continues at coordinate 371,835 of NW_010585831.1, read as the reverse complement.
GAATTTATAATAACATTTTGAGAACTGGAATGAGACTGGAGATTTTTTAAAGGTATAGTTTTCCTTCTAAGAAAATGGCAAGAACCATTGCTGAATGTTGGCCTTTTCCTACTTTGTATTAAGAATTAAAAAAAAAAAAAAAAGACAAGTGAAAATCTATTTTCTGACAAGCATGTGATTTCTAAGCAATTAAATGCTGAGCTAAATGTGTGCTCTCCCTTATTTTTAATACGTGCCCAAACCATGCCCTGCTGCTCATCAACCGCTCAGATAAACACAAGGTTCAGAGAAGGTCCCCAGAGGAGCAGCGAGGCTCAGTAAAGTTTCTCTAGGTCCTGGGTGCCGTTGTAGGAAGGCTGAGTCACGAAAACATGCTACTCGCAGCGCTTGAGCACATGCTGAGGACTGTGTGCCGGTCTGTCGCTGCATTTGAGAAGGGAAGAACTTGCCCTAACTTCGTGGCTAGTGGGTGGTGGGAGAATGAAGGCAGAAGCTGCCTGTCCCTTGGGCATGGTCCTTGCTGAGGTTACCGAGATGCCAGCAGCAACTACCAGCCCTGCCAGAGGGGCACATGCTGCCTGTGAAGGCTGAACTCTGGAAAAATTAATATTGGGTTCTCCTGAATAACTCGTCACAAAGCTGTCATTAATAGTGAACGAATACTAATTGTTTCTTCTTAGTCTCAAATTAGAATGATCAATATGTGAGATTGAAACAGATGGATGATAAATCAAAACCCTAAGCACTGTTAAATCTCCTGGAAATGTACAATAGCTTTTCAAAAAAAGTAATAAAAATTACATAGTGTAATACCTATGGGTTTTGCTTTTATACCTCAGTCACAAGAATATTTTTATGATAATCTTTAGAACACATCCTGGGTTAAGCCTGGGAAAGAAATGGGTGCTAACACACAGTCACATTATATATATATATGTATAGATATGTATATATAAAGTACTTTCTATGCAACTTTGTTGACAAGGACATAGACAGAAGAGTATTCAGGAGCATGAATTCAGTGCCGGCCTTGCCATTATATCCCATCACACTTACTTTGAATTAATTTTTAGTAAATACAGGAGATTTTAGTCCTTTTCTGGTATGAGAGAACTATAGAAGACAGGACAAAAAGAAGTGATAAAATAATAAACTCAAATAAAAAAGCTAGCAATAAGATTTTTAGCTAGCTGCTTAAAATCAACTATTTTATGGTTGACTTGGACTAGAAACTAATCTTCCTAAACTTGGAGCCTCAGCTCCCCAGTGGAATAATTAAATAGATGTTTCTAGCCGGAATGTTTTACATTATATCACAACAGTTTAATGTTTCACTGTGTCTAGGAGTGACTCTAACTGTTCTTAATTTGGCTTGAAGGTGGAGGAAATTGTTCAGGGTTGCCTTGTTTTTCTTTTTTTCTTTCTTTTTCTTTTTTTTTTTATTATTTTTTATTTTCAGCACAAGGAGACGTGTTTGAAGCCTGCTGGGCCATGCGGCCTATTGGGAGGACCCTCAGCATCTGGAGGAGGAGGAGATCCTCAGGAATCTGCCATTTCCTTCTCCCAGCGTGTCCAGCACCAGCTTTAGGCTGTTATTTCTCCCCACACTGTGTGCCCCAAGTGCAGTTCAACAGCGAGCATGGTCTCCAACAGTGTGTGAACGCTACCTTGAAGAAACCAGCAGCAACAAAAATACTCGCCATCCTCGCAAGCCAGCAAATGGAGAATGGCAAGAACAAATGCCTCCTTAAGCCCCAGGAGTCCACATGAGACACCAGCTCAGCCAGGTTACCATAGACTTTTCTCACATTTTTACCAGCCTTAAAAATTAATTTAATTCACAAAACCTTCCAGAAGCCATATTATGTGCTAGTTCCTACCCTCCCATCTTCCCTTTACACTGTAAATCCAGCAGATGAAGCTATGCTGATTTTTGCACTGGCCATAGTACTAGTGTTCTGTCCTTAACAAATACTTCAGGGAGTTTACTAAACTCGAGCTTCTGACACATTGCAAGTTTGGAGCTACATTTGGAGAACTTCAGCAAATGATCTAGCTGAAAGGAGCAGTGCAGAAAATAAAGGAAGGGTTTGCCGTGCCTAAAGACTTCTGCAATTTTCTAAAACTTTTTCACTATGATGAACAAACTGCAAGAAAATACGGTGCAACACATCTTGCATCAAGCAACATATGGAGACTGCTGTGTGGAAAAGCTGTACGAACGGAGGGATATTTTCTAGGGGTGCACTAAGCAACTGCGTGGCATGGTATGGGGTAGCATACGGTGCTCAGGCAAGGATGTTGCCTCTTGGCCCTGCTCGGCAAATGTCATGGAGCTTCTGGTGCTGGGAGGCATTCGCCATCGGAGCTGCTAAACGCTTCTGGTTAGTGTTCTGCATGTTGTGAAATAGAGTGTTCAGCAAAGCTGAAATTTATTAATTCTGAAAACTTAGCCATCTGGAGCATTAGAGGCTTAATTACAGCAAAAAGAGCCATGAATGAACAATGCAAAACAGTTTCTCTTTTCCACTGCAGGATTCAGATTGCATTTGAGCCTTTTTATTCCCTTGATAAAAAAAGAAATAGGCAAATGGTCATTTTATGCTGCTCCTTCAGAACTGTCTTCTTCTCATAACTTAAAAATAAAATAAAATAAAATAAAAAACAACCTAAAATCTCCAATGCTTTCTGTCCCCCAATAAATCCCTAATAAACAGAGAGAAAAGTTCAGCCTCTCATTCTAAAGCAAAAATGATGGGAAATAAAAAATCACTACATATAGTTGAGATTGGAGCAAAAATCTTTCAAGACAGATGTTTTGTTTCTTAGTTTGTTATCGCAGTTAATGTAATTTTCCCCCTACTGGGCTGTAAATTACTGGTCTTTTCGTGCTTTCACTCATTCTAAGCAGTCCTGATCTGAGGGCAAAACCCAACTTGAAACAATGTGCACTTGATGAGTTTACTCAGCTCAAAATAAAGGCCTCTTTGTCTCTCATGCCCTAGGCGACCTAAGGCACCATGCTCCATCCTCCTCCTCCAACAGGAGACCTTCAGCCAGCACTGCCCATGCTTTCCGACAGCTGAATCAGCAATCAGGCCTGGGACACTTGGACACGATGTGCAAAATGAGAGTGCTCTGAGATGTGCAATCCCTGCAGCCACTGCAGTTGGCTCTGGCAGAGTAGAGGTACAAGGTGCTTTTATAAGCTGCTGCTCCAAATGAGCTCTTTTGCCTTGTAGGGGGGAGTGATGAGCCAAGCGATGAGCCGGCTCTGCTCCGAGAAAGGCCCCAGCTGGAAGAAGGCTTGCAAGGAGATCATCAGTAGTATCATTTGGGTGGTTACCTCCAGAAACAATAGCTTTCAGAGTGCCAAAAGCACACGCTGCAAGCTTCCGGGACTAGATGATCTACTTAATAAGCAGTATTACAGAGGAAGAAGGAAAAAAACCCCCAACATCTTACAGTTTTTAGTCACCAACAGATTGACAAGAGCATGGGGAGAAAGTCGATTGCTCAACATTACAGGGGAAACTGAGGCAAATGAAAAAGCAATGCAAGGTATTCAAATGCACACAACTAATCAGTGATAGAATAGAGTCAAATTGCCTGTTGCTTCTGTTCAGATTTCAAGTGCCTAGTATCCTCTTAGGTAATAAATTCCTCAGGGATCTCTGCTCTCTCCCTTCCTGGTAATAGGTTCTGACTGGTTTTGAAATCTGTATAATGTGACACGTATTATGCAGCACTCTTCAATGGCTCAACTTTAACACCATTTGGGTGCGGTGGCTGGAAGTCGCTGATTTTTGATAATAACAAAAAATAGTTCTACTGTATGTACGCATTGCACAAATGGAGGAAGTTATGTATTTTTCATATTGCAATCAGCCAAAATGTTCGGAAACAAACTGTGTGCTAACTGCTTTGGGCAGGTTAGTGCAAAATTTAATTTGCACTCACTCATCTGATTCAAGGGGAGTGCAAAATATACTTGTCGCACCAATTTCACATTTTACAGTAATTCGCTCAGCATGACTTCCTGGAGTTGAACCAAGTGGCTGAACATAGCTAGTATTCAGGACTCCTACCACAGCATACAGTAACAAAAAAACTCTCTAGAAAGACAGGAATGAATTAAAAGACAGAAAAAAACCTCACACTGAATAGAAGACAAAAGTTTCTTAACTCTTCACTAACCCGCCTGCAACAGGGCCTCAAACAAAGTGAACCTGAGGCATGAGGAGTGTTACAGCAAAAACATTTGGCAGATAAAATATTTGAGCAACCAGATATCCTGCAATGATTTGATTTTGGTCATGGTTTGCTGAGAGCTGTTGCAAGAGATACAGAGCAAACTGGCTGGCTGCAACATAGACCAGCTTTCCAAGCCCTTAGTTTGACTTTACTTATTGCTTAGGCACCTCTCACGCAGCAAAGCACACAGACATGTGCTAATCTTTAAGCATGTGAGTCATTCCAGTAAATTAGGCAATGCTGAAGCTGAGTGCCCAAAGTTAGGCTCATGCTTTTGTACATGAATGGGCCAAAGTGCCACCTGTCTACTTGCCCTCTCTTGCTCTCATGTCAAGCTTCTCTTCTAAGCATGGGCACTGTTTGCACACAAGTAAGACATGGAGCTTTGTGCTCAATTCTGCTGCAGAGACAGTACCTTACCTCTTCATTTAATGGAAGCAGGTTTTGTTCTTTTCATACCATGTCATTCGATTCTGCAGGGGATGACAAAGGAAGGCAAAACAATCCCTTTGGTTTCTCAGGCTGGCAATCAGTGGCTGCTCAGCTTTACATCAGCATATGCCATTTTGCTGAACAGTGCCCAAGTAAGAGTGGAAACAGCAGTAACAGCAGTTGAGGTTTATCTGCAATAGGATTACCAGATTTCCTATGACAGATTCTGGAGACTGATCACTCTATTTTGCTCCAGTAGAAGAGATCTGAGACCTGCTTGGGAGAGGGAACTCTTCGTTGCAGCTTTTTTATTTTCTTCTCGTGTTGCACAAGCCTTTGCATTCCCACCTGCTCTACCTCACGTGCCTCCTTTCCGTTATTTTGGCACTGACAAGCAAACTGCTTAATCTTCCAAATTGCTGTGCCAAGCTGCTCCACCCTCCCTCCCACCAGGCTGTGGCCACACACTCGCAGTTTCCTGCTTGCAAGAACTAGAAAATCTTCTCTCTACTTTTTTTCTTTTTCCTTCCGCTCCCCATCTCCTTAGAACATAAATTTTAATGGATTTTTCCACATGTGGAAAAATTAGGGTCATGGTTCTCTATTTAGCTACTGAAAGTATGGGCCCTGTTTCTTCAGAGAAAACACACGCACACACACACAGAGTCCTTCCCTGAGCTTTTCTAAAGCCACTTGAGCACCATGGGCTTATTTTGGTCTTGGCACCCTCTTCTGTGACTCAAACCCAAAATCTCTGCTATCTGAGTATCAGCAATGATATTTGAGGTATAAACATAATTTAACACTTTTACATCTGGAAGAAAAAATATGCTAATGGAAAGGAAATAACTGATGCACAAGCCATGGAAATGAACTTTAACTTAACTAATACCCTCTCCAGTGCAATTTAATTAATATTCAACTACATTTTGGCATTTAAAATCTAAAATTCAATGCTGGAAGGAGGAGATGTCACATATACTTTAATCTCCTAGCAACACCAATCACTACAAAATAATGATATGAATTTTGATAAAGTAGAACAGAAGAACTGAACCCTGTATTGTATTTAGCTTTATTAGTCTTTGGCTTACAATTGCACATCCCCACTCCACTTACTATAGCCGTTTATTCATTTTTTTTTTAAAGTTACTGTTACAAACAGTCTCTGGATGATTGACTCAAGAGGTTACTCAATTATTTATGAGGCTGATGCAGAAAAGCAATATATTCTGAGGAAGATATATCATTAATTAATATGTCTTCTTGCTTATCACTACCTTTTTCACATTTTAATCCCATTGTCAAGAATGTTCTAATTCATTAATAACTCGGGCAAGCAAATTTTGCCACTCTCCAAAACACAACACCTGTTGTCTGGAATAGAAATAAAAGTGACTTTAATGTTATCTCTGCTTGAGCAAGAAACTTCACTTTAATGTGATGGGACATACCTTCATAGTCTTCCTGACATTTATTTGGGAGTTTACCTGAACACAGTCCACTAGGCTTTATTAGTGGTTTTCTGCTACTGTATACGCAGGTAAAGCAAATCTAGGGTAAGTTTGTTGCCTCTCTGTTATTTTATTTTTTTTTTCCATAGGGAATAGCATTATTGATGTTGCCTCTCCCTAAGTCACAAATCACTTACTTATTTCATTCAGATCTGCAAACGGATTGCTCAGACTCATCAGTCCCAAACCACCAATTCAATCAGTGATGCTGGGATAAACTCATTGCCCTCACGTGCTGAGCCAAACAACTTGCTAGCTTGCACTTGATAGATGTTCCTTAACATGTCTATAAAGTTGAAAATGTAACATTGTAACATTTCCATTTCCTATTTTATTAACTGAGACATTATCAAAAAGGTCCTTCTGGCTCCTTAATTTGTTGAATTCAGCGAGGGCACCTTAGGACAACACTTGGGCTCAAGTGGACTGTGTCTTCTCCATACTCTGCTAACGCTGCACAGTAGCCTCAAGCCAAATACAATTGTAGCCAAGATGTTATGACAATCAGGCATAAGGATGCTTTTTTCTTTCCAGAATTTTCCTGCCATTCTCCATGCCCCTGCAGAGTAAAGCTGTGTTTACAATGCTAGGCAGGGAAGGGGCCCTAGTCACTTTGTCTGTGTCCCAACCATTTGCTGTGGGGAAGGCGGGAATTGGGAGACCGCATTTCCTCAAGGAGGGGAAATCATGCCTGTAGCTAGGACGGCTTAATTTTGGTCAGAAAGAATCCCTAAAGCATTTGGAAGGGTTTGGTAAAGGTGTGCTTTGAGGTCACTAGCTGTCACAGCAGTCTAATGTAAACTTATGCAAAGGAAAAAATTCCCGCTTCTTGATGAGCATTTTGGTGTCTGGAGGAGTAATCCCGGGGAAACTGATGAAAGAAATTCTTGTTGCATTTTCTCTCAATTATTTTTTTGATCTTTCATATGGAGACTAGGGTTTCAAAATGGAGATTTCAAATGGATATACACATTTTTATTACAGGCAAGACAACACATAGTAAGCCTAATTTAAGTGACAGCAGAAGAGTGTCAACAACAAAGCCCACGTCAAAAACCATCCAACACTAAATGAGAGGTGATGACTTTCACTAATGAGCAACTGAATTTATCCAGGATATATTATTGCAAGTTCTAAAGTCTCTCATGAAGCATTCCTGATGTCTCAATGCCTAGGCATAATATTTGATGACCCATGTCATAGGAAGATGCAACAGTATTAAAGTTACATTTAGGAGCAAAAATATTGCCTAGTCAACTTTAAAGCATTAATACTAAACTGTACTGATATTTATGAATTCACTAGTATCTGCTATGTCAGAAATGTCTGCAAAGGCCATGACCCAGTCCAGGGAACCTTATTTAAGTCCATACATAATGTACATTAAAAAAAGAAGTAAAAGTATGAATAATATATGCTTTTATAAATGAAGGAATGCATTCTAGTTTTGTGTAATTTCCAAATGGGAAAATAAATTCATTTCCATTTGGGAGCAATTGACTGCAAAATGTTTTAAAAATTGCAGCTGGTCTTGACTTCTCTATGCAGAAAAAAAAAACACTTGAAGCCATAAAACTTACTTTAAAATGTTTCAAAAATAGGCCAGAGTGCTTGAAATTCAATTCATGAAAGAATATTTCATCTCTGTATTGAAATCTCGGGGTCTACTGTCTCTTCAGTGTATATTTGTGAAGCTCTCATCAGCATTACTTGAACTTAAATGATGAAACATATGTCTTCTCTCACTTATGTCTTAATGACAATGATACTTGTTAAAACGTACAGAGCTGAGCTGATTTCTGAGTTTGAGATCAGAGACAATTTTTTCTCCTGAATATATTGGTCAAAGATATTTTGTTTTACTTTTCCATTTCTCTTTAGTATGTCAATTTGTCCCAAACAATTTCCCACATATAGAAGGAAATGTGGACATTCTTGCATGTTCGTTCTTCCTGTTTTTCTTCTTTTTTTTTTTTTTTACCTTAAGTGAGAGTTGTAGGTGTGTATCAAAGGAATGGTATTCTAAAGCATGCTTTCAAAGGACAAGTCTGAGCCTCAGGAAAATATCACTGGTTACAGCCCTTGAAATTCACAAAACTGAAATGCTTGTAGCATCATGTCAGGATTTTTAGGATGATCCTTGAAAAAAGAATCACACTGCCTCCTACAATCATCTCTTTTCTTCCAATGGAAGGAAAAAAACACCTCTGCAGGGGAAAATGACACATTAACATCTCCTTCTATATGGGAATTATTGTAGTTTGGAATACAACAGGACAACCATAAGGGAAAACAGAGAAGGAAAAGCTACTGTGAATGCTCCCTGACTACAAAACATGGCCTGCTCCTCTGCCCCGAACTCAGCAGGTCTACACTATCTCCTATTACTATGCTCCACTATGTGTGAAACACACCTGACTCTTCAGCATCATCAAATGTATTTTTGGAATTTTTCACTTCTATTTAAAACTTTTACTTTATCTTTCATTCCATCTAAAATTTTAAGCATGAAGTTTATACCAGAGCTTTAGTTAGCTCCATTTTATTTTTGGTATTTATTAAATGAATCCTTTTACTCATCACAGTGCTATGGGGCTACTGTGGCTTTTCCCCAGCATGCTGTAAAATACGCATCGCTAGAGACTCTATATTATTTTTCCCACCTACCCTAACAAAATTGCAGCTTGACTTTTTCTGTTGTTGATGTTCAGAAAAGCAACTCTGTTGACCTCTGATGCTGTCAGGAGTAAGAGCTACCTCAACTTACTGCTGTTCAAAAGCTGCTTGTTTCAAGTTACATGTAGACAGGCAATTTATATGTGCTTCCATTTATAAACTATTACTGACAGCTAAAGATGAATCTTATAAGCAGGAAGGGCTATTTTTCTTCCTCTCTAGTCTTTGGACATAATCTTTTCCTCTTATTTAGTTTTTTCCCTGAATGAAATACATAGCTGATCCCATCAGTCCCAGATATTGCATTTCCTGCAAGTTCACAGTCCACGTAGAGTGGTCATATTTACACACATACATCCATGAGAAGACAAACACAAATATTTGAAATATCTCTGCATAAGAACAACATTTATGTACTATTTTCCACTCACTCTGAAGCATCAGGGAAGGCACCTTCCCAAAGTGGACTTTGCAGGCCCGCTTGGGAAAGTGATTGGTGATCCTGGGCTTGTTCCTCCTGTCCTGGAGCCAGCAAGAAGCCAGAGCTTCCTGAGAGCTGAAACAATACTTTCTTGCTGTAAGGTTTTAACAAGATAGAAGGACAACTCTGCCTTTCCAGAGTATTTGACAATACAATCCTGCATAGCCTTCCCCCTTGTAAGATCCTATCTTCTTCAGTTCACAGGCTGGATTGCAATCACTGAATCAGTATTTAGTCACTAACCTGTCTTTTTATTACATGCCAGTCAATCCTCATGCTCAGTGCTGAATCATTACTTTTCTTATAGATCTTTCTATAATTCTCTTCACTGCATTATCCAAGAGCTTTGTAAGCTCTGACTTTATCCTTATAATCTCCATCAGATGAAACCTTTTCATTTTCTTCATCTTACAGATAAGGATGAATAGGTCATGGTGAAATCAAAGTGATCAGAAGGGTATGTTAATTGGAGGTGTCCATTTTAAATGAAGGAGGAGCTGACTTTCTCAAAAGGATTAGCTTTGCTAGAGCATGTTACAAGGTATACAACACAAATCCCATTGATTTTGCTGGCAGCTGTGAGCGCACAATGTTTACTTAGCAGCTGGTGGCATAAATATCTGGATGCACCTCTACAAGGCCTCCCTTACTTGATTGCAGGTGGTCCCTAGGACTTCTGTGGCAGAATTTCTCTAGCAATTCTGCTCAGGAGAAGGTGAAGTTTAGCCATGTCATTGGGCATGCTGATCACACAGCTTTTGCATTCCCCCTTTATCCTGTCCAGCACTGGAAGGGCTTGACCACTAAGGAACATGTGAGGGGTCTGTCCCTGTTGACCATATTCCCTTAGAAAAGGTTATTGGAAATTTCAGTGTAGAATTTCTACATGTGCTTTGTAGAAAACATCCTTAACCCATGCCCACAGAAAAAAGCAAGAAGCAGCAACAGAATTCAATAAAACAAAGTCAAATCTGGTATTCAGTCCTCAAAGGATATATGTGAATAAAAAGGCACCCAAATCCATAAAATTTTGCAAAGATTTTCTTGCCTACAGGAAGGTAAATTCATTTAAGCTTCCACTTGAGGTTTACTCCCTCTCCAATGTAACAGACTTTCTTATACTGTCTCTCTATAGAAAATGGTTTCTTTATGCTAATACTGTCCTTGTTGGAGTGCAAAATATACATGAGGGGAAAATAACATTTAGATCCTTTTCTTAGGACTTCCCACGTTGACGCCCTACACAGTCAATTCACTGAGTCAAGTATTCTACAGCAAAATAAGCACCACCTAGAGAAAATGTTACTAGTGTTTGTGTTTGCTAAGTGTGCTGTCTACCTTTTTTGTAGAAAGACAGGAGTCTTGTTTGAATTATCAAATGCTCAAAAGCTGCACTCTTAGCCCACAGGAAGAGTATCTGGTAGCCCTTACTAAAAAAAAAAAATAATAATGCTCCCTGAACAACCCCAAAACCTGCATGGTGTCTGTATAGTGCTGAGGTAGTTGTAAAATAAACAAAAAAACAGTACTGACATCTTAAGGTTGAACACTGGATTAACATTGGGATTTGCTTTTACTCTTGTGGTATTTGTTTTGTGGCTACAGTGATACATAAAGCAATTGCAAGCTAGGAAGTTCTCACGATGAACTGCAAAAGATGAATGGAAAATCTGAGAAAGATGGACACTAAAACCTAACAACTAGCTCTCAGAAAGACAAAAATATTTGCATAGATTTGTGACTCAAAAGAGAGACTGGGGAACTTGAATTTGCATAATCTAAATGATGAGAAGTCAAAGAAACTAAGGAGTGTTTAGACATGTTGGTGCCAGAGCTCGCTCTTAACTTGCACAAATCACTTGGAGAAGAAATCCCTTGTGCCCTAATCTTGGAGCCAGAAAAAGCACTAAGATAGATAGATTTCCCAGCAGAGAGGACAAAAGGCTGTAGTCTACTGGGAAACAAGCAGCAACAGCAAAAAAGTCTTGGGAGGTCTGTGTAATAGTATCTAGTAGAGTCACTGGACACTGACCCATACCAAGGAATGGAAATACAAACTTTAGTAGCCCTGACCCTTATCATATGTTTAGGGATCAAGAGGGAGAGACCAGTCTCTTATAAGCATTTCTCTCTTACCCTGACTATAGCCAAAACACCTAGGAGCTGCTGAGTCCTCATGCTAACAGCACAGCTTGGACAGAGACGTGGGCTGCACAAATACTGTGACTGTGGGAATGGTGGTCTCAGACACCCACATGCTCCCCCGGTGCCTCTCTTTTCATTGTCTTCTGCTGCTAAAAATCAACCTTCTGTTTCCCTGATGTTGTTATGAAAATGATATCATTAAGAAGGACAGTTCTCTTGAAGCAGGAATATCTGTAGACATTTCCTCCCCATTACTTAACACTGTTTAATTCCAGGAGTTTATGTAGATGAAAATAAGAAAAAATGGCTACCCTTGGTAAAAAATATTGGAAAATTGAATATCCAGAGGGCCCTGGGGCCTCTGTTCCTTTTTTTTTGTTGTTTTCTTTAAATAAATTAATACATTTACAGTTCAAATATATGGAAGCATGTGTCCTTACAAGTCATCTATTTTTGTGAAGCATTCAAATGCCTTTGCCACCTTAAAAATAAACAGTTTATGTTTTTCAAGGTCTACTCTGTGTTGAAACATATGAGCAGACAGCATAATTCAGCAAACAACCTGCTGAGTTTGCTTTTAAGATTTAGAGCCTACCGAAGGAATGCTGATACTATCTTTAAACAGAATCTTCCTTTCTGTCACTGTTTCATGCGTGGGGTTGTAGCCCATGATGTGAAATACATATTCAGGCTCTTCGCCAAGGCTGGCAAAGCCAATGGGATGACTCCCTCGGAGCTCAGCATCTACTGGATCAGGCCCTTAAAACAAGTCTGCTGCTTCCCTGAAGATGTAGTTCTTGCATCACTTGCTAAGCAATAAGACAAGAGGACTCCATGCCTGCAATAATAATAAATAGCAATAGACAACCTGCGAATCTGGATATGAAGAGAGGAATTTAGGGCGAGGACAGCCAGCAACTACCTTTCCGAGGCCCACACCACCTCTTCTGCTGGTGCCTGCTCCCGCTCTTGCCTCCTGTAATCTGTGTGCCCTTTCGTTGCTCTTCTCTGTGCCTACATTTACCCTTTAATTGTTTCTACTGTGGTATGGGCTGCTCTGTTTGACAACTCCCTTGCTTACTCTCTATGACGTGATCCCGAAAGAAGGCAAGGAGAAGTCTCCATGCTTCAGGCATCCCCACCATCTTAATGCAATCAAGGATTACATCATTTGTGAAAGTGGCAGGTCATAATTTATATCAGTTGATTATAGCCTGTTTTTAAGGCGACGTCTGCACTGTGTGAATGAAAGAAACCCATTTAGCAAACAGGTGCTGCTATCCCTTCTTCTACAGTTAAGCTTATCCAGATTACAGGATTTACCTTCACTCCTGCACAGGGAACACTTCCTTTAAAAGGTCTCGTATGAAATACCCCTTCCGATCAGGTAAAAATGGCTTATTAGAAAAACCTCTTTCCCACTTGTGATGGTTTATGACAATATCAAAACAATTTGTACTGTGTACAGCAGATTTGATAGCTGGGGGATGCCCCTATTGGAGTTTGTCCATTGGAAAATTAAAGGCTGACTGCTCTTCTAGAGAGTTTTTGAGAGGTGTTTCTTTGCAAACAGAACTTACTAATTGCCCATAGTCAATCTGCAGTCTGCTATGGGAATTAATTTTTATTAATAATCTGATAAAGAACCTGATCAGTATAAAATAATGGTTATACTTCACTGACAATTTAAATTCTGCAGTGGGGGGAAACTATTAAAGCAGGCTAAAAGTTTTATTAATTTTTTTTTCAGCATAAAATTAGTCTTTTTTTTGGACAAGCCTGAGCAGTAAATTTTCAATACAATGTCCGATTTCCAAAAATGTGCGAACAAGTACTTTTAAATCCAGTTTGTAATGAAGAAAAAGTAATTCATTACTTATTAATATGACAAAGTTCTTCTTACTAGTTTATAATAATGCCTTTCTCAACTGTATGATGACAGAGTACAAAAAAAAAAAAGTTTCCAATCCCCAATACTTCAAGAAAAAGACTAAAGAGACAGTCACCCTAAAAGGACAGAATACTACAGCACCCACTTGTTTTAAAGCATGAAGCAAACCTAGGCTGTAACTAAATATTTCAGCTGCTGTTAGAGGCAGTGTGCCTTGTTTACCTTACACTTTCAGAATCTGCTAACTGGCCTCTGCTAGTGACGTGCTGTTTTTTTTTCTGTGCGAGACTGCTACAGATACATGTAATCTGCAGCCTTAATAATTTGTCCTGCTATGGTATCCTCATACGGAGCATTTCCAAGTCCTTGAGAGCAACCCCCTGCTCAGTTTCGCCACTGTGTACAGACTGAAACTTCTCCTCAGACAGGTGTTGGATTGAGATGGGTTGGACAAAACCCTGCCTTGCATGGGACCCCTATGTGCCCTTTGTGCAGGCTGCCTGGGCAGCTGCAGCCCCTGCCCCACAGTTGGATCAGCCCTCAGGATCAGCAGTAATGCCAGGAACAGGGCAGTGCTTGTGCACAACCCTGTCCAGGACATTAATAACAGGATAAACTCAAGAGACCTGCTGAATATGGACCAGCTGTACTGGTACCTGCCCAGGACATGGTGTTTACAGTGCCCATTACTCAGCTATGAGATAAATGTTGTATTTAGCAAGTGTCACCTAGGTGACTATAATTACATGGCTCTTTCAAGACACATAGCAGAAGCTAAAATTTTGGCTGTCAGTTCAAAGAATGTTGCAGAATAGTGCACATGGTTCAGAGGGCAATCATATAAATTACATTCAAGTACATCTGGGCATTAAGGAGCTTCAAATTTGCTCTTAAGGGACGGCACCTTTGGAGGAATTATTTACTTTGTGAATACGGTTCATTTACAATGTCAGACAAGGTGACTCTTTAGCGCCGTGGCAAACTTGCACTAGAAATTCCAGTATAATCACAGCTGCTCATTAAACATGAAAAATAACCTTTGTGCTCAGGCATGTTTTGGGGTTGCCAGCAGTAGCAAAGGAAACATTAGAGCACGCAACGCGCTCCGTGAGCAGCTCCTGGGCACGGGCACGCAGCGGGGTGAGCAGAGGCAGAGCGGGGCTCGAGAGGAGCTGCCGAGCAGAGACCCTCACGCTGGGAAAGGCAGTGAGGTGTGGGAGATGAAAAGGGGACGGCAAAGACTGCAGAGTCTGGATTTTTTTCTGCTGCCTTTGTGGTGACACTGACTGCAGGGGAACTACTCCATGCTGTTGGTGCTTAGTTAAGAGAAATGAAATATAATGTCCACTCCATGGGCCACAAAGTAGTATACAGTAAATAAAGGCCTCGAAGTGGTTTCATTTTAGGGCATTTAAAGCCAATCCCTTCTCTGTTTTAGAAATTTAAAAAGTAACATTAAAGTCGCATTAATGTAAGAATGGGCTACGAGGATCAAGCTATGTCCTTCTCTATTAGTTTCAACAGAAATATGCTAATTTTTCTAATATTCTAACATTTCTTATCTGCCCTTTTCCCAAAGATTCACTGGTCCTCCAGAGAAATCTTGTTCCCACAGGAACCAAAAATCAAATCAAAGCTTTATGGAACATTGCCCAGAGTGCCACAATGAATTAGGATAAAACATCATTTTGTCCACAAGTAGATAGGAAAGTTGGAGCCGTGCAGTAGTATATATAGCCTGCATCATGGAGTTAATATTCAGAGCCTGTCTGAGCCTGCAAAACATGTCCATCCTCCCCCACAAAAATGTAACCTATTTTTGTCCACAAAGCAAAGTTCCAACCTACAGATTTCAAGATGTAACTGGAAAAATTACTTTAGGTTAACTGCAAATGTAGCCAGTTCCTGGCTAAAGAGCTTCTGTGCATTCATTTTTACACATGTGGGTACAAGTTATTTATTGTCCTATTCCCCTACTCTCCAGCCATCTGCAAGTAATATCCAGTAAGATAAATAGTCTACCTTGCACTGGTTTGCATTTCCAAGGCCCATTTTGACAGGGCAGTCAGCTAGACCTCCTCTTCCAAGAAGACTGGAGATCTTCCCCAGTATTTCTGGAATGCCATCACACAAAGGAAACCAGAGGGAATGCTCTACTCCCAGGGAGTCTCAGTGCTCAAGAGAAGGTCTACCATCATTAAAGGGTGCATACTCTATTATTCAGACCTTGCACACTATGTAGAAAGTACCAGATAAGAAGTATTTCCTGGTAAGCAGAGTTAGAACTCAAACAAGACAATGACTGTGTATGTTTGTAACTCTAGATATTTCCCTGAATGAGGGGTTCCTGGTTAATGGTTTCATAACACATTTCTAGTCATGTTACATCACACAATATTTCCCCCTTCCCAATCCTCGTGAATGGTATTTGTATCTGACTCCTTCATATTGCTTCTAATTCTGTTTTTGTCTAGGATATTCAGATGCCATAATTGTCTATACTCAACACATTTGACCTCCATCTTCTGCACAGCCAGGAAAATTATTTTTGCCAGCATGTTATCTAGCTGTGTATTTACTTGGCTATATGTTTCCTTTTCAGTTTTTAAACTTACTTCATAAACTGAAAGGACTGCCTTTAATAAAATCATGTCGGATTTAGAAACAAAAGATCAGAAGCACTTTGTCTATTTTTTTTAAAGCATTAAAATGATGTCCTAGAAGTCTTTGTCTGGTTTGCCTTTCATATTGCTTTTTCTCCCACTGTTGGATTTTATTACTTAAACTTCCTTTTGTGTGTGTGTGAAACTCCTGATACTATCTGCATTAAACATGCTCAATATCTCTTTATCTTATGAGAGCAAACTTTCTCGTTTATCCAAGAGAGTAAAGAATCTATTAGAGTTCACCAGGCTGTAAAATCTAACAAACTCAAAAATGTTCATTGTGGAATTTACGGTTAGCAAAGAAATACCAAGGAGAAAAGGATTAGGGTTTTTAACAGTAAATCCCAGAAATAATCTTACACTTTAAAGAGTTGCCTGGGATCTTTATTAGCAAGCAGTATTGTTCTGTATGGTCAAATCTACTTAGCACAAACATTCTTACTCTCTTTGTATCCTCTGAATAGCAAAAGATATTAAGAATATATGTATATTTTTTATCTTTAAGGAACCATATGGCAATGTGTGTAACATGAAGAGTTCACGCTAAGAAAGCGAGAGAAGAGGAAAAAAACATGGGAGAGCTACTTCTAGTGTAAGTGGGTATAACCCCACGTGCTCAGGGGTTGTCTCCCTAGTGCTGAAGTAAACAGAATTAATATGTGGACATTGAGCTGTCAGGATCCAGCCCATACTCTTGATGCGAAAGTATTATACACACACACACACACATATATATATTTTAAGAGGATCTCTCCTGATATTAACAACAGATCTCATCAAATGCATTCCTGATGACAGTAACATTGATATGCATGTACCTCACTGTGTACATAAACACCCAAAATTGCAGTAAAATGTTGAAAGGTTACAGTACAAACTTGTACATTTTCCTTGATCGATCAGAACGGGTCTCTGTGTTCACAGGTGTGTATTCTCATTTGCTTTCCAGCCATCCCCGAATCCAGTGGAGAATGCTGAGAGACTCTGTAAATTTTCTAGTTAAAAAAAAATTAGATCATTACCATTTATTTTCGTTAGAATTTGAAATCAATCTTGCAGCAAACCACCTAGGGACACTGAGTCACTGGATGCTCTCTTTTACCATTCAGCCAGTATATAGGATGTGGTCCTCGGAATGAGCTCAGCACTGGTCACCTCCACTGACCTGTGCGGGAGCTGCTGGACCACAGAGCCGCTCTGGAGATGCTCACCACCTTGCAGGATGCTGCTCTACAGCCTGAACCGCAATCTGGATGCCATGAAGTTGCCTGATCTACTTCCTGTCCAAAGCACACAGTAACAAAGCACCTATGGGGTGGACTTCCACCTCTACCTGCACACATGAGCACTTACGAGATCACAGATTTTGAACCTACCCCAGGGACATCATGACAATCTCCCTTTGTTTAAACTTGTCCCCTTTCCCTGGCCTACAGCAGAAAATAATTTCAGGCACTCATGGCAGCACTTTGGAGGAGCCAGTTTCTGAATTGGCATCGCTTCTTCCCCATGTAAACGCTGCTGTCCTCAGTGGTGCACCTTGACAGTGTGATAGGAGCTGGGAAGAGATGCTGTGCAGACTGAGGCTTGGGTCTCCCTTTCGGAATAGTCATCTGGGATCAGAAAGCTCAACAGCTTCCACAGGCTAGGACACACACACCTATCTAACTGCTAGATAGGTTTTAGAAAACAAAGTTTAAACCTTTCAATATGCACGCTGATTAAACTGTCATGCCTGCAGCTTGGGGTTCAACAGAAGGAATTTGGTCACATAGGAACAGATTTCTTGGTCACACATTGACTTCGTCAGAGTCTTAAGAGAAGAAAAGAGGCAGAGGAGAAACATTTGCTAAAATATTTGCAGTACATCCACTGATCAGATGGCAACAGCTGCTTGCAATCAAAATACATCTCTCTATTGGGTATTCATGTTGCAAATACATAAATGGATTCTGCTCATAAAAAAAGGAGAGAATTTCTTCTGAAAATAAGAGCTGCAGAGAAACTGATCCCTTCGACTGTGCAAAAAGTAACACAGAAATAGTCCCTACTCCCATTTGTATCAGAAATGCGGGTTTGCTTCTGCCAGGACCGCAAAATCAGCACTGTTATTAGAGGGCCCACTTGACGCTGAAGGCACAGGGAAGCTTTGTTCCTCCACGCTGGATCCTGCATTTCTCAGCTCTCCTCTTTCTCCTTGGCAGAGGATACCCCAGGATTAACCATGGCACAGTCCATGTAACTCCCTTATCTGTGTCTGACAGTAACACACAAAAGCAACTGCTGCTGCAGAAAAATATCTTGGATAGGGCTCAAAGGCTGGGGCTCTTTTTTGCTTTTCCCACGTGCACCTCCAAGATTGAAGAAATTGTGCAATTTCCCCTAAAGCCATAAATGAAGAAGAAATGAACCGTGTGCAGAAGGTACCCTTTATATGCGGTTCCTGGGGAGTATATTTCCCCATGTACATAAAAATTAGGTCCTTAAAGGTGCACTTATTCATACTGTGTAGTCAGGGGGACTTCTAGGGTCAGCAAGTGAATGATAAATGTATTATAAAGGCAAAATATTTCTGGGTTATAGACATCATCATGAAAATCCTTCTCTAGCCAACTAGAGCACTTGACACAAATCCTAGAAAAAGGTCTGTAGTAGCAGTGAACAGCAAGGTAAGAAAGAGGCAATAAGCACAGGTTAAAGATGACACAGGCACATGAATATTGTATGCAAGGAGCAGAATCTGTTGTAGAAATGTTCATATAATTAACACAACTGAGCACAGAGCTTGAGCTATTGTGTTGTTTGCAACATTGCAAAAATCTGTTCTGCTTATAAATAGAATTATTATGCTGTGTTTCTGTCTTACAAAGATATACCAACCATAAAAAAATTGGCACAATATGTAGGAACACTTCTGAGGCTGCTGTTAGAGAAAACCAGACTGGCACATTTGCCAAGTTGCATGAGAGAAAAGCAAATGAGCAAAATGAAATGGCAAAATTTTGTGTTTGCAGGGCTATTCATAAGTACCTGTGATCATTTTCTCAAGTGATGAAGAAAATCAGAATACCTTTAAAAACCTGAGAAAAATGTCTTAAGTCAAATAAGCTCTTGAGGAAGAAAAGCTAATTTTCAAGTGTGTTTAACCTATTCACCAACATTAAGCCTCAAGTTAAAGTGTCCAACCAAGCAGAAAGGGACAAGAAACATGTCTCATTGTTATTATTTCAATTTCCAGGTCCAAGGGAGAAACACAACCTTTGATGTTTTGAAATATAATGGAAAATTGCTACAGCCACACAGCATGTGCTCTTCAAATCCGCAGTATCAATTTGATGCAGTCCAGGACAATCGACTATAATATTCATCCCACTTCAGATTTTGTACTACTGCCTTCTCAGCACAAACTAATATATGACAGAGCAGAATTTCTCTATTTGTTAGTAGAGTGAGGATCCCCTTTACTCTGCAATGAGAGTTATGAATTATGAATTATCCTTCATCTTATCTTGCCACACTCCCCAAAAGTCCTTTCAGACTGTTCCACTGAGTTCCACTGAGGAAAGCCAAATGCTGTTAAATTACACTTACCTGTAAGCGTAAGTCCAAAAGGTTCAGTAAATTGAATGAACTGGCCTACAAGCTTTATATTTGCAACAGAAGAATGTGAGCCTACTATTCCTAGTTGTATGACCTCTGCTGTTTTCTGGACTTACTGCTCTAGGATTTCTGAATACCCAACAACCCTTTGGAGGTAAATAACAAAACACTACTTCTTTACCTTTTGAAAAGTGAAGATTCTCGTTTTAGTGGAAAGAAATGCAGAATTCCCAATGGCAAAAATTTCTCCTTCTGTCACCAAGGCTGCTCTAATCCTCAAGAACAAACAAGTTTAGCTAGATGAAGTCTACACTGAATGTACATCAAAAAACTACCCAGCTACACATACAGATATATTGCACATAGATGTATACGGTTAGGAAAACCTTATGACCCATCACTTCTTAAATTTCAGGTTCAGGAGCATAGAATAAAGCATCAAGCCTATGCCTGGATGATAAAAGTGTGTCTATCAATCCTGCAGCAAAGATGGATTTACAATTTCCAGAGCAAATTGCAATCCACTTTCCTTTTCAACAAGAAAGATATTGATGAGAATTTGTGGCCTTAAAGAGGAAGTGAGTAAAGACAGGGTAGAAAGCAGTGCCTCAGTGAAGAAGGAAGAGTCCAGGGAAGAGGAAAAGGAAAGGTCTGTTAAATGCAAACCTCTTGGTAAGGTTTCTTTGTGCTCCTGGGCTTCCACCTCTACACAGATAACTAGTTTCTTTCAGGAATCAGGACCAACTTGTTACTGGATAATGGAGAGTGCATGCAACAGGGGAGATCCTCAGCGCTCAAAAAAGTACAAAGGTGCAAAAAAAAAAGAGGATGACCAGTTATAGCAGTTGTTTTATTATCCAGTCTACTACATGTGTCTTTTGAGAAGACTTTCCAATTTAAAGTTTAGGCTAGAAAGAACAAGACAGTGTCCTTTTTATCATTAAACCATGGCACAAAAACTTCATCACCAGTATAGCTGGTCTTTTAAGTCTTCCCAGAAGATAAGGATTTCTATTTCCTCTTGAAGCATTCTGTTGATGGATATTGTTTCAATGCCCCAAATTTGGCAGATGAGGACTAGTTTGTTGAGCTTGGAAGGCACAGTGATATTTTATGATGGCCATACCACCTGATTTGTGTGACTTAGTGTACTGAACATACAATCAGAAAAATGCCACAAGGCAGTTTGACGAGAACTGACCTGAAAAGAAGAATCAAAAAGAGTGTTGTTTGTGTTGGTATTCCTTACTGATTGAGCAGTTTGAAGGACTCTGTAACAACCACAGGTATGAAATGTGAAGGACTCTCTAACAACCACAGGCACGAAAGCAATCCAGCTTGTTACAAACATGTAAAAAGCCTTGCAGTATGCTGTTCCTCTCTACAAGGTCTTTAAAGAAATGTGGCTTGAAAAGTTTTTTTTTTTTAATATAACTATTTTTAAAGTATTTTCAGAGACACTTTTTTAAACAATTTGGTTCACTGACAATATTTGCTTTTTCAAGGTGAAATAAATTTAAATTTTCGGAGAACTTCTCATTTCGCATATTGCTGCAAGATAGAACTTGTGATAATAACATGTGTGTTAAAAAACATTTAAAAATTAAATAAAATACACAGAGAAAGTTTGGCCAGCTAAACTAAGGTAAAATCAAATTGGTGACATATGCCAGCTCACACACATAGTCCATTTTTCTTCTCAGCTGAGGATCTACCATTTTATTTCTTAAAGTAATACCATGTAAGATTTCCTACTACTGTGTTTAAGTTTCCAAGCACATTCATTTACATATTATTTCAGGACAGACCTCCCCAGTCTGATTCTGATTTCACAGTATCTTATTTCCTCCCTCAAATCTGAATGCACTTTAGACACTCTGCATTTAAAGATTAAAATCTCATGGCCTTCAGTGGATCTCTGTCTCTGCTAGACACAAAGACCCAAAGGGTGCTTCTCAAAAGAATTGCCTGAAGGCATTCACTGGCATGGCAGCAGGTTCTGATAACAGATGTGGCAACAGCTGGAGAAATCTTTTTTTCATATCTGAAATTGATGTTCAAGTGTGTGACCCAAATACATCTCTGGCATTGCAAACATGTAAATTCCTGATGATGCCTTTGACTATGCAGTGAAGATATACTTCTGTTGCCCTAACAGAAATATTTCTTTGTTGGCTGTCAATCTAGCACAAAGCACGCAGTCCTAAGAGCTTTAAGTGAAGGCAGATTATTTAGTCACTGTCTTAAGTGAGGGGTCAGATCTTTGTAGTAAATTAGCTACCCGAGCCTTCCTCTAGTAGAAGTGGAAACCTATACCATTTAAATGGCTTTGTCTCATTTGCAGGAAGGTGTAGAGTGCAAGAATGCAGACAGAGCTCTGAAAACCCAGCAGCTGCCCCAGCTGTTTGATGGAAGGTTAGTAACTCGTAGCTATTCCAGAACATCTCTCAAGCAACCCAAAATTTTCTCAAGCATGAAACACCTCTAGGATCCACAGCAGAAGGCAAAAGGTCTCAAAACTTGACCTGGGACAGTAATAATTTATCATACATTTTTTGTTTCTCTCGCTTTTCCTCATTAAAATTGAACTACTTACAAGCCCACATTGTTTAGTTTCTTAATGTCTCAATTTCAGCTGATGTCAGATCTATTCCAACTGTTTCTTTCAAACTTGCTCTTGTGGTTCCATTATTGGGCAAAACTTGAGTTTCAGCTTCTAGCTGCATACTCCCAAGCCACGCTGAAGACTTCAAGGATCTACATGTTCCAAGGAGCACGAGGAGGTAGATGAAAGAGATTGCAGTACAGTGATATTTAGTGCCTGTAGCAGGGCCCATCTGAAAATGAGAACCTCGTTTCACCAGGTAGCTACAGAAAAACAGAGTTTTCTGGCAGCCGAAAGCTTAACCACAGACAACAGATCAACCACAGGTTCAAGTCTACACAGGAGCAATTCATACTGTTTCCGACGGCCACTTTCCTTATTTTACCTGCCCTCCAGGGAATCAGGCACCTGGCATCAATTAGGTGGGCCCATATTCTGAAAAGCTCTCCCAATAATTATTAAGCACAAATGTGAGACTGCAGGTAGCAGCTGCAGATGTGCTGGCTGAGGATAGCAGGAGTTTAACTATTTGTTTTCTTCTTACCAACCTGGACAAATCCATCCCTTTACAAAGTTAATGTAAGTATATAGACTTCACCCACACACGTGTACAGTGCAAGTAAATGGGTGATTTGGTACCTGATGTGTAACAAGACATTTCACCCAGAAGTGTGGAGAGTGCTTCTTACACTTTCTTTTGTAATGCATTTTGACATCCAAGAGGGGAAGGAGACATCAACAAGCTAAAGAATAGCCCTGCTTGAGTCAGTGAGATTTCAAATAAGGCAAAGATTTCTCTCTATGCATACAGAGTTGCGAGGAGTCAATGCAGAGTGGAACAGAATAGAAGCTCATAGCTTCGAAAATCAATCAATTATTTTATTTTTGCTTTTTACTTTCTCTGAGTCTTGGAGCCATTTGTCACATGCTAAAGCAGTGCATAAGGTGACCCAGCACCTAGAGGTTTCAATTTTTCTTTCTTTTTTTTTTTTTTTTGTATTCTCATAATAAATGCAAAGCAGATAAAAAATTGAAGTATCTACTTTTTGTTTCACCCTCACCCTCAAGAATGCTCAATAATGACTTACCTTTAATCATTTAAACAAGCCACTCAAACGTCAAGGAAATCTTAGATTAGTCTTTAGGCAACTTGGCACTCATTTCAGTGCATGGTAGGAATAGAACTAAATAATTTTTACAGCTTTTACTCAATATGGCACGTAACACTGACATTCAAGCTGACTTTTGGACTACTGGGTTGAATTATTATAACTGTAGGTCATTCAAAACTCTAACGAGGCATGCAGAAATTCTTCTCTCTGTTTTTTATATTACAGATGAGGAAACTGAGGCACATACATGCTACAACTCTTTTACAGACCAGAAAGTGAGGTGAGGTCCCTGTCACAAAAAAAAAAAAAAAAAAAGAACTCCAAGCTAAGTCTAACGTTTTCACAGCTTCATTGATCATGCTTCATTTCTTTTAAATTCTTCTCTGAAATCAATTGTCTAAACCAAGAGAAGTTCACACACGTCCTGTGACTTCAGAGGCCTTATAAGATATGTATTTCTGCAAATAAAGATTGCTTCCAGAAATAACAACTACTTCCTACATATACCACTGTTCTCTCAAAAATAATAGAAAGTGTCCTTTGATCAAGTAGTATAGAACTTAAATTGAGAACCAAATGAAAAATGCTGGTATAAAAGGACTACTAGCACTAAGCTTCTGTCTATTTGAAAAGACAGAGCACATACATAGGTATGGTTGTGAAAACTTTTAAGAGCCATTGTGTAACATGCTACAGTAGTGAGAGGGCTGTAACAGTCATCAATACACTCCGTGGCATGTTGGTCTGTTGAGATTCATTTTCACATTTCCCAGTGACCGGACATTTTTGTCCGGTGCATGTTTTCAACTCTACAAAGAAAATTAGGAGGAAAAGACCATAGCTTTGGAGAAGGGAATTTTTTAAAAAAAGAATCAAAAATAAAACTTATTATTAGAAATGCATAAGGTGTCATGTATCGTAGAGGAAAGAGCTCTGGTAACCCTGCATGCAAAGTTCAAAGGGAACTCCATTTAAACTCATTTATTCACCAGCAATGAGTGCTTGCATTGAGCCTGTGAGTACAAAAACTGGAAAACAACTTATTATGTTTCAGAAAAATACTTCAACAAGCAGTAGGCTACATAAATCCTTCATGGAGACCAAAGCTAATTCTTTTTGTGGAACTGTCTGCAGAGCTGTTACTATAAAGATTTAAGATATATGAACTGCTATGAGCAAAAGTAAATCAAAGATTCACCAGCCATCCCTATGCTATGATTCTAACTGCTCATAGGCATGCTGCAGGTGAAACACGTCCACTTGCAAGATGCAGATAGCCTGGTTCGTATCTCCCCTATGCGATTTCGCTGGCTTCTCCAGAAGTATTGTTAACTGTTGGGAAAAAAGGCCCTTGTCTGTGATAGCTCAGTGAATTCCTGCTTGCCGAATGAGTGGAGATACTTCAAGGAGAAAGGTTGACTCACAGCCAGTCATTGCTGGCACTGCCTGATCTGGGGGGCTGCTCAAAAGCCATCATAAATTAGGAAAGCATAATGGCTGTTCTAATTTAGGACATCAGCAGTCGGCCCTGCTGGACTCATACAGCACACATGATTGTCAGGAGCAGCTTTTCATCCGACATGGCTCAGAACACAGATGGCAGAGGCAGCAACTTCAGTGACTCAGGGCTCCCTGGTGGGCCCCACACTCAGACAGCACCTCTGCCGGCTGGCTGTGCTGCCCTGGGGCCGGCGCGGCGCACCTCGCTGGAGCTGCAAGCACGAAGGGACACCAAACTTGTTTTAACAAATTTTGGCGGGGGAGGAGGGAAAGGAATTTCCTCTGGAAAGCCAACTCTTACTATTGATGCATTTAAGGCAAAGATTCTGCTGCAAATGGGTTACAGAGCAGTGCCTAGAATTGCTGAGATCTGCATGGTTCCATTCTTCTGGCTCTTTCACATTATAATAATATCCAG
This sequence comes from Tinamus guttatus, assembly GCF_000705375.1. The sequence continues at coordinate 346,541 of NW_010585831.1, read as the reverse complement.
CAGTTTTTTTTTTTTTTAGTTTATATTTATATATATTTATATATGCATATATATACATATCCTTCTTAAAAGAACAGCTCTTAAAAATGTTTTGTTGTTTCCAAACGGAAGGTCTGGCCTGTGTGGTCATGTGGGGGAGAAGTGTTGGTAAGACAAGCTACATTAAAAGATGTATTGTAAAAAGGGTCTGAAAACTCCAGATACAGGGCTGTATTTCATAGAACAGAATTGCTTTAGGAAGCAACATCTATAAAAACAGCTATGTTTTTTAACAACTCCTAGAGTTTAAGGTGGGCATAGCAACCTTCAAGGATTTTGCATGAAGAAGCACAAGCTGCAGGAGAAAGTGCGTAAATGAGGCTGCATGAAGTCAATCTTTGCACATACAGTTAGAATACAGGTGTAGCATCTCCAAAGTCCAGTTAATAAAGAATTGTTTTAATTTTACAAGTATTAAACCCCTTTATCTTGTCATCTAAAGCATGGCTGTTGAAACAGTAGGCATACTAATACAGATTTTATAGTATAATATATTTCTACAACATGCTTCACACATTAAATGTTAATATTCCCTGGCACCAGTCCTCTGCTTGAGGTTCTCTTGCAGTCCTCAGACTTTATTTTAAAAATAAGAGCAGCATGACTCAATCCTCTTGTTTGCTTATTGCTTTTGTTTTTCTTGCTACTGTTTTCTCTTACTGGGTATTTAACTCCATTCACACAGGGGAGTGACTGGATGCTGTTTAGTCCTTTCTGAAGCCCCCATGAGCTCAAGGGGCTCCTCCTCTCCACATGACCATCAGGAAGATCCATTTATAGCAAAATAAAAACACTTAGTAATTTGGTTGCTTTCCTCTAAACCATTAAAGATGTCCTAAGGAATGTGACCTTCACTCCAGCACTGAAAAACATTTCAGCCAGAGGTCAGGGCTCCCAAGGGTTGCCAAATACTGACGGGGGACAGCCTTTCCGCAACACAGCACAGGGACAGTGGACATAAAGGAAGGACAAATCCCAGCGCAAACTGAACCTACCATTGTAAACTACCAAACAGCCCCTGAACCTCTAAGGCTTCATTTCTGCCTCAAAAGTAGAGAAGATGCAACAAATTGATAGTAACAGGAATTAATACACGGGTCAAATTACAGAGGTAGTTGCTTTGCATGTTGTTCAGCATCTTTACTCTTTGCTGTTTTTTTAATTGCAATCTTAATTACAAATGAATAAAGTGAAAATAAACTCTTTTTTTTTTTTTAAAAAAAAATCAACCTTCTGCCTATTTACATACATTTATATTCCCAATAGTTATCAAGTGGCAAATGATAGTTCTAATTACCTCTTCAATGCACCATGCGTGTTATATAATGGTTAATTTTTTGACGGTTCTGACATTTTAATCAATGGATCAAGAAAACAAGATGATCCAGTGTGCTTTTGCATCATCTCAGTACCTGCTATGAAGTAGCTTGGGTGATTGCAGGGGTAATTAGAAACCTATTGACAATAACTGCAGAACTTGTGAAAAAAAATATAGGTCAGTGCTGTTTGTATCATGCCATTTCTGCAGTAATAAAAGAAATTACTGTTAATTGCCAGGTTATTACCATACCTAACTGTAATAATTCTAGGCTATCCAAACAACGCAGAGAAACACAGATCACACTATTCTGTTGCTCCAGCAAGGTGGCAGTACTGTTCCTGTATCATTAATTCTACAAATGCTGCATTTTTTATAGTGAATTAGATTTACCACCTTATAGCTGGTACAAAGAGCTTAAAATTTTACTTTGAGATATCAACCACTCCCTTTCAGGGTGATTTACATGCATGTGAATATCGTCTCTTGGAAACATTACTTCTAGTTGTGGAACAAATACTTTTCTCTTCCTTCAGAACCAATCCGCCAAAGTGGGAGGTGGCACAAAGCAGAAGTAAACTTTAATAACTACAGAACCTCGAAGCTCAAAGCTGTAGGTGGAAAACTTCATTTATTACAATTGGGAAGAAAATATAAAAACTGTGACTCTAGAGGAATTCTGGTAAATAGACCAAAATAAATTTATTTTCAGGACTGAGCTGGCAAATTTGCATCTCTAGGGAGCATTTCAATATTTTGAATGTGTATACATATTTTTCTTCTCTAAAAAACCCATACAGATGATTTTTAAAATCCAAAGACAAGGCTGATCTGTATTCATGTTTATGTATATAATGGTGACCAACTGGTTTTGAACTGCAAAATTGAAAACAAAAAAAAAATCTAAAAACATTATATTTCTCCTGTGTAAAATCTATAGGCTGATTCTGAAACTTACCAAAATGAAACTGGGTTTGCTGAATTCTACAGTTGTTACAGAATTATGGAACATTTCTCTGGAAAATAGCTGTTTTTATCCCTCCAAACTTTTGTGGAATTTTCCTAGAATAAATGTGAATAAGATGTGACCCTCAGCATTTTTTTTCTGTTATCACTAACAAATGCCCTTTGTGTTTCACAATGGCAAACTAGGTATTTCTTCCCCTCTTTGTTACTTTGTTCAACTCTGAACAGGACATAAGTTCCAATTAGTAGTCTTTGTGACTTTTTTGGGGCATCTTTTATCACCAAAAGCTGCTGAAAGTCTGGCCTCCCTCTTCTCAAATGCATTTTCCATTATGCCAGTAAAAATAATGGAGCAGGAAGGATTTTAACCTGTGCTGTTCTTCTCCTGCTGCTGTTTCTGCATAGGTGGGCTAAACAATTGCTGAAGAAAAGTATAGCAAGGAGCAGATATGAGGTCCCTAAAAGGAAACGCGGCCTTGCAAAGCTCAGTGTTACAAAATTCAGAAACATGTCCAATTTCCAATCAGCCCCAGTGTTCTTCACTATGTATACTGTCTTTCCTGTAAGAAACTGAGTCCAAACATTTTCTGCAATGATTTAGCTGGGGCAAAAAACAAGCCTGGCAAAGTCAGAGTTGCTCTGGATCTGACCTCACACCTCTTGCTAGTCTCTATTTTGACCAACTCAGAGAAGTTTCTCCAATCCCTGCGGTGGATCATAATAGATTCAGCTGCTTCAGATGGCCAGAGGCCTACAATCTTCTTCAGAAAACTGTCAGAAGATTGTGAATGAAACCGTAATGCTAAGATTATTTTTGAGGCTATAATAAAAAATAAAAGTTAGAGGTTAGTGTGAAAAACCAAGGTTCAAAAACTGAAAAAAAATACTCTAGTCCCTTGCTGATATTATTGATCAAAGTTTTGTCCTAGAGGACACAGTTTTCCACTATGAACCTCAGCAAAGTGAGGTAAGCTGAACTATGATTTCCATTTTTCCTATATTCTACCTTAAACCTTCATTCTCTCTTCTGTGTTGCTAATGCCAGGAAGAGACTGCCAATGTGCTGATGCCATCATTAGAACAGTAAGAGCCTTTGATAAGTGCAGTTCTAGTCCCTAAAACAAATGCAGCATCTGAAGCTGTGATGCCCCAGATCTCCCTCCCTCCCCATTTCATATGTTGAGATATACCGTTTGAACTTTTTCGTGCCTTTCATATCAGAAAATAATAAAAAGTGAGTTTTAAAGTGTCTGAAAAATATCATTAAAATTTATTAGTTTGAAAAAAAGTCTGAAGAAATAATTGATCCCTGAGAAATTTTGTGTGAGAGGGAATAGCAGAAAAGTTAAAAGCTAGCTAAAGTACAGTGAAAATTCATCCAATCAAAAGTTTCATTTTTGCAGACTACATTTTTGTACTCTTGCATTTTATCTGAAGATAGTTTCACAGATCTAAGATATATCCCTTGGGCAAAATCTTCCCTTTTCTAGTGATTTTTAAATAGATGTTTAAAATTCTTTGTTATTGTTTGAAAAGAGTAATAGATAACAAGCAGAGTGTCCTTGCTTATATTCCCTCTCTGAGTACCACTACATATTAACATAGATTGTACTAAAACAAATGTTTTAACTCACTTTGGACTGAAAGTTGCTGAATGAGTGATGGTGCATGCATCCAAAAGTGATCAGGCTAAAAACACCCATAAAGACCTCTGTGATGTTGTATATGGAAGGCACCATAAAACTACCTGCTGGCATAATATGAGATGGTTTCCAGTCAAATCCATTAATGATTGAAATCAGTCCCATGCCTTGTGTTCACAACACTCAACCTTAATGTCACTGTTGCTTCAGGGTGCCAAGCGTGTTTGCTGCAGCGCAAAGGTGCAACACTTACACTTCTGACAGAATGATGAATTGACTTACATGAGATAGAAGACTGCTTCTTCAAGTGTTAGTGCTCCAGTAAACTGTGTAGTTATTATTTTTCATCATTTTAGGTGATAGTTTAAAAAAGCTGGTAGTTTAAATGAATGAAAGCAGCACGTAGTTGCTGCAAGTTTAAGTTCAGTTTTACTGTTTTGAAAGATGACATCTTTCAATTTACAGAAACTAACCCTAAAATCAAAGATTTGGGCAAATTCATTATAAAATTTATAGCCTCTATGAATAGAAGATTTACATAGACATTTGATTTTAGAATTTCAGTTAGTAATTGACTACTTGCACTCATAAACCTGGAGGATAGTTGCATAAACATTTCTCATTTAAATTTTTAGTGAGGAATAACCACAGTGATGTTGACAGAAAGGGCAGGAGTATAATTAAGCACTATCAGGTTTATACAAGGCTTTGGATAAAAGCCAGGTTCTGTAAAGCCGGCTACAAACACTCCTCATCTTCAGTGTAATTTGTAATGAATGCTGCGATTGATAGAAAAATGGGACATAGCCTTTTTTCTCTTGAACCCAGTGATCTCTGGGGGCCTGATCCAGGCTGCTTGTGCTAATTTTTCTACTGCTCACCTGATCAACATCAGTCATTCTGTCAAAATCACTGAGGTGACTTGCATGAGGAAGAGAAGTCAGCCTTTTTCTCCTACCGCTCTATTGCAAAGTGACTGAAAGAGAAACTACTACAAATATAAAATTTGAAAATCTGGTTAAAAAAAACAAAATGGTCTTATATTTCCTTTCCTGGAAATGTCTAGAAAAATAGAGCCAGTGTTTTATGATTCCATTATCTGGCTAACAGTCCATTTTTATTGCACAGCAAACAGTCAGAATTTACCTTTCCATACATTCGTAAGTTATTTTTCACGATTTATGTCTGCTTTATAATCATTCCCATGTGCTTCAGTGAAATTAGATTATTTTTCTAGCTTTAACCGATTTTCAAAACTCTGCAGTCGTATAAACAGTTTTGCACTTCCACAGGGTTTGGTTTGGGGTTTTTGGAGAAAGCAGAGTAATAGCTGTCAATGAAAGTGTAAAATTATACACTTCCTTCTAGCTGAAATGGCTGCATAACTGGCACTGGATATTTTGAAAAGCACACCTTTTGCTAGAATAGCTGAAGTTTATCCAAACCTAGAAGTGACGGTTTCCTTTGGGAAAGGAATAGGCTCTGGGGGATATTTGCATGAGAAAGGCCTGCTTCTTATGTGTGGAAGGTCTGTGGAAAGAAATCTGCACAGGCTCAACTCCTGTCATGCCTGACATGTTGATTAAGGCTTTTCATGAGTGGAGAACTTGATTGCAGGCTCCTGCTAATGCAGGAAACATAATTAGTTGCCCCATAGTTCCAAAAGTGACACAGTGGAAAAAAAGCAGGGATGTTTATTTTGCTTTTAATGGGACAAATGCATTGGGACTATGTAAAAAGAGTCTGGAAACTCTAGTTGTAGTAGAAGAGAGGTGCATCCAGAAAAGGGTCTATGTAAAGGACTGCAAAACCATCACCAGGTTGAGAGATGGAGAGTGAGTCCAATGCTTAGAGCAGCCCCCATGGGGCACATCCTTGCCTTAGTCATGGCAAGCAGTGAGGCTGAATGTCCTTGCATTGGGAGCTGCCTGGCAGTTGTATGGACAACCTGAAGGCACTGCTAGTCCGTCAGGGACCACAATGCTGGAGACGCAGCAAACAGGCCCGGAGAAGAAGAGGCTCTGTACAGACACAGGCAGGGTGGCCTGAGAGGCATGTGTGAACACAGACAGGGCTGCCAGGAGGCGAGCTGTGGCTCACAGACAGTTGCCATTTCAACAGATGGTTGGACTCCATCCAATGCAACCATGAGCATGGACACACTTGGCAGAGACTGCTGTAACCCAGATCAGTCTCTTGTGGCCTCTTCTGTCAGCCCACAAGCTCTGCAACAGTGCAGAAGGGCAGGCTGCAGAAATGACTGGTGGCCATCCCCACTCCCTTCCCCTCCTCAGGCTACAGGCTGTGCACAGCATGGGCAAGAACTCCGGCCCCGTGCCTGGAAAAAACACATACACTGCAGTCTGAGGGATAAAGTTAAATAAATATATCTTATGGCTAGAAAACACTTTCCCTGTCTTGATTCCTCCTAATAAGAAATGGGAGCACTAAATATTCAAGAATGTGCCTAGGGAATAGGCAACTTAATAATTAAGGTTATATCCTAAAATTTTCCTGCTTGGAGAAGCCTGGGGTAAAGAGGGACTCTGATATGTAAGCACTCCTCTATCACCAAGCTAGCACCTTGGGCAGGTGAGCTGAAGCAGCAGTATTTAAGAAGCCCAGGCACAATCCACTAGTTTATATACAGGTAAGTCAGCTACACATACAGGTGTACAACAGCTTTTTTAATCAGACCAATTTAAAACACTGCTGAAAATGCCAATCATAACACATAGTATACAGGCAGCCTGGGATTTCAATGGTTCATTATTCATTGACGTCAAAACCAGTGTCTGTTGGAACCATCAAAAGCATTTCTGGTAAATGAAGGAGAATTTCTGACCTGCCACCTAAAGCTGAGAGCCACTCTGAACAGCTGATTGAAAATGTGACCTTCTATCCACCATGCTTGCTATAAGCAGAAAGAAATAGGCAAGGTGATGACAGAATTCAAGGCCATTAGTTTTAAGGTAAAGCTATTATGTTTTATTGGTCCGATTCATGTTTGAGCTCTTCTTGTCAGCAAATATTAAAAAGTGAATTCAGGACTTAAGTTTAAATGAAATGCTGCAAACTACAGGATCTCGCAATGACTTAACAGAAAAATTATTGCATGCTCAAATAGTGAAGACTCTGAAATATTGAGCTCTGCTGCACATAGCATGAAAAAATAGTGTCAGCCTGGAGAGCCTTGAGGATGGAGGAGAAAATGAGTCAGGTAGAAGGAAGAAAGGAAGGAATTAAGAGAACTGGGTACATAGAATAACGAGGCAATGATTAATGACAGTGGGAAGTCAGACAGCAAAATATACATACTCAAACAGCACAGCTTTATTTTTCTCCATCAAGGGAGCAAGGTATTCATATAAAGTGTTCAGAGGGCAACAACACTGCCTTTGCCTCAACACCTCTCGGGATCACACCAGCATGCCTTTGCTAACTCATTTGTCTATGTTGCTACTCTGAGATGCAGTAATTAAGCGCTATCATAGCTTGAAAAGCAGGAGGGTGCAATGCTCCAGTGTCAAAAGCCACAGTGGCAGACAGCAGCAATGCCTTCCCATCACTGGTGGTTGCCTCCATGCAACCCTCTCCTGCTGGTGGCAGCAACAGGTTTGCATGGACCAAGTGGCAACACAGACCTCAGGGGGGACCCAAGCCACAGTGAGATTCCAGGAGTCCTGCCCTGCCATCATCACCATCCAGACCATCATGATCCCCTAAGAACTGCTGTACCCAGAGTTTTTCTCTTAAACACTGAGACTCTACATCATTCTCACTGTGTGAAAATACTAATCAGTTTCAATGACCTTGAAACAACAGATTTTGAGTCTGTGAGCTTCAGTGATAGAACGAACTGTGATACTTTGGCACAAGCTGTGCAATCATTTATAGTTTTAAGACTTCCAATACCTGTGGCTGAGAGAATGAATCCAACACCTGACTTACATGCTGCACACAGCCCCTCTTTCCACTGACATTGACAGAGTTACTTTGGAATGAGGGAAGAATTTGTTTTTAGGTTTTGTAACTATTTTGTTTTTAAATTGCAGAGTTGCAATTTACTTTTTTGATCAACTCTCTCTGAAATTTCTATTTTTAATTTCTTACTTGACAAGCTAAAAAACAGCTGCCTATGTCCCTGAAGAGTGAAATGCCAACAATTTCTTTTTTTAAATTGTTCTGATCTTTGATGACTGTTGGGAGACATTTAACCAGATATAAGTATGGGGGTGGTGACATCTTGGTAGATACAAATCTTTACATTTGAACAAGGTACAGGCTACCAAACAAGTACAAAAACACATGGCTTAAGTAAAACCACATACATGTTGCAATTCTGGTTTGCCTCTGAATATGGAAACTATCCTTCTGAATTAATATAGGTTTATAAGAAGATCTGAAGCAGCCTGTGGTTTTAATATGATGTCATGCAAAAGGGGGAAATGGACAATGGGTTACAGCAAAACCAATAGCAAACTTTAGTATTTTTGTCAGACACTGGCATTCTGACAGATTCCTAGCATTTTCTATGGAGATTTAATTTTGACATCCCCTGACAAGGATTTTTTTTTTGAAGGTGCTCTACAGTTAAGTAAAGTTTGCATGAACATCTGCTCATCTCTATAAAACTTTACAGTGACCTTCAAATTTGAAATTTAAATCAAGTAACATGTCATGTTATAACTTTTAGATTAAAAAGAAACATCTCAGTGTTGTAAATGAACCAACACCGGCAGAATGGTTGGAGCATAACTACCTTTTTTTACCTTAAAACAAAAATCATATGGAGTTGATGCTAGCCAATGCCATTTTCTTAGGGTGCAATTATATACATCTGCTATCACAATAAAGAAAACAGTCCTTTAGCAAGATGCTTCTGCTGGCAGAAAATATTTCAAAGTTAGTATTAACATATAAACCTGCTCCTTTGCTAATGCTCATGCTTTCTATTCCAAATGTCTTCCTCATATTTTTCAGCTGCTTCCTGCTATTTTGCTCCATTCTATTGCTTATGGCTTCTCTGACTGAGAGCCATACGGATCTAAATCCTGCTCACTAGCACAACCATCCCCATCTGTCCTGCAATTTAGACTTGGGCTATGTCTTCACTGTCAAAAAATATATATATATTTTTTTTGAATCATGAGATAACTGCTTGCATTAGAAGTCTGTTTTCAGAAGACAAAAATTTAATCTTCAAAAGAACTTCTGTTAATTACAGGTTATATGGAGAACCAATAAGACAGTAGATAGAAATTATTCTGAAAGTAATTCACTGAAAATATCTACCTGACATTTTTCAGCCAGCTCTTCAATTTATCCCTCTATCCAAAGTAATTTTGCTATTTCAGAATAATCTAGATGTAAATTTACCTGACATTTGTCCTTTAAGAATACATGATAAAATAGAAAATTATTATTCTCTATCTTCCAGACTCCACATTTTTCTTGGACTCCTATGTGGTAGTCAGGAGTTGTACTCTGAGCAAGACCTCTTTCCAAACTCCACACTCTCCAAAAAGTCACTCCCACTCAAAATTATGCAAAATCATCTCTCTCCTTGTTCTCTGCTTATCAAGTGTTTTTTTTCCCAATAACTCAGATGTCCAGCTTCATTTTCAGAAGCTGGAATTTTCCCATCCCTTTGTCAATCTTTCTTTCTGCCTAATTTTAGCTTCATACTTTCTCAAACCTACTTATGTTCATGTACTCCAAATAGAGGCAAAAAAATGCAAAAAAAATGCTTTCATGTAAACATTAAACAGAACAGCTAGGGTTCAGACAAGCAAGAGCAGTTTTTTGCTCAGTCTTAATATTCTGGCATAGAAAGTTGATATGGGGACTAATAAAAGGAGGTTCAATGATCTCACAGAAAGAGGCAAAGAAATGCTGGAAAATACAATACGGAGAATAACAGGACTAACGGTGAAAGATGAATCTTTTGTAAAATTTGCCAGTTATCTGATTGAAATGATTGGTAACACTGATGCATCATGTATGTTATTCTGCCTTTCTTAATGGTAAAGAATTGATCATTCATACTTAGGCTAGCATATTGCTAGATAATGTGACCTAGAATTATTGGCGCTGTTGGAATAATACAAAAGCAATTACCAAGATGAACTGTATAGTTAAGAGACAAATTTAGCACAGTTGAAAACTGAAAGTGAACCCCAAACTTGGATGGTGCTGTTGCACTGAGATGAGCTCCATAAAGCTTGCACTCAAGAGCATCAACTGCCATATTCTGTAGGGGGAGAAAATGTGAACTAAAGCACCTTCAAGTCAGGAGCTGCTGAAAAACTACGCTTAAAATAATAGGACAGTTGATGAAGAACTGATGCCAGTTGCAGGAGCTAACAACTGTTTCTCAGTTGTTCTCTAAAAAAGAAATCCACGTAACAAGAGGAATCCCGTAAAGACAGAGGAACAGGCAATGCCAAAGTCAGGAAAGCATAAAAATGTATAAATTTAGCAGTAGGGTCTAAAAGGTATAGCTTGATAGGCACACAAGAGTTGGTGAAAATGCTTGACCAAGACTGTAATATCCATATATTGTATATTATTCTTTATGATGATAAATGGCTTATGTAAACTATAGAGCTGTAAAGAGTTTAAGTCCCTCTTTTCTTTGTAGGGAGCAGGGCATTGACTTTATAAAATGCACACTCACAAAACAGGTTTTCACTCTACCCAAGCTCTCACACTGCCACTTTGCAAGGATATTTTATTTTTTCTTGACTGACTGAAGTCACTTTTCAAGAATTCTAGATTTTAGCAAAGCGGAAAACGATTCACCACCACCTCCCATCCAATACTGGTTTTCCAAATATTCACTTTCCTAACTGGAAATTCCCACTCCCAAGACAAAGATCAAACAAACATTTTTGTACCTAAGATGCAGCACTGAAGTCCAGCTCCCTACAAGTCACAAAACTGTACCTAGGACTGCAGAGCTTTTTTTTAAAATTCTCTAATTTTGTCATGCCACATATCATGCCACATAGACAGATTCTGTTTCCTTAACCATGTGTTTCTTGCATCTGTGTAACTTGAAGAATATTAGAGTGAATGTAAGATAGCAAAGCAATTGATACTGCATTTTGAGAATGCAATTATTTAATCTAATATCCAGAAATGACTCAAAGTGCTTAAAGAAGTGTGGACTGACATTTTCAGATACAGGAGTTATACAGTCTTACTATATCTGCATTACTCTTAAGACCTTTTTAGAAGAAAAAAAAATTATATCCGTTGCAATTAGGGAAGGAGGGAAGGTGGGAAAGGAGAGAGACTGATGGATAAGGTTGGAGAGATCTAATACATAATTACTGCAGTAGAACTTTCAAGTCACCTAATCTTGTTTGAAGATTTATTTAGTTGACCTTGCTTAGTCTCTGCATTAATTCTGTTTATGCTTGCTTCTGGCATTAGTAACCTAATCCTCCACTTACACCTGCCTGCTCCATTGAAACACATTAAGTTTTTCCTGGACAACATGTTGGACAACAAGGACTTCCTACTATGCTAGATTCTGACAACAAAAATTTTAAGACACTTATCCTTAAGAAAGTGTTGGAGTCTAGCAAAAAATAACTGCAATACAGGGGCAAGATTACTGGCTGAAAAATTGATTTATTTTCTTACAGTAATTTTTTTAAGTAGAAGAATTTCATCTAAAAGGAATGGACGTACAAAATAAAGTTCAGTGACAACAGGTCCTGCAGACATGAGATAAAGCCTTAAAAAAAAAGTAGGTAGTGTAGACAACTATTTTTGATTGCATGTGATGCTTCCTAGCTCAAAATAGTAGTGTTATTTATATTCTTGTAAATCTTCTCTAGAAATAGTAGTATTTTTGGATGCTTTCCAGAAATAGTAGACTAGTTGATAATAAAAGGAACAGCCAACAAAGTATTCAGCACATCACCAGGTTTTCATCAGAGATAAATCAAGCATCCCATCATCATTCTCTAATTTCCTTGTAGAAGTAAATAGTCTTATGATTCTGATGAATCTATTTTTAGCAATCCTATATGAGCTTGCAAACACACACACGGTCATTTACCCTATGGTAACTGTGCATTTTATGTATATATATGAGTTTGTCATAATGAATTGTTTTGCAGTGTATCAAACCATAAATGAGAGCATAATTTACTGTAAATGTTATGCCAGATCCTGAAACTTGATGGACTATAAGGAGTTATAACGGTGAAATATAAACTATGGAAAATACAGCTTTGAGGCAAAGCAGTGATAAAATGCATTAGAATAAAATTTTATTTGAATGAATGAGTATCTGTGCATCTGACAGTTGAAGCACAACAGACCTACTAGCGGCTTGCGTATTCCCTCGGAAAGGAAGTCCCTCCCTAGCATACCGCGTGTAACTTGTGAACCTACAAGAAACATGATGCTTCAGCCAACCTCTGTTCTCAGTGTTTTCCATGAAAGTAAATAAACGCATAAAACTGATTGTTGCTGAATTGTGCAAGCTGGGCATTCCTATTGCTGCACACGGGACACAGGCATCCTGCGTTAAAAGTCCTTTAACTCCAAAGGGGGAATTTCAGTTGCCTTACAGAGCTCTCTAGCACAATTTTGAAGTCACTAGTATACCCTGTCTGGGCCTGTGGGATGGGAAAGGGATGGCAGTCTTCCACCGGTCCGGTATAACACCGTATCCTACTGCAGCAGCCTCAGATACCTGAAGTGCATTTAACTGTATTGGCAATAAATACCGATATTTTGCTTAAGCACTCGAATTACTTCATAAGTAACTGGAAAATACAATATTTCCAAGGAGCTTTTTCCCTTCTGAAATGTAGTGCCCCTGGCAAAGAAAAAAGCCAATTTGATTCCCTGTATAACTTCATCCAATTCTCCTCTGTATTGTAAAAACCTTGTAAATGGAAAAGCAAAATAAACCAGGGAGGAAGTTATTGCTATGACAAAATAAAGTTACAAACCCATATACAAATATAGTGTAAAGAAAGGGAAGCGCTGCTGCTGTAAATGTCCTTAGTGAGGTTTTAGTCAAGGACTGCAGAAGGCCTGTAGAGTTCCCATATAAAAAACAAATTAAACAAACTGAATTCAGGAAGTATCTTCCAATAAGATATATGTCTATTGTTCAATTGCTTTTTTTTCTGCACAGTTGAAAAGGAGAAAAGAAAATATATATATATAAAGAGAAAAAAGGACTTGATTGCACAAAATCCAGGAATGACATTTCTAGACACTCAGTTGGGTTATGAAGGAAATGTAAACTCCTGACTTTCATGGTAACACTGCAGGATGAAATAGTCAAATGGATATATCTTTTTTAGCAGCAGCAGGAAGCTGCTAGCCAGGAGTTTCCCCTACAGTGAGGGAGTTGCCAAAGACGGGGAGCTGTCAAAGCTAAAGCGAGGAGAGTACAAGCACCCCCTGCTCCAGCTTTTGGAGCTGCCTTCTAGCATCTGGGAGCATTCAGCACCTTTTCACCTCTGTGGATGAGGCTCAGCACTACCTGTTTGATAAAGGTTAAGAAGCTGAGAGTTAGAGAAACATGTTCAATAGCACAAACTGAGGCAGATGAAGTTAATCTCTGCCTCTTAGGGCACTGCTAAGTGCTTGATAGTTAGGGGAAGATGTGATCTGGGTTTTCATCCCAGGAACACTCCATATAAAATATATAAACACCTAGTCACATCATAAAAGTGGTTGAGAGGTTAACATAATATTGACAGATAACATAGCTGCCGAGAAGTAGCAAAAGAAACATAAGTGAATTTATGTAAAACATAAAGCTTTAACTAACACTAGTAACAAGAACAGGAAAAGCCGCTGAAAAAGAGAAATCTGAACAAATCAATGAGTTGTCTATTCTCATCCTGAAGACTGGACTATCAAAACAGTTTTAGTAGCTATTATCGAAGTTAGAGAGTCAGACACAGGTATTTCAGGATAATTTCCACCTGAAAATAAAGCCAAAAATCTCTACAGAAATTGTTATTAAAAACTGCTAAAGCAGCTAAAAAAAAAAAAGCTGCTGTGACCAAGAGTGTCCCAGATTGGCACTGAACTGTGTTAATGTAAGTCAGGATTGCAGTATCGTGTCATCTTGGCTTCTCTACTAGCCCCCTAAGAGCCAGTCTCTGTGTTCTTAAATTCCAAGAGCAGAAGGTTAAACTTGTGTTAGTGTTACTTACTGCTACTCTTATATTATGTGGGAAAGACCTGATTTCAGTGGGTTCACAATTTCAGATGGAGATTTGGCTAGGAAATAATGTTAGTCCCATAGGGAGAAAAGAGACCTCACATCTAAATGGCAGGAGACGATAGAGGCAGGCAAAATAGTACCATCCATCGCGTGTTTTCATGGAAATCACAGATAACTGGCACAGACAGCTGTTAGCAAGTGTTGTGCAGGCAATATACATGGAAAGACAGTTTTACGAAGCACAATTAGGGAAACTATCACTGGATAATAGCACAAAGGTGCTTATTTGGAAACTTAACCACCAATTGATGGTGCAAGTATGAAAAAGAAAGACAGAGATAAGCAGTGATTTACCATGAAAAGATTTGAAACAGAAGACACACTCCTTGTATTAGACAAAGAGAGAGAGAGAGAAAATAATGTAGAGAAAAACATTCCCTGTAGCAGCTTTCAGGACAGCCATTTGCTCTAAAGACTGCACTTATCAAAAGTAATGAAAAGGAAGTTGGAATAATTGATCCAGGTCTGAAAAGACCCCCAGGATGTTCACACTAACATACACTTCAGAAGTGAGGGTTTAGCAATATTTCTAAACAGGAAAAAATTCTTTCAGATAGTGTGCCTAAGGGTGAAATTGCTGGCTATTAACACCACAAAAAAACCCAACAACTAGCCAACGGGAATGAATTTGTGAACCCACCGAGCTGAGGCTGAGACCTGGTCATTGCTTGTAGAAACATCAGAGTGACTTCTTGGGTCTGGGCCTGGAGGAAGATAGGCAAACTGAGAAAGGGGAAACAGGACACCTAACATAGAGATAACAACTGAATCTGGGGATCAGGCCACACTTGGAGAAGTAAAGAGGGTAGTCACAGACTTTTGCAGAAGGAGAAGATGAAGATCAGTTAGAGGCTCACTGAATTCATAGCATAGCAGCACAGGAACAAAGAGAGGATGGAACGAGGGAAACACAAGACTCCAAAAAGCAGCACAAAGATGACATGTAGGCAGACTCCTGGCAAATCAACAAAGATGAAAAGGCTGTCTCTGAGATTTATGCTAAGCAAGACAGCGTAAGAGAATCCGCAGGAGATAGGGGAAGAGCGGCAGACAGTAGGGGGAGAGACAAGGCACAAGGGAGAAAAGGGAGAAAAAGGGGGGGAATCAAATAAAGGGCCTGTGATTTCAGTTGTGAAAGATCTGTACATCTGAAAATCTGAACATCTGTAGTTCATTTTATACTGTGAGTTGAAGGAAGACAGCAAGACGTTAAAGGGGGAGACCAAGGGAGAGCAAGGAGACACAGTAAAGGCCTAGGAGATAAAAGACAGTGGAGCCAGCAGAGAAGAGAGCTGTATGTTGCAAGAGATAGCTTGTCTCACATGGGTGAGAATTGATTAAGTTAGAGAAGCAAGAGTTATTTAGCAGGAAAGAGGTAAAAATAGCAGCACTGTAAGGGTAGAGATGTTGTCCAAAAATCTAGACTGTAAGGGTCTAGATGTTGTCCTAGTATGCAAAAAACAAGAGCCACAGGAAATTCAGGTTATTCTGGAGACATGAAGTTAGTCAGAGCTCCTGGTCTACTGATGTTACTCCAAACTATGGTCTTCCATTACCTCATATGATAACCATGAACTAAGGACTTTTCCCCAATACACAACAGCCAGACCAGCAGAACCATTTATATATTCCACACAAACGAAAGCCTCTTCACTATGCTATATATCATCAGTTAATCCTTGCATTTTTCATTCATTATTGTATCACCATAAGCACTTGTGTCACTTGGAGGAATGACCATATGGTGCAGTTTTGGCACCAGTTGGTTTTCCTGTTATTAATAGATAGGGACCTTAGACGTCTTCCAGTAAGATGCATACAGATGATTTAAAGACTGCTAAAGAATGGGGTGGCAAGCTCATTCAAAATGTGACGTAGTTCTAAAATATTTGGATGAGTATGAAAAGACCATTTAAAGGAATCCAACTGCTTTTTTAGAAAACTCTGATGAATATTATTGTTAGAGCCACAAAAATGTAAGTAACCCCCTTGTGCCTACCCTCCATGGGGCTTAACCAAAAGCTAAAAAGGGTATAAAGCAGACCGCAGGGAGAGTTGGTTCCAACTATGTGTTGTGACATCTTGGTAACCAGGAACAACTGAACGAGATGAGCCAAAGGGAAGACTAGCAAAAGCACATCATGCATCACTGTCCTGCTGTGTATCATAGTTCTACAGCATGACTTTAGAAAACCTTAAATACAGAAGTCAAACCAAATTGGAGCACTCTGCAGTATTCTAGATTTCCTTTTTTTTTTTTTTTTTGGTTTAGGGGAGGTTGAGATTAGGCTTGGGGTGGAAAGGACACTGTTTGTGAAAGTCACATAAAAACAAAGTACACCTTGATGCTGTCAGAATTACGAATCAGAGAGGGAGGGGTTAAAAGAGAACTCAGAAGCTATTTTGGTGCTGCAAGTTGACTTAGATAAAAGCAAACAGTTAAATAGAATCCAATTCAATTCAAACAGACAGTTTTGACATTTAAATGAAATTTCCAAAGCATGTACTGTGGTTAAACAAGGAGTGTGGCTAGCTTCCAGATACATATGGTAATTGTGAGGAAGCAGTTTTATTGATGACAATCAAAGCTGGCAGGAGATTTTTAGGCCCAGGGAACACTAGAAAAAAAACAGGTCCCTTTACACAATCTATGTTATCTTTCTTTTTTAGCCAATATCCTTTCCTTTTCCATTCTTTCCATCCCTGCCCTTCTGTACTATTTCCTAGCTTTTCCTCTTAATACTCCTCTTTTATCCTTTCCCTTTCCATGTCATTCCTTCATCACTCTTCCACCATAACCTCCATCACCCTCTAAAATGCAGGCAGACTTGAAAATATTGCCATAAGAAACTTGCAAAGATCATCCAAACCTTGTTTTGATCTCAGTGCTTGATAGAGTTACAAACACATGTTTAACAACCACAATCAATAGGACAGCTGTCAAAAGAGCGCATTGATTTTTCCTTACACCTGCAGAATTTAGCCTGTTTTCAAGCACTCCCTGCTCACTAATCACATGTGACAGATGCTTAATGATTATTGTTGTCATGTAAATGCATCAGGAATTTACCACTTTTATAACAAAGTCTCTAAATGCAGCATAACCAACCAGAAGTCCTGCATCCTGCTTCCTCTCTTCCTCCTCCTTTCTACGATGGCTGTCAGCAGATTTGCATGTTATACATATTCATGTTATACATGTTATACAAGTTCAGCATGTGCTACTATGCTATTGAGTGGCAGGTCATTTGAAAACGAAAAGAACAAACCAAGACAGTGTCTAAAATGGAGCTGCTAGGAGCAACATGTGATTCAAAACAAAGCAAAGGGATGAGCCTTTGATCCTCACGTCTAGGAGTGAAGCCTGCCTTGGGCAGTGCTTCTGCTGCAGCAAAACCCACAGTCAGGGGCTCTTGCAGCTGTATGCATCTTGTCCTGGCTAATCCACCTCCAGAGCTGAATGCCAAATCCTCCATTGGAGGGGAAAGAGAGAGGTATTAACAGAAAGATCAGGAGGGATGTATCAGCATCTTGAACTGAAGCCCAAACTAACTTAGCAGCAGTTAGAGAGCTGGGCACAAGAGGAAAAAAAAAAAAAAGAAAAAAAGAAAAAATAAGATTCTCTCTGGCCCACTCTAGCTTTGAATTCTTTAAGAGTTTCTAGGCAACTCTATAGAAATAGTAGTTGGAGAGATTTATACCAGTCTGCTCTGGAAGTGACCAAACCACATGCTTCTCTGCTTAGATTTGGAGAAAGGAACGAAGTCTTAGAATTATCTCAGGACGCAAAAAGACAGATGAACACAATGCAAAACAAATCCCATCCAGCTGAGACTACCAGGAACCAGAAGGCATCCAGAACACTTTGGCATTGCTCTCCTATTTCAGAAGGATTAACGGAAAAAAAAATGCTCTCAGACAAAAGGAAAGCCTATATGTATGGATTTTCATCCATTTGCAGGCCAGCATCACCTCGCTCAATTTTAGATTGGGCACAAGTGATCAGTCAGGGCTCTCCACTTCCTACACAAAGAAACGAGTAGTAAACATTTTGACCTTACTCAAAGATCTAAGTGCAGTACAGGAGGTGAATGGGGACACTGTTTATCAATATTTTATAATTTATTAGGTGCTATCACTTCAATTCTCTTTCTGGAAGTGCTGAATGAATCACACGACTTCTGAAAAACAGTAACATAACTTCAATGCAACAGAAGGAGATTTAACTAAGAGACAGCGTTATAAATAAAAACAGGTAGAAAAAAGATTCCAGTATGTGAGCGAATTTAAGGAATTTTGTGTGGTAGACTGAAGCTGCACTGGAAAGCATTTAGGGATTCTACCATAGTGGACATTTTCAACAAGATGTCGCAAAAAGGCATAAACCACTGATTCTAAGACTGGCCTTGTGCTTCTCAGTCTTTTTATTCTGAATGAACTGTGACATTCTGGCACTGTTTTCAAGTACTTTTTTTTTTTCCCCATTGCAAAATCATACTGTATTGATGCTGTAGAGTATCTACGTAGCTTCCAATGCAGACCAATTCTTCAGCCTATTTAGAAGCAACCTTTCAAAACTAAGAATATTTTCTTTTGATTAGAATCAGAATTTTGAGACTCCAGTTCTCAACCTACGATGTTATCCATATGCAAAAACTCTCTCTAGAAAGTTATGTTCAGATGGTCATCTACATTCACATCTGAGATTAGAAAACAGTTCCAAAATATCATTTTCTTCATCACATTTAGTCCACAGAGGACTATAATTTCTATGTAAGCTGCTAAGGTACAACTGAAATTTACTGAGAGTAAGACTATTAACCCATGACTGCCCACATAATAACAGAGTATATATCACAGCATATGAACACATCACAGCTGCTTCAGTTAAAACAAGGTGCTCTAGTTTGTCTGTCATCACCATCAGTTTCATAAAATGCTATCTGAACATGTTCTACCTATCCGCCTAAAAATTTGGGTGCATGATCTTCAAGGCTTTGAAAAAAGTGAAATGACAGTTTATTCCACTAATATATGCAGAGAAAACAGGAATATTATTACATATTTTTCAGTTTAAAAGTAAACTGATTTCCTTAAATAAAAATCACAGACTATGAAATACAGCTACTACTGAAGTAGCTGTATATCCATGGATGATAAACAGTACGGGAGAACCACCTTAACACTGAGTGAGACAGGCCTACATTTAAAATTTGAACATTCATACTGTAATTTTAAGAGAAGTAAAAAGGCTGAAGTCTATTAGCACGTGAGTATTAAAGAAATACTCTTCAAAGTCAGTTTTATTTCAAATTTGTGTTGAAATACCTTGGCAGAAAAAAGCCCTAACTTGTATTTAGTGCCCCTAGATTAGATTAGATTAGATCAGAAGTACCCAGAGCATCTTGCACTATGAAAAAGTTATGAAAAAAAAGATCTCCCTATGTTAGCTGTATTGCTGACCTTCAAAAACTACATGGCAAAATCTAGGGAGACCTAAATTTTACAGTCTGTTTTTTATCTTTAACATTTTATCTGTATAATGTCCAAAGGAAATATGAGGAAGGTGAGGATGACAGAGCCCTGGAACAGGCTGCCCAGAGAGGTTGTGGAGTCTCCTTCTCCGGAGATCTTCCAAACCTGCCTGGATGCCACCCTGTGCTCCATGCTCTAGGTGGCCCTGCTAGAGCAGGGGAGTTGGACTAGATGATCTCTAGAGGACTCATCTTGAGTTGAGGAAGACTCAACTATTCACTACTTCAATTATGATTTGCCAAAGCTTTCTGGGTAGGAGTTGCAATGTGGGTGAACCACTCAGGCTTTCAACTATAATTGGTTGAAAAAAGGGAACATATTTATTTCATACTTGTTCACGATGTTTACCTACCAGTGCCTCAGCCTGAAAATGTGATACTCCCTCCATCATCCAGTTTAGTCCCTGGAGAGCATGAACAGCTGAAGCAGTGTCCAGTCCAGCCAGCAAATCTATTTCCTCAAAAACACCCTTAGCTATAAAATGCTGATAACCTCTTCCACCACCTAACATCTCCCTAAAGCTGCATAAAGTCATGACTTCCATCTTCTTTTTATTCATACATCCCGAACCCTCTGCATAACCAAACAAGGCACATTATTTCTCCCTATGATGCTTCGTACAATGTACAGCCATCCTATTTTTGTTTTACTTTTTTTTTAATAGTTGGTCTAACCAATGAATTTTGCATTTCTTTTTCCTTCTAATTCAATTCATGGCTAGCAAACGATTTATGTCTTTATTCAAATCTGAGAGGGCTGATAGGATTAGAATATATACAATGCCTTTGAGTATAACTGAACTGAAAAAGAAAGCATGATATTATCTTTTATTATTTGAAGTGATGTTGGAAAAATATACAAGCGACAGTTCTTTTTTCAGCCCCCTGTATTTTTGATGAATTGTTTCAGTGTGTGTAACAAAAGACATTATCTTCTCATACACATCCTTTCTTATTTCTGTCCTTAGACTGTCACAGCTACAACAGTACTGCCACGGAAAATGGGAAAGTTCTTTCCATATATAAATGCGAATATAACGGTATTTTTAGGTAACTAAACTGCGTTTTTAGACTGCTGCCAAGATTCAGGATGTAATTACTGCACTAAATCATGAGCCTTAATAAAATTGATAATTGGATTGCAAAGATTCAATATTAGCACAGATCCTCTTACTTCTTGTTTTTCTGAATTGTGTTTTACTCCCTAGCTATTTGTCTTGGTGAATAAAGTATGTTGAAAAAATGTCAAGTAATATATTTTAGACGTCCTGATACAAAATGTAAATCTAGGGTCAACCTGTACCCCTATCTAACGATGGTCTACAAAATCCCTATCCTGTGACAGCATCCTTACGTGAAAATTTTTGGTGCCCCGAGGAGACAATTTCTCCCCAGGTGACATATGCTGCATATTTTTAGAGGGCCTCATATCATATCCCAATTAAAGGTACTTCTAGCTGTTGTGAAAAAGTGTATACACCTAACACCAAGTGTGTTCAATGGAGATACAATCCTGGGTAAAAAACTCACACGGGCCAATTCTTTTTCTTGAAATACATACTCAAATTGATCTGAGCTTGAAGGCAACTTTCCCTCTGCAGCCAGGTGTCATTTTTTGCCCTGACCCCCTGATGGGTCCTGACAGGCCAGAATATTGGTTATGATCACTTCCGCAAAGACACTGGAGCTTACCACAAATACTTTCCTCTTTGCTTTAAAGACCCATATATACCAAAACAATAGCTGCTATTGATAGATTCTTCTCTTTTGCTATTATGGGAGTTTCTTTGTTTGATTGTCCTCTTTAGCGTTACATTACTTCAACATGCTGATTAACTTGAGAAAGCCCAAGTGTATGGCATGACATAGGCCGGGGAGGAGTCAGTGAACTACAGTTCTCTCTCCTGCTACAGCCATCATTCTCAATATATGTATGTTCTGGCCATGAACAAAAGAGACAGTGGACATCTGTACTATCGGATGACTAAGAGGGGGCTCATCACTTGAAACAAGATACAACTGAGAATTAAAGAGCCTATCATTCAACTCAAATAAATATTCTATCACAACCAATACGCTTCAAGCAATAGGAGCATAGAAATTCCTTTCTACATTTTATTTTCATACAATATTTAAAAAGAAAACATTGTTTTCTGTGTGGATTAGGAAAATCATTGTACATAAGTACAGATACCTATTTTGTCACTGACAAAAAAAGTATTTTTTCATGAGACAAGGCCAGCAAGGTAACAAGCATACTCCAGTTCTGCTGCGCAGAACCAACTTATCAAATTAGACTCTTTTTTACTGCTGTCAGATTCATGAAAAGCAAGGACTGATGTGCATGAGAATATTCATCCTCACACAGCCTTCTCCGTATATATAAACTTATTAATTTTATGATAAGTACTCTGGAAAAAGATGACTGCATTGTGTTTACATCACTGAAACTAGGAGAGTTCACAGTCAAAACAATGTACTTATCTGGTGAAATATGTGGTAACATGTACTGCAAAGTTAAAAACAGAAAGCAGTTTCAAGTAATATTAGGCCAAGAAAATTAAACATTTTGAGAAGAGACTTTATAGAGCTCAAATTATTGCCAGGATTACCCACCTGGAACACCTTTTTTTGGGGAGTACTTCACAAAAATAGCACAAAAGAGTGCACAAGAGCTGTATATTAAAGTAGCAAAACCAGATGAGCAAGAAAATCCTCCAGCCTATCCACAGATGTTTTACAACTAAAACATGGCAATTAAGGAGCACACAAGTATTAAAAATGTTCAAATGACAGAAATGAATGCATGCACACACACAAAAACCTCTAACCCGTAAAATTGTGCTTATTCAACTCCTTTGCAGTAAGAAAATACCCTCTTTGCACTATAAAGCATACCTAAACCAGCACTCTACTATTACTGTTTTTTACAGGAAATATTTAAATGGATTGGGAGCCCTTTCTCTAGTATTAAAAGTCTATACTTGCTCTCATTTTCATTTACCTAAAATAATTATTTCAATCATTCTACTGCGTTTATATACAGATCAGGTAATATATTACCATTTCTTTCTCTGGCTAAAAGATCAAGAGAAGTGATGAAGTTTTTTTACTCTCCTCTGTCTTTAGACAAGTACGCTAAGTAGGAGTGGTGCTGGTCTTTATTTTGCAAAATAGGCTACTTTTTACCTGTTGAAGAGATTCAAGCCTGCCTTATCTCTATCTTTAATTTGAAAGCTTTTGAGTAGCTTATCAGTAATTTCTATGAATCTCACTTTCCTTTGTACTAGAAAAGAAAAACCACTGAAAGTATAAGATAGAATTTGATCTGACCTGTAACTTGCAGCATGTATGGAAAAACTAAGTACTAATTTTTTTGGTATACTTGTGATACAAGGTGCCTGTGTCTCATTTACTATCTCATTTCCTAGTTAATCATTATGTCCTTCCAAATGTGCTCATTTGGAAATAGTTAGCAAATTTTTGAGAAAGTAGCTTCTCACCATGCTCTGCTTCTGAATGCAAGTGCTACTATTTCTTCTCTCAAGCTTTCTATATTCTAAAAAGTATGATGTCATTTCTACTATAAATTTGGATGAACCAGTAACTAATGCTAACCTGGACACAGAACTAGCAATTTCTGAACATTTCATAGATACTTGCTAGCAGAGCACTCACAAATAATGAACTCATACCACAGAACACAGCAAATCACACTCTTTCACATCAAGCAAATCACGTACTTCACTGCTTGAACAACGAGTAAAACATTTGTTGTTACTCCTAAAACAGATATTTAGTTAGCATTTGGGATTATCATTAAATCTCTGTTTATTTCAGCTGGATCCAAATCAAAACCACAGATTGGAACATTTTTTAAATTGGAAAAGTTTAGATTGAAAGCATGATCTGGCTGTGGATTTTTGCTCCTTTGGACTATTTCTATGATTTACAGAACTTCTGGTTAATAGTATAACAAACAACTTAAAATACAGGCCACTATTGTCTTTTTGAGCTAGCCTTCTGTTTCCATTGGGTTGAATTTCAGACAGATGGCAGAGGCAACTGGGAAGCTCGCCAGTGAGTACCCTGCAGCTACGTTTCCAATAGCTTATGGTCATTTCAGCAGTAAAGGGTGCATTAGAGTTAGGTTGTGATGGTTAGCTGACAGCCGCAGGTTTAAAAAAATAAAGTATAAATCTCGGAGAATACTGTGCTCTGCAAACTACTTTCCAAACTGGCAGGGATTGAAGATCTTCCCTCATGGTCCCTTTTGTTTAAAAGGAGTGTTTGTCAGTCCACTATTTTATTTTTTTTGAATCATGTGCCACTTTCCTTTTAAGGAAGAGACATTGCTGACCATGCTATCAGTGGGCTTTGACCATTACAATTTGGAATAGTCTTATTTTTGCACTCTTGCAGAGTTCCCACCTTGCATCATGGCCTCATCTGCTTGTTCAGATTTTGTTCCCTTTACTCAGGTGAGGGCTATTCAATTTTCAGGGTAATCTTGTTGAACTGTTTGGAAATGATGAAATTGCTCTTCTCAAGTAAGGGAAGCAGAATTTGTCCCTTTGATGAACATTGATGTTTAAAAGCTTTTTTGAAGGAAAAATGTTATATACTAACAAAGACTACGTAATAAAAAGCAATACCATCAACATCAAAAACATCTCCCCAGCCCTGGAAATGACTGAATAAAATCATACCTGCAGTACCGAATAACATGCCTCACCCAACAAAAGAGGGATTATTTATTCATGAAGAAATCCATGCAGATACTTGCATAAAAAGCACAAACTAATCACAAAGGCATGTATTAACTCCACAATTTCTAGGGATTTTCTGAGAACTGGTATAAGGTAAGATGAAGAAATACAGTATTAAAGGATACCTGAAAACAGCAAGAATGAAACTGTAGAGAGAAAGAAAAGCACATAAAAGAGCTTCAACAAAATATACGTCTTTGGGAATGGAAAGCGTAAGTGAAAACGTAAGAGTAAGCAGAAGGCTGTCACTATTCACTATGTAGATTAATCCAGATTTGATCTTAGAGTAAGTTCAACAGTGTTAGCCCAGAAACCAGACCTTCACTCAACATGCAGGCCAAAGGACACAGTTTTCAGACTGCCCTCTATCCAAAACTCTAATAAGCTGTTTTCTTAAAAAGGAGCATTGCATTTATCTCCACAGAGGGCTGGAAGGAAGAGGAAGAGGGTTGGTCAAAATAATGTTGATGTTTGTAATTATTAATGATACCAAATATTAAAATTGACTTTGAAAATAAAAGAATGAATCTGAGAAGCTTTCTAAAGAACAGATAAATATGTTTTTAAATAGAATGGTGAACCAGCAATGTCAAGAAACCTCAAAAAAGCCTTACCACTCAGAAGAACTCTGGAAGATAAAATAATCAAAAAGATGTTAATTTCTCTATTAGAGACATAGGGTTTTGTTGTTGCTAGTGGTGTTTTGATTTTTTTTCCCAGATGCATGCATTAAGTGTAAAAGTAAATAAATATACCAACAGTGGTACAATACTTATATCGTAGCTTTGCTCAAATTAGATGTTCTCCTGAAATACCTTGAAAATTGTCTAGCCAGATGGAATGAAATTTTAATTTAGGCAAGATTTACCTTTTTAGGCCTATATCTTGATTTGTTAAGTGATACAGGAGAGTAAAAAGCTTTATATGCACCAACTCTCCAGGACAGTTATCCAAAAGACAGCTACCAGCTAGATCCTAGTCAATTAAAATTCATCCACTTACAGAGTTGGAAATAAAGCCTATGATACTTCATCAGCAAACTCTCTGCTCAGCGATGAATTTCTGTCTATTAAGCTAAAATAAAGGGACTATATTTTAGTCCCTGGTGCTATATCTACCTTTAAAGGGCAGGCACAGTTTGCTTGGAGACATGGTCTCCATGGTCAAAACCACCATGGTTCTGTGCAGCAGTTAGGCCATGCTACATGGGTTTTGAAGGCATTATACATCCCACTGCAATCAAGTACTTCCTATGCTCATCTCCTATCAGTGTCTTACCATTAAACCCTAGGTAGCCTGAACACTGAATTGATGACGTTACAAACAAGTCACGTCTGCTGACTGACAGAAAAGCCATCATGGGATAGGCAAGAAGCAAGTATCCCAACTTCTCCTCAGTGCTGCAGAATATGTTGCCCTGGCCAAATCCATCCACAGTTTGCAGTGCCCATGGGTGCTAGGTCATCCTCTGTGATGGCCAGTGTTAGAGCAGCCCTGACAAAGCCTCCTTACACTCAGACTGCAGTACTATTTCACCAAGATCAGCATCCTGCTCTTGTCTGAGCTTCATAGTGCACATTTCAGGTCAGCAGTGACCTTGGATTGGTTTGCTTAGATTGACTTGGATTCAAGAGGTTTTGATTTCATAAGCTTTCACCAGGACATTTAGTAAACCTATCAAGTAGAGAAATTACTACACAGTATGTAGCACTGAACTGGTTCCCTTCTGAGGAAGGAACATAGATGATATTACTAAGGCTTGTGTTTATGCATTTTTTCTTAAGGCAATAACTTTATCTTGGAGTGTTGATTTTATCACTGCAGGACAGTGCAGAGGAAAAATCTAAAGTTTCAGACAAATCGACTAAAAAATTTCTTTTTTTATCTCCCCAATATAGGAAAAGCACATAAAATGAGCAGAACAAAAATGGAGGAGCCAGCTTGAAAACAGCTATCTATCTCATGAAAATAATTCATCCACACTCATCCACCGAACCCTGAGTTTCTCTTCCAGGAAGTATGGTATTAGAACTCACTTTCTTTTGCTAGCTAGGATGTTTAACTTTCACATTTCTTCCTAAGCCAATTCAGAAAAATATTCGATTGGTCTCCTTCAGTTTGCTTTGTGGGCAATATACTGTGACACAAGCATAATTTCATTAGATGAAATCAAAAAGTAAAAAAAAATCATTTTATATGCCATCGTATTTTCATGAAGAACTAGGGAAAAAATAATTAGAGCTCTGGTGCAGGACTTGCTTCGCCTCTGTCTTTTTCAGGACAGATTAAAGACCAATAGCTCACAAAGAGGGAGCTGGAATATGAAAAGAAGTTAACTTGAGCTTTACTTTTTTTTCTGTAAGCTTTCTTCAAGTGGAATTTTCCACACTGATACTCTATTTCAAAGAGCGTGTATTTAAGCACAGACACCATGTAACTAATGTATATTTCTAATAGCAATGGATCTAATTCCCACTATGTGGAGATAATTTTGCAGTTTCACCATTATACACAAGTCTTCCACAGCTATTAATGAACAAGGAACATCTGTTCCCAGCTATAAATCTGTCATGTGACTAGCAAACCCCAACAAGACGTCATTACTAGCATGGAACTCAATTTCACAGATAAAAACAATATGTTCTGCAGAACAGCTGCCAGGTCATCTCTAGTTTACATAAAATTGGACAGTAGGATAAAGCATCGTTGCCTTTCCCATTTACAAGGGCAATATTCTTCCACACCTGAATGTTTCAAGAAGCAAACTTCTATGTAGACGACTTCATCTTCAGACATCTGAGAGTAGCGTAAGGAGGTTATCTTTCATTTTTCTTAAGAGACTGCACTTGGTCAACAGCTAGTCCAGTACATGTTAAGCTTAATGCTGTGCTGTGTGTAACTTGGGTAACATTAAAATCTGCATGCTGCTAACATGGCTACAGTATTAAGTTTTTCTTTAATTTGTTCCCTGGATGACTATTATTATAATCTATCCATAAATTCTGAAGATAGGGTGAAAATTCACTCCAGAATGTTATTTTCTTTCAAAAATTACATACAATAGAACAAAAAAAATCAGATATTTACGTAGGCAATTCATTATATTTCCTCAACAAAAAGAGAACTAACGGAAATTTTCATCTAGTGGGAAGAACAAAACAGATACTGTAATTCAAAGTCTTATTTCCTGAATGATCTATTTGTGTCACACCACATATTACATCTGAATCATTTTTAATACTGATAATACACATACAAATCTTAATTAGTAATTAGCTTGCAGAATACAGTAGAAAAAGGGTTCTTCCTGACACACTTGCTTCATGTGATACTTTAAAGTGGGTTATGTTTAGTGCTATATTTAGAGTCGTATTATTATGGGGGTGGGACAACTTAATAATCAGCTTAATTGGTAGCAAAGAAGACTGAGGCTAGATACTACAGAAAGCTTTCCAAATAGAGGGAGAATTAATGCTAGAAAAGACTACCTAGAGATGTCTCTGTAAAAACCCGCATTTGAGGTTTTCAAAACCAGATTAGGTAAGAACCTGTTTAATGTGTCTAATCCTATCCCAGAGCACAGAGACAAGAAAAAGGACCTCAGGAAGTTCCTCCTGCCCCCTTAGTTTTACATATCAGTTTCTTAATGTCATGGAAAATTGGAAGCATCCACAAACCAATGAGGAATTGTTGCTGACAAAACCTTCTGTACACGTCTTTCCATGGATCTATGTTTTTGCATACCACGGAAAAGACCAAAAAAAAGTTCTCCTTTGCACTCCGGATTGCAGAAATTGCAATTTAAATGCCAATTTAAATTAAACCTGCATGTGTCTTGCCCTACTGAGAAAAAAAGTTTATTTCACTAATTATAACAGTGGTGGTAGAACTTGCTAAATTTCTAAAAGATTTCACAAACATGTTATAGTGTCTATAGTCTAGATACATCTGTGTCATATTTTGAGTTGCTATTATTTACAGCTATGGCAATTAGATCTATGGCTGATTGACTACTTCTGACGACGCTTTTGATGTTAGCAGTCCTAGAAGTTTACAATAGTTGAATGGGCTGTCTCTGGAAACTATTTGTCTTTGTAACATTATTCACATTTGACAATATATTTTCTCTGTTCCATATGCAAATAAAAGGAAGTAGACAGTGATTGAAAGAGATCTTATATGCTGTCATTAGCCTTACTTCCTGTATTACAGATTCCTACAAGAGTAATTCTTTTCAACTCTTAGAAACATTGCATTTTTGATATTTAATACTCCATCCAATAGGATGATGAAATTTTTTTTATCACCCCATGCCCCGTTTGTGCGTTTGCACATGATTCCTATCAGTACAGAAGCTTATTCAAAACAAGATATGCTGCAGCATTTAAAGGTCCCACTGCAGCATTTATCTGGTGAAGTCAAGACATTCCACACCTGTTGGAGATCATACAGATGCAAAGATGCAACAAACTGCTTATATACCATCTGTTTAGCACAGGTAAAGTAGCTGCAACATGTCCCTGTCATGAGAATCACCATGTATGTACTATGTGATACATGTGCCTGCGTTTCTAACCACAGCAGAACAACAGCTAGATATACATATTGCAGTGACATGGAGAGCTCAGGGGTGCCAGCTCATCCATGGTTCTGTGGGTCTTGTTCATAATTATATATTAAAATAAATAAAAACTCTGTAGCTCTCTGGCACTTTTTTCCTCCACTTCACGTTCAGAGGTCCTACAAAGCTGCACCACAGTAGGGTTATGTCTTAGAGTGTAGAAGCATTTAGTTTTTAGGAGCTTTGTGCTCACAGCAGAAACCAGCATTTAGCTGCTATGATTTCCTTACAATGCAGAGGTAGTGTTAGAAAACCATGAAGAGAGTGTACTCAAAGCCAGTGTACTCAGCAGAGAGCTCTTTGAGCTAGCTACTAGGAATTGCCATGAGGAAGGTGAGTTCTTAAATGACACCTCTCTGGTGATTCGTATCTTCCTCTGAAACACAAGGAGACAGCTTCGCCCACTTATGAGGCACAGCTTCACACCTTTTTTAGCACTCTTTTTTTTTTTTTCTTTCAAAAAACAATGGTTATTTCTCAGAGGCAGCTAAAGGAACAGGAGGGTGAGGACACCCCTCTGATCCTTCCCTTGCCACCAGTCTTTCTGATGGCCGCCCCTATCCTCCTCACACAGGCTCTGCTCACTAGTAAGAGCATTTAATCAGAAGACCTAAGTCCCGTTATCTTCTCTTCTTGGTTTTGAAATCATTTCCCCAGTGTTGTAGCCAGAGTGGGCTATCAGACTCTGCTCCGAGTGGAGTTAATAAACATTAAACAGCCTGTGAACATCATCTTGCAGTGCAGGAGCTGTCACTGGAGAGAGATGGGGGTCCTAGCTTCCATGGCAGCAAGGCTTCCAACAGCTACTTAATGCTTATGAGCATAATGCTCACTTCTTGTTGACAAGGAAGAGGAACACTGTTTAGTGCTGGATCAACTGCTACATGTTGTGAGATGGGGTAACTGTAGGGAAGACTCCAATCCTCTGCAATCAGTTACAGAGAGGTTTTGTTGGGTGGCAATATACATCACAAGCACAGATCAATTAGACTTGGACAGAGCTGCAAGATAATAGCTAACAATTCATCACGTGCTGGCTTCTTATTCTGAAGGATTGGCATAGCACATGCAACAGCTACAGGGTAGCAAGTGACAGCCAGGCAATCTGGCATATCGTGTGTTAGTACACGTCCTGTAACAACCAAGCACTATGCTCTTGTAACCACCCAGCATGTCAAAGCATTAAGTGCTTAGTTCTGTGCGAAGGAACATATTAATGTCCCCCAAGTTTAATCAATCATCAATTTCTTCATCAGATACTTCTTACAGTTTTATTTTTGCAATATTTGTTTCCCAAAGCAGAGCTGATTTTTTGTAACACAAGATCTCCAGCTCGTCAGGGTATGAAGCACCTGCTTAATCAAAGGATTTGTGCAATGGAAAAATAATGTCCACATCCCTGTGTCTGGGTTACTGACTGGCATCAAGAACAAAAGTGGATCTGTTCTCTGTGTTAAACATAGAATACAATATGCTCCTCTTTTAATATACACACTGAAGGTATGACAAGCCCCACAGAAGCTTCCTCAATTTGGTCATGATAGGAAACCTTTTAAGTACTCTCTTTCTCCATTTATTTTTTATTTTTTATTTTAAATTATGGGGTAAAAATTAAGATTAAAATCCAAGATTAAAAAATAATTACCAGACCTTTGAAATTATTTAGAGGCATTCTTTAGAATAGACTCTGGTTTTAGCAATTATAGCAAATCTTTTTAAGGCTTTTCCTAGAATTAAGATAAAAATCAGAGCTAGAGGAATGATGACAAGTATCACTCATGAATTGTGCCAAAACCAGAATTCTGCATCTCACCCCTGTCACGCTTTACTTCCCTCAAAATTACTAGCTTGCCAGATTTTGGCTTAAGACCATTTCTTATTTCCTAATACATGTATCTTCTAAGACAGTTCAGTATACCCATATCCACGTTCTATGAGGGCACCCCAGAACAAGCTCCAAGAGAAATGTGGCCAGGTCCTCTCATGGAAAATTCCCATGTTATGTTAGAAAAGGACATATTTCCGTGCTCAGCAACATAGCTCATCTTTAGTCTGCATTCCCAAGTCTGAAGTTCAAAGACAGATGTCCACTGCCTTGACAAAAAGTCCATATTTACTAGCACCGATGAACATAAAGTCA
This sequence comes from Tinamus guttatus, assembly GCF_000705375.1. The sequence goes on along the minus strand of NW_010585831.1, from coordinate 315,238 downwards.
GCTGAGGTGTCTCTGACCAGATTCAAACAAAGAAAGAAGTCAGTGAGGAATAAAAACAAAAAACATGATCAAGACAGAGGGACTAATGGAGGAGGAGAGGTTAAAAAATTCAGAATGGCTAGCTTACTAATGATTGCCCAGAAAGTGATATACTCATGTACAAATATTTGAGGAACACTACATTCAGAGAGTAGCAGATTTGGGGGACGAGAGGAAATAAATAGAATTTGTCAGATAAATGCAAAGAAAATATTTGGGCAGAATATATATATTTTTTTCGGTAAAGCTTGGAGTCATTTTGTTTGGTTTTGTTAGCATTGTGCACAGATTTAATAGAGGACACTTCAGGTGGCTGTAAATCTCTGCAGTGAAGCAGCTGCATGCTTCCTCACATCAGTGAAAAGCAGCCCTGTGGTTCATGGCACAACCAGAATGAAGCTGTTCAACATGTTTGGAAGGAAAGCAGGGAGACCTGGCATCATGGGCTCTGCAGTAGAACCCCCACTGAAGCTGGTCTTTACCAGAGCTGTGTGAATAGCCGATCATTCTGTTTGATTGCAGTTCCACAGCCGATAGTTGAAAATGTTGTTTGAGTTAAACTGAGAGCTCCATTTTGTTCCCAAGCTTTTCTTTTTGAGCCTTTATTTCACTTTTACTTGAAATAGATGAATTATAAAAAGAAGCCTGTTTTTTCAACTAGTATGACACCATTTGTACTATCTGAATATAAGAGTAGCTTTTGCTGGAAACACCTAAGAATCCAGAAACACAGGCACTGCTGCTTTGCAAGAAGTAGCATTTTCTAAAACGCAGCATAGATGGTAGTCTATATGCTCCCCTAGCAAAACAGTTCAGATGACGATGTCATTCATAATCAACAAGAAAATGTCAAAAGTGTGCTGAATTGCACATAAAAAATCTATTCCCACATAAATTTCAAGTCATTTCTAACACATCAGATCACTTACTTAACCAGGATTTTCTAAGTTTTATATGTTAGAATAGCATCAATATCCTACCACACCAAAACAGTTTATCTCTTAAGGTTTTATTTCTCAGTGTGCAATATGGCTTTTGAAATAACACTATGCTGAAAGAGAAGTACTGCAAGGATTACACTGTGTTTAGTTAACACAGCTGTTAATCATCCACCTTTAAAGAACAATTCTAAAAGCACCCAGCTATGTGCTGCACACATCTCATTAACAGCAAGAAGAAAGTGGCTTATACACAACAAGTACAAGTAAATGAAATAGATAAAATGCAGAGAACAAGCTTGTTGATGACTGAATTGGATAAACTCAGACCAACTAAAAAACATGAGAACAATTATCAAGAAGTTGGGCAGGCCAGGCCAACATGCAAGCCGGTGGTTCTCTGGTGATACACACTTCATGGGCAGAAGCAGAAACAAGGTCTGCCTACAGAAGAAAGGCTGCTATCTGCGCAGCAAATTTTAGAAAATTTAAATTGCCAACTACAGGACTTAATCTCTAATCAAAAATTAGGAACTGAGTTGCTATAAGTGATCTCATATGCAATAATCAAAAAGAAAATGGCTAAAATGATTTTTATTTCAGCAGACCTCAAAATGGTAGAAAAATTAAACCACGAAGATGCCAAAAGGTAGAGTAAATGGCCCAGCTCTTCTTTACTCTTAAGTGCTTTCAGATTCTCATCATTTCTATTGTCTTCATTTAACAATGTTACAATGATTAACTTGTGGTGGAGAACCAGGCTATTGGAAAGTGAGAATAAAAATACAATTAGAAGGCAGACATGTCCTCTCTGATTATTCGTCCCCTGTAGAAGGAGAAGCTTAAGTTTGACCTCATCCAGAACAAGACTCTAGTTACACATGCATTCCTTGCCTGCATCACCACAGCAGTAGCAATTAGCTGGAGGAGGAGGAGAGAATGACTGATGAAAATTTGGTGTTAATTAAAGAATTCTCTGAGGAACATGTCCCAAAGCCAAAGAAACATTAGGCCAAATCTGTGGTTGTAAGAACTCAATATAGATCTATTGAAGTCAGAGGCGTTATACTAATTTATACCAGTTCAACATGTGCCTTACAAAGTTAAAGAAAATATCACTAATGATCGTAATTATAAAAACACTGAATCCAAAATAAGCTTGATATAGCAGGAGATGCACAAGAGTAAATTTCTGTCATGGAACAACCAAGAAATAAGCCCTAGAGGCAACATTCCCAGCAATCTGTACTGGTGTTAAAGACTGAAAGGAACAAAGCAGGGGCCACAGATACACATCTCAGCACCCAGCATACCCAAACAGAAATCAGCACCAGATTTTTTTTCTTTAGATGATGGCTGTAACAGCAACACAATGTCTTTATTTCAATGGATAAAGTGCCAGTGAAATGGAAGGGGGAGAAGGCAGGTGGGAATTGTCACACATACAATGTGCATCTGCTAGACAAAGTCATCTGAGCAAGAAAAGGCCAGCAAACAAATAAAAAAATACAGACAGACATCCTGGGATGTTTATCTGAGAATCATCTGTTCCACAGAAGTTATTAGAGAATCTAGGAGTGCAAAGAAGGCCAAAAATGAGACTAGAATAGCATGAGGAGCAAACACATGACTTTATATCCAGTCTACCACATTTCAGTTTTCTGTTAGGCCAAAGTCTGCAAAATCCAAGCATGCCAAAGTATTTCACCAGTTTGTATGAATTTAAGTGCAGCGCAGCCCCTTTCAGAGTTCACAGCATCCCTAGGATTTCTTCCTTTTTGGAAATCAGGGCATCACTTAACTATTAATGTGAGTTTGACAGTAAACATGGCAGCAACGCTACTCTAGCAATACTGGAGATGCAATACATTATTTCAAATGTAGGGGACAATATGATGGACTGTAGCACATAGTTCAGCAGTCAAATGAGTGAGGGTGGAATTTTTCTATGCACAAAGGCAATGGATACTGAAACAGAGAATAAGAGAGTAACATGAGGAAAAAAAAAAAAGCTGTATTTTTGCCAGCAGGTTTCTCTTGCTGTAAGAATAGATGATGGAGAAAACAGAGATGGAAGCTACATTAGAGCCCAAGAATCTAGGTCTAACCCTGTGTTCAGGGAAATGGTAGGTCACATAAAATTACTTGTCCAAGCTTCATCTATCAGCTTAGCTAAGCTCAAATTGCTATTATTTCCATGCATTTCTGCACAGTTGTGGTGTTTTCGCTTAAATATTAACTTCAGAGTCTGCCTGAATATTAATTTCAGATCCTGTCTTTATTTCACTTATACAGAAATGCTCTGAAAAATGCATATTAAACATTTATTAAAGACATACAATTAAAAAAAAAACCATCAAATTCCTGTCAATCTTTGCAGAGATTTTTAACTATTGCTTAAATTTGGGGAAATTAATTGTCACACTGACTGCAGGATTTTGTAAGATGATTATCAAGTTTACTGAAAAAAAATTACAGGCAGGGTATCAAGACACTAACGAGGTCTGAATGGTAGCTAACCATCTAATGTGGAAAAGTAAAATTTATCAAAATTTGAGACTAGATTTTCAGTTACATCGAATTTGTTTGGCTCCACTTGAGAGGATAAAAAAGGCAGGAAATAATTGTTTTTCTTCCCACTTAATTCTTTACTGGAATGTACAACACACTCAGGTCTTGGTGACCAGCTTAAAACAGCAGGATGCTGGAAGCACCATAAATATCTTCCAGATAAAGTTGAACAGGACCTTTTTCATATTATTGAAATGGAAAGGAAAAAAATGAGCAAGATTCTATAACAACTAAATAACTACCTGGAGATGATGCTGTAGTGGTGCTAGAGGAGTTGTTACAGCCGTGATACTGAATTTACAATGAAACCGATGTGCTGGTGTGAAAAGCTTTCTAACTGCATCATACCATCAGGAAGCCTATTAATTTTATGTCTTTGTGTTTGTCAAGGAAAAAAATAAAAAGATTTAGAAAGTATTTTATCACTCTGCGGTCAATCCCAACCACTATAACATTCTGTTCAGATGAGACAAGCTATGTGTTATTAAATCTAAGAGACTCTAGTTGCTCTTGTATAGCCAATTTAGAAGAATGTAATTTTCTAAATAAAATATTTACTTTAAAATATCCAAAAAACTATGTTCACCTCCATCCCTCTAGCAAATATCTGAGAAATGATTCACCTGTTCTGAGGGCTTCCCACATGCATACGGTAGGCAAAAATCATTACAAAAAGTTACAGGCATACTAAATTCATCTCTCTTTCGTACTAAGTATTAATATTTTGGAAAAAAAAAGATTTTTAAATTAACCTGGTATTTCATTTGGGCTTGGGCACTTGGCTGAGATATGCCTATCTCATCAGTTGAACTGTCAGTATTTGTCTTCGCCGTATCTTCTTAATCTTTCTCAGTTGCAATGAAATGCAACTTAGCTTTGTTTCCCTTGAAATATAACTGAGACTATGCTGCCTCCCAATTACACTAAGCTAAGAGTGAGCATACAGTCCTAGACAATCAGCTAACAGGCAGTAATCTGACTGCCTCACAATATTTCAGATATATTACCCCCGCATTTAACTTCGCCTGATCTTTCTATTTTACCTTTCACATTATATACAGATCACTTCCGAAACAAAATGGGAATTCTGAAAAGAAAAAACAAAATATATTTTGAAATAAGGTGCTTTAAATGTTTTTTTTAATTTCTTTTAATTAATTCAACAAAAATTTGACAAAGAACATCAAAGTTCTCCAACTTCATGTCTTCATCAAATTTTAAAATGCATTTAAAATGATATAGTTTATTTTCATCTGACACATAAGAGATCAGACATCCACAGCTTCTAGTCACTAGAACATCTACCTCACATACACAGCACAGCATACCTGCTGTGATCTCTAACTTAAGAATATTCAGTGGATATGTGTCAATATACACATACAAAAATACCTTTGTACTAAATAGATCAACATGTATATGTCCATTTCATATATCTATACATGCACCAGTATCATGCTATAGCTGCATTTCATTATTAAAACTACACATTCTACAATAATACAAATAGAATTTCCATATGCTACAGACCTACAATTTATTGCCCCAAACTATTTGTCTAACTCCATCTTAAACATCTCAGCTGACACAGTAAGCTTCTTCACCAAAATAACTAGAAATTCAGAGCAGCTGGCTAATTTGCAGAGAAAAACACTAAGTGCTGAGTTTCTGCATGAAATGCTGCCTTGGAAACATGCAAAAGAGATGAAGTTTCAATCTTGTGGCTAATACACAGCTATAGCGGGTGTCAGTGATCATCTCAGTCCAAAATCTGCAAACAGTTTTACAGAAACAATTTTGTACATGTATCATTTTCCCAGGCACATTCAGAAAGGCATTAATTATTCAATGATGTATATTTCAGCCCTTTCAGAAAAAGTTCATAGAATCATAGAATGCTTAGGGTTGGAAGGGACCTCTAGAGCTCATCTAGTCCAACCCCCCTGCACACGCAGGGTCAGCTAGAGCATGTGGCACAGGACTGCATCCAAGCGGGTTTTGAAGATCTCCAGAGAAGGAGACTCCACAACCTCTCTGGGCAGCCTGTTCCAGTGCTCTGTCACCCTCAATGCTAAGAAATTTTTCCTTAAGTTCCTGTGGAACTTTTGGTGCTTCAGTTTCCGGCCATTTCCTCTAGTCCTATCAGTGGCCACCACTGAAAAGAGCCCAGCACCATCCTCTGCACTCCCT
>NW_010585831.1:295068-309362 GCF_000705375.1 Tinamus guttatus | reverse complement strand
ACCAGGGCTGAGTAGAGGGGCAGGATCACCTCCCTCGACCCTCTGGAGATCTCTTCTTAATGCACCCCAGGATCCCATTGGCCTTCTTGGCCACGAGGGCACACTGCTGCCTCATGGTCAACTTGTCGTCCACCATGACACCCAGGTCCCTCTCTGCAGAGCTGCTCTCCAGAAGGTCAGTCCCCAGCCTGTACTGGTGTCTGGGGTTATTCCTCCCCAGGTGCAGGACCTTGCACTTGGCCTTGTTGAATTGCATGAGGTTTTTCACCGCCCAGTTGTCCAGTTTGTCCAGGTCCCTCTGGATGGCAGCGCAGCCCTCTGGGGTTAGGAGATTCCGTGAAGAAAAGGTATATCTCTGCTACATCAGGTCTCCAGAAAAGATGAAGCATCCAGGCAGAGTTTCTGTCCTTAGATATTGAGAGTCCTCTGGCTACTTCACCACATGATTAAGTTCCCAGGACAGACCCTTGTTCCTCTGTCAGACAGAAACCATGATGGGTGGAAAGCCAGCTTAACTAAAAACACAGCAAAGAGCAAACCAGTGGACATTGCTGAGAAGGCCCATGAAGGTCAATGCCCTCTCTGATTCCCACTTACTGGAATGGACCTGTACTCCTCTAAATGAGGGATGAATTGACTCACAGCGCAGTCTGGAGAAGTGGTAAATATGTTTTAGAATTACTTAACTGTGTAGAACTTAACTATTCGGCAGCAGTGAAGTGTCTGCAACTCCCCTTATGGATTAAATTTACTGGGGATACCACTTCACCCTTGCTATCCATTTGTCTCAACTATAACTACTTGGTAGGTAAAATATACTGAAAATAATCTCTGCTGGTCTTTGATCCTAATCAGGATTTCACAAGGTTCTTCTTACAAAAATATTGAGAGACTTCACTTCATGGTAGGATGACATTGCTGTCATGAGATTGAAGGCCTACCCATGAGAAACAGCTATTCCCATACCACAGAACAGCATGAAACTTGGGGATGCTGACATCCAGAAAGTATTATTCGGTTGTGTTATTTTAAAGGACAAAGTAGAGACTGGCCTGTCTACAAGAAAACAAACAAACAAACAAACAAACAAACAAACACAACTACAATCGACAACTGAAGTTACAGACTTTTAAGGTGGTCTAGAAATTGCTAATAAATTCCTGTGGAGTCCATAAGGAGAAATTTGTTCTTCACACAATTAAAAAAACCCCATGAGTTAGTATCAAATTATCAATAAACAGATAGCAATAACTCAAAGTATTTTGGATTCCTAATATATTTACATGGAAAAACATACTTTTTCACCTTATTAGGACTACGCACATGTGCCTATGTGATGCAAGTCCTGCATTAATTGGAAATACACCATTTCCTAATGCCCCATCGCAGTATGTAGGAACTACAATGGACAAGATTAAAATTCATATATCCATATATCAATGTTAAATATTCGTATTTTAATACCTTACAGTGTCTTAGTAGTTTCTGTCCCCTTGTATCAGTGTAGCACAATGCCAGGGTAAGATAGAACTTGCTGACAATACTTTCATTATACTGCTGTAGTAGACAGATAGAGGAGTAAGCAGCTTATACGGTATGGAGTCATATCAAGCTAATATTTTGATAGTAAGTTAGTCAAGCATTATGCAAATTTAATTCACTGTGTTGAAAAAAAAATGGCAACACAGTAAACGGTTTGCTTGAACAGAACCACCCACTATACTAATGTTAGCATACAGATTGTTCCTGAAAAGGATGCTGGAAGAACTCTGCAGGATGTATGGCTACATTATTTTGAAATGGGAGACACTATAATTCCTATATTCCCAGTATAATTCCTGTTGTTGGAAACTCCCATCACCTGGAGGACACACACTAGGTATACATTTATTTGGGGCAAAACGCTGGAGAACACCCGGCCTACTCCCATTGTCACATTACCTCACATTCCAGGAACGTGTGACCAGTTTTGAACAACAGACAGGCTCTGCTAAAAAATGTAGAGTAGTCAGTGAAGAGTCTCTTACTACACCATAACTTGTTTTCTGTCAAGAAATAATTTAATATGGATGAGATTACAGTGCCATGTCATATCTAGAGTCATATCACTCCATTCTGTTTTAGTGAAATTTATCTAGTGAGTAATAAATATAGCTCACAAAACTACTCCAATACTTTATGAGTACAGGTACATACATAATATATGTACATGCAGGAGCTACTTTAGTAATTAAACATGTTCTTTTCTTTTCCACTACACCCGCAATCTTCATATTGCACTCCCTTTAACAACTTATTTTTTAGAGAGCAGAGATTTATCTTTCTTCAAAAACATTTCTCTTCCCCCTCCCCACCTTTTTTTAGGGTAGATAAGGCTCCAGCTCAATTCTTGGCATATAGGAAGCAGCACTGAGTTTTACCCAACCAACTCTATTAATACAGTATGCGTAAAACTTGAGTATAAATAGATAAAACGACTCCTACTCTCTTCCCACATGCACTCCCTGTGATACCATCGCAGCAGTCCCACAGCAGACAAGCTTTTTTTGTAGCTGCGGAGGAAGTAGAAGTATATGCTTCAAAGGAAACAGAGCCAGAAAACACCCAGTTGGTCACACTTGATTTTACACGAAGATGCCATCATCAGTTCCCAACAGTCCTATCTTTTCCTTTAGTATTTCTAGTTTCTCAGCCTGTCCATTAGCCTTTTCTGCTGCTCCACTGCTAGACAACTTCAAGTCCAAACTTTTCCTCCTTAAATCTTAAACTACTGCTCACTCTTCCTTCTTTCAGGTCCAGGAAATTTTCTTCTATTTGTACTGTTACTTTGAAGACATTTTATAAGATATCAGTACATGCCCCCTGGGTTTTCTCTTTTCTATAAAATTTTATTTTCTCTCATCTTATTACATTCTTCAAACACTGTAAAAACTTTGTTGTCCTTTGTATTTTTCACATGGTGGGTTTTTTTCTCTAGCATCTGTTCTAATCAACACTTAGGTGAGAAGCATACAAAAAATAGGTAGGTACTATGCATCCCTTCTACAACAGCACAGGGAACTGTGCCAGTCATTCTTCTCCAGGGAATCTGCCTATTCTTAAAACTGTTTGCTGATACTCGTATAGCAACAGAGCTACATGTATTAAAAAACAAACAAACAAGAAACAAACCAACAACTTATCAGATAAGCTACTTTCATTATATTCTTATGTTCTTATGTTCCTATATTCACTTACATCTTTTACTGTTATAGCTTATGCTATTCAGCAAACTGATTGAAAGTATATTAGCAAAGGGCTTTTTCTGGATAGTACATATGTTCGCACATTGATTTCTGTAAGTGTGACTTTAGGGCTGTACATTTGCATAGCCACACCACTAAATCATCAGACCTTCAGAACTATAGGCTTAGCTTTGGCTCAGCTTCCACTAATATCCCTTAGCAGTTTTAAGAACCTGGTGCTAGAAATACCACCTTTTACATTAACCTTAAACTGAAGCATTTCAGTTAACACTGACCTTCTTTTCCTGCTCCTTCTGTTTCAGAAGCCTTCGTATGCTTCCTCCTCCATTTTTCTGCCCCTACATTAAAGCCATTTGTGTAACGCCTTTTTCTTTTTAAGCTACCAAAGGCATACGCAAGCAACACAATGAAAGCCTGTAGGTTTGTAGTAGCCTGTACCAGAACGGAAGGGTGGGTGCACATTTTCCCCTGATACCTTGACACAACATAAGGACTTTTTAAAGTAACTTGGCGTCTGTCCCAAAAGGCGTCCGATGGCATCTGTCCCATCAGTTTCCTTCCAGCGTCTTTGGTTATAATTTCCCTGCACTGAGTGACAGGGGCTGAGCTGCCAGGCAGAGTTCGGCCCACTGGCAGCCGCTACTGGGATGTCCCATTATAATTGTGGAATTTCACTGTCTTCTACTCTTACACAGGCTGAGCAACACCACACTTAAAACAGCAGATACTATTATCTTTCAGCACACTATTAATATGGAAGCACTACTATTGTAAACTGTTTCCTCATTTTTATTAATAGAAAATCCTATTAATACTTCTGAGAATAGCACTGGCCTTCCTTCTGCATCAGTCTGTTAATAATGTACTTTGAATTAACGCCTCCATTCCATAATAACCACATGTAATACACATAACCGATACCAGAAGCCTCAAAAAGCATCACCCTCTTTTCCCCTCCCTCTCTCCTAGACTATGACAGGGCCCAGTTTACTAATAAGTGCATGAGGTTTTGAGTTATTTCCTTATTTTCACAGTAAAACACACATTTTCTAGGTTTGAGCTCTCCTGCTGCCCAGCACCTGAGGTCAGAGTATGGCCCTGAATGGATAACCAGATACTGCCAAAAAAGCTGACACAGCCCCAGGCTCACAGCTTTAGGATGCGGAAAGCCAATTTATTCCCACTGTTTTTGTCCTGAACCCTCTGCGAGTGCCTTCTAATGACAGCTTGGCAGCGTTGGTAGTATGTTTAAATTGCTAAAAACAGCTAAGTCTGTCTAAACATACCCTATTCACCAGCTCTCGTCAAAGCAATTCTGCTTTTTCTACCTGACGTTCCAGCCGACCATGGAAACCTGCTACACAGGCTATTTATTTTAGTCTACAGCTGGGTCCTGAAGCTATGATCAAGCCTATCCAAGCGGTGGTCACATTAAACACTATTTCACTGTCTCATGCAGAAATTGGGCCCCTCTTTCAGGAGGAATTTGTGAGCTGTGTCAGCAAATGCAATGCTGTAAGAAGTCATGCAACCACTTACAAAGCACTGGAGACCGTGTCTCCTACCTCAGATGAGGATCTCAAAGCTACTGCAGTGAAGGTGCTAGGGGCAAAAGCCCTCCCTGCTCAAGCTCCTGCACAGGCCACGGCATCATTGAGGAGCTCTTGCTCAGAGTAGCGTAAAGCAGAAGTAGATGCAATTACTTATTTTATTCCATCTGCTTAGTGAAGCAAAATAAGCAGGCACTGAAGGAAGCAAAAATTGAGCTTATTCACAATGACAAAACACAAGCAACCGGAAGAAGGGGAGCTACAGATAAAGCATGAGTGCTTTGGTGCTGATGGGCCGCCTCTCACACACCTCATCAGAGATGGGCTTTCCAACGATGGTACCCGCTGTCTCACGCTGTGTGCAGAGGATCCTGTCCCATGCTGCCTCCTGGTGTCTCCCCCGCCATTTTCAGGAACATGTATGACATATGCATGACATATGCATGACATGTGCATGACATATGGGCAGCTGACGCCAGCTGCAGTGCCACAGAGGCCAGCCAAGAGTGGCCTTGATGTACCTTGCCATGTTAGATAAGGGATGGGACCCACCAGTTGCCATCCCTGCCACGGCAGGTACTCAGCTCCCTGCCTGCAGTGCCCTCTTAAGCATATGCCAGGAGCTGACATGCTGGTCAGTATTTACCAGCAGAAAGCTATCTGAAATACTTCTCTTACCAGATGCTGTTTCCTTGCAAGTACCTTTTCTAGGCGACGTTAAGAGTGAAGAGATTCTTTGAAACCAGTGTAAGACCGTGGCATGGAGACCTGCACTGCACAACAGCAGCTCCAGGCACGCAGAGTAATGTGGGGCTTCTCAAATGATGCTGTGTTTAGGCAACCGAATTCCAGCCTAGAGGACTGCTTGCAAGTGCTTTGTCAAATAAGTGCACAGGTAATTATCACATTAAGGGCAAAACCAAAACCTTGTACTTCAGTTTGCTATTCCTTTCCTTAAAAGGATATACAGGCACACATCTGTCTACAAATATATATATACAAATATACAAACATATGTATTTATGTAAGGTTTAAGTGTCTGAAAATGACTGCAGAACATCCTGCCATAGAAACTGGAGCAGAACAGCTTCAGTGGACATTGATTCCAACCATTCGCCAAGTGACGTTATTTGTGGAAGGAAAAAATCAGGATTTGTCAAAAGACCTTGAACAGAAAAGCTGGAAAAGACTGCATTCATTCTCTAATGCTGGATGCTACATGACAGAATCAAGGAGATTTAAACAAAGCCAGAAGCCTGAGAAATATCAGGAGGGAGGACAGAAGTAATCCTCCGGAAAAGCTGAAAGTTTGAACGGAACTGTATTCACTTTATTTTTTATAAAAAAAGGGGCTTTTGTTCTTGTCTCTCCTTTGCGCCCATCCTCTCCACAGAAAGAAATAGAAAAAAAAAAAAAAAAAAGAGCATCAAACTACAATGCCAAATAGCACTCTTTCTCATTTAAATGACTGATAACACATAACATACTTTTTTTTTTTCTTTGGCATATTTTAACTTCAGGAAAGATTTCCATGTCATTCAGAGATACACACTAAGGTACATGTGCACACTTAAATGGAGTAACAAGTGGCCACATATTGCCCAAATATGTTAAATAATATCTTTTCCTTAACCTGGAGAAAACTTAAAAAAGCCTTTGGTCTTTAGTGCTCTATTATCTGCAATCCAAACAATATGTATAGAATTTTCATAGCAAGTATGCTTTTAAAAAGCTAGAATGTTGATGAACCAAATAATATTAGCATTTAGTAAATGATGCTTTGATACTTTGTGATGGGACAGAAACATACGTATCTAAAATATGCAAAATACAAAAGTCACTTATGAAGAAAAAAAAAGAAGAAAAGGCACAAACCCACCAGGGCTAGTATTTTTTTTTCTAATGTAGAAAATTCACACAGTAGATGAGGTATAACATGTTTTGAAATGGCTATCTTGTACATGGCAATTCTTTAGGTAGTACAGAAAATTCATAAGTGCTTCTGTATAAGTGAATAAATCCAAGGATTCCAAGATCCAGGATTCTGTCACAAGTGTCCTTTCCTCCTAGCAAGACTTTATAGCATAATTTAACTAAAGGTATGCAGAGGTTACCTCAGAACATGCCAGATTACCTGAAACCTTGAACTGCATGTTTTAAATCAATATTCTGCAACCACTCCAAAAATGATAAAACAGTCTGTTTGCTCCTGTGTTCAATTAGAGCTCAGTCTGATCAAAACCCATGAAAGTGCATACTTAACTAAAGCCGCAGTCGGAAGTCTCGATGATTATCACTGTCCTAATAATGATAGAAAAGATAGAAAGTGCAAGATAGTTCCAAAATGCTTACCACCTTGCAAAACTAGCCCTCGGACAACAAGCAGCCTTCACCAATAATTTGATGAACTAATGCTTTTACCAATTTTGTGCTACTGTTGCCTACTTTCTGCACACCAAATATTACAGAGAACTTCTGGCACAAGTGAGAACAGCAGATTATGCCCCACCAGCTGCTGCTAGATTGTCCTCTCCCAACTAGTGCCTTCACCAGTGTTGCTCAGATATGTCCTCTACAACTGGTTCTGCAATATGCAAGTGCCTGCCCTACTCCAAGTTTCTGAACGGGCCACTGTTAGACTCCTTCAGAAGAGATTATGGGAGAAGGCAAACACTCTGACATTTTCCAAAGCCTGAAAGAGGAAGAATCTCTGCCAAAGACCACTAATATCCAAAAAAAAAAAAAATTTAAAACATAAGATGCAAGAGAACTGGATGCATTTGCAAGAGTAAACTGGGGGCATTGCAAGTGGCAAGAGTAAGAATACTAATATAGAAATAGGCTATCAGTTCTGACCAGGACTTTGTAAAATATGCTAAGGAAGTAAACTTCTACTACCACTAAAAACAGTCTGGTGACTAACTTCTACAGGCAGATCTGACTTGCTTTGTTTTTAATTTAGACTGCTACATCTTTCAGTTTGCTACTACATCCAGTAGTACATAGAAATAGGACTGACTACTTTTTTCCAGTTATTGTCAGGAAATTTGAACCAAAATTGTTTGTCTTGATCTGCTAATCACCAAAGGGTACAAAGTCTACTGAAGTCACTGGACGAAGTTCTCAGTTTTAGAATCAGGCTTAACTAAAATTCAGCTCCAAAGTGTGAAAGAATGAAAATTTTGCATCACATCCAACGCGAAGAAGGAGGCTGTCATCGTAAAAAACAAAAAGAAGATACTAAGACAGCTGAGTAAATGATAGCTTTTTTGTTCACCGAGAAGCCATGTTCCATTATAGTGATTAAGAAAGTGCCATTAGAAAGCAAAATAATATTTAGAGGGCAATGGCTCAGAGTATTTCACTTGATCTGAAACTTGAAATATTTCATTTTAGTGAAATCAATAAAAACCCCTCAGGCTTCCAAGTTACTTCTTTGAGTAGCATTCCAAGCTTCAATCCAAAAATCCATGCAGTTAAAGAAAGCAAAATAATAAGAAAAAAAAATTAAGTCCTTGGGAAAACATAACATTTCATTTTGTCAATTTTTGAATACACTTTCCGTAAAAGAAACAATTTCCTTATACCAACAAAAGGTATTACACAACATCAGATAATATTTCAAAACTATTTTGTGTCATCATATTTTACCTGAGAATAATCAGTATATGCTGATTGCTATCACAGAAATATCATTTTGCTAATGATATTTGCTGCTAAATTCCTCAATACATGGACCAAGCCTTGAAGGCATCCCTTAGTTTCCAGCTTTTAAACTGCTCAATCAGCTGTTTCCATCTTTTGAATTGCAGGCATCTGCCTAAGATTTGAACAAAATAAGAGAAAGGACCTTAATCTCCCTTCTGAAGTCGATTCCTAACTTTTTTAAAAGCCATAGCAAATTTTTTGCTAGGAAGAGAACACAGCAGAAACATACCAGTCAAACTCATTTTAAAGTTTTTTTTTTCCATAAAAAGAAACATAACATTTCATGTTACTGTAACATTTTCTTACCTTAACTCCAGCTCAGATTTTAATTAAATGCATCAGGCAGATTTTCCCAAGTTGTCATAGCTGCAGAGATATCTTTCATCAGTCTGTAAGACAAATCAACACTAGTTTGCTGTATCATCTAGGGAAAAGGAATATTTGGATAGAGGTTGGTTCACATTTTGAATAATGAAAAATGATCATATTTCAGTTACAAGTATATAGTATTGCATGTCGAACCATTAATTCACATCCTTCCTCTGTTTTTTGGTGGTTATACTTGTTTATCCACATGTAAGGTTATTATTTTCTCACAGAAAAAAATATCAGGAAATTGTAAGATTAATATTCATGTTGTACATTAGAAAGAGTATTTGATCAACCCCCACACAGGTTTACATTTGGATTAGTAATTGGAATACGGAGTTCTCTGCTGAACAAAATTAATTAATATGTTCTTTCTTCTCAGTGTTTTAGATCTAATGTGCATATTAAAATATTAATAAAGAATTCCATCCATTTCTACTAGAAAGTTTTAAAAACCCTTATTAGCTTGGAAACAACGTAAATTAAATGTAAATGTAGACTTATACCACAAAAATGGAGCTTCCTTCTGGGCTCTGGGAAGATCTGAAGACCTCTTTTTTTGTTTTTGTGGTGTTTTTTTTTTTTTTTTTTTTTTTGCAAATGCAGTAGAATATTTTTATGTTTTGCTGAGCTTTCACACATCTTTTTTCCAACATTTTACCGCATGTTGCCCGGGTGGCACCTTGGGAGGCTACAGAGCTCTTACGCTGAAGGAGGCTCCTTCCCATAGGGCTTCCTCCTCCTGCAGGACTGAATCATATTATATCTGGAGTCATCAACACACCAGTTAGCATAAGCACGTGATGTTTTATAGAAATTTGCTCTTGCATTACGGCCCTTGTCTGCAGTCCTCATATGGCTAGAGAAGCGGGCAGGGCTGGTTATCTTCATTTCCCAAGTCTCAAGTTTCTATGGCCAAAAACGACAGGCTTGGCCTCAGAACACCCCCAGAGGTATCAAACACATTCCCAGTATCTAAACAGCAGTCCATGCTGCTTTTTATGGATTTTATATGGACTTATGGATTTATAAAAATCAGCCCACCTGATTTTTATACTGTTTGAAACTCTTTGAGGACAGGGTGACTTCAGTTACTAGGTGAAGAGACTGGAGAGAGAGGACTTCTCCAGCACTCACCTTCTAAAACACTTGTGAGCCACTGAACCATCCTGGGAAAGAGCACCGCAAAATCCCTAGTAATATTGGCTCAAACAGATCTCTAGTAGGGACGAAGGGCACCTACCTAGCGAACCGTTCTCACAGGCTCCTTGACAAGTGAGTTGCTCATCAGCTCCCTCAGTTATTAGCAATGCTCAGAAAAAGCAGTCTGTGACACTGGGACTTAACTAAATGTCAACATCCAGAGTGCCTCTGGGTTCCCCCTTCCCCTCCATTGTGCCACCAGACAACTGGGGATCTGCCCAGCAGCATTTGGTGTTTGCCCCCTCAGGACCTTGTGCATGACCCCATTTGCAAAAGCTGTGCCATGGTGCCAGCAAAAGAAAGAGCATCTGTGGTCCAGTGAAACTGCATTCATCCTGTACGATTTCTGTAACTCAACTGCCGAGACCAAATTGCTGCCTCAGTGCTCGCTGGTAAGACCAGGAAGCAGGATCAGGTTTCTGCTTCTGTTACAGCCCTAATTTCTCCAGCCCATGATTAGCAATTTTAGTTACTGCCTGTAAATTCAGCTTCCAATGTGAACTGATACCAGCTAGATGTTTACAGAGCCAAATAGATTTGATTCCATTTCCAACAGATTGAAACACAACTCCAAAGAGAATAAAAACTGTTCCCAAACCAATTTTTCCTCCCCCTACTGCATCCATATACACTATGTGGTCCATCTGGTTTCAGCAAGCTTCGTTTTTAAGATATTAAAACAAGCATTTTTGTTATAAATTGAATTCCCTAATATTTGACTGTATTGGTGCAAAATGACTAAAAATTCATGTCTGGATTTTGAAAGAATTAAGTGACTTTTAGAAATTTATTTTGAATCATGTAATTATATTCAGAGTAACACCTCCTCTCTCTTTCCTTACAAAAATTACAACCATGGTTTCTCCGTCACATATTTAATTCAGTCTTCAATTTTTCCTCGTTTTGGCTAACCAGCAAATTTCTGCTATTCAGAAATACCACCTACTATAAATGGAGCATATATTTATTCTCTCATTTCCTATTACAGATGTGCAATATGCAGTGATACATCAGTAAACCATTACACCATAAACTTGAAACATATGAAATATTTAGTGCTTTCCTTAAAATTATATGTTCGCTCTCAATAGCAAATTAAGTTGGGGTTTGTCTAATTACAGATCTAATCTATGAATCTCTGAGCTTTTAGAACCAAGGGAGTTTTGGGTTACAGGCCTGCAGTACATGAAATGCACTGTAGGTTTCATAATAACACACCCTAAACACCTATTATCTTTTCAGAGACCCGTCCATTAACATCAAAACAGAAACGAATGTTTTTGTAAGAAACTGTTGAAGAACTGCCATTTAACCAGTACTCCTTCACTTAGCTCCTTTCTTGAGTTTACAAAGTCCAACAATTTGGCCTGTGTGTCTGTTTTACAAGACACTACCCAAGATATTAAATTTTAAAGAATATTCAAAGTACTTGTGCAGTCAAATGGTAAAACAAAGATGTTTCTCAACTTCAAGGCTTATGTGCAAGCACCTCTCAGAAATCGTGAGAGATGCTGCTCATTGCTTTTTTTTCTTTAAGATAACTAGTAGGTTTTTCTCTGTCACTCTTATGCCACAATGAGAGAGAAGCAGGACTTACTTCATCATTCTGTTTAGCTTTTGACCCAGTTCACAGAATCATCACAGATGAAATAATGTTGTTCTGAGCAGTCGTGAATGTTTCCTTGTCCTTTCTGAGGACTGAAGAATTCAGAGTCAAGCCTCTGTATGTCAGAAGACAAATACCTGAGCTACTAGTCAGTAATTGCAGACCCACTACACTGCTTATTTTAACACTAACGACCTACGATTCTCAATAAGCATCATTAACTATGAATCCTCTGATCTGATTAGCCAATACTATGTTAATGCTAGTTCATGAATTCTGCTGAATGTTTATGAGTTAGTTTGCGGCACACCTAGCATTGCTCCATGATCAGCTCACAAGTCCCTCAAGGAAAGCAAGACCAAGAGCTAACATTTTTGTTCTCTTCTTCCTGTTAGCCTAAGAGTTATAGAATGTGTATATAAAGATGAATTTATATTGGATTTCTGCAGGATTACTACCTCACAATATTTAGTGTCATCCTATAAACGATTCATTTAAATGTTTTGTAAAGCATTCATTTTCTTTGCAATACCTCTTGCAGCAATCCAAATAATTCAAAAAATCTACACTATTTCTTAAAAGAAATCACACAGCCAATCTTTCTGTTTGCAAGGAAGGAAAGTTCATTCAGAACAGATTCACATCCATATAATTACTGTCCTTCAATTCAGTACCTGGAAAGATTACAGACTTGGAAAATATACTGTTGAAAGCCCATTATTCAAGCAATATATTAACATAAAATGCTGTATTTACAAGTCTAAGAAAATAATATGTGAATATTTTTAAATAAAAAGCATTTAACCAGCATGGTATAAAGCACTATAAAATGATTGTCAGACTCCACAAGAAAAGAAGCGGCAACTCATCTTTTGGTTCACTCTAAATGTATTAACAGACATGGAAATGTTGCACTATAATTTCCAAATGATCTTCATAGCAAAAATTAAATTCAGTGGTCTCTAATTTCGTTGTTTTAAAAGTCAGATAACCAAGTGCTATGTTATTTGTAAAAAACATTTGAAAATTTGAAGAAAGATTGTGTGTTCAAAATTCAGTCTATGTAAGAATATATAACATCATTTCATGGTGGAGTAATAGCAATTGTAAGACTTGGAAAGAACATGAACTGAGGATCATGGGATAATATTTTTATTACTGTTTTCACTACTATTAATATAGTGAGTATTCTGGGTCATTTAAGTAAATTATTCCCTCCTAGATTTGCTTACAGACAATCAGGGAGGCTTTTTTACTGATTTTAACAGTCTTTGGGCCCAAAATGAGTTTTTAAAGTAGTGAAAATGTATTTGAGTATGAGGTGGGAAGTTCATTTGGCCTGTCCTACATACTACCCACACTCTTTTTACCACAGCATCAGCACAAGTTCATTAGACTCTGATGCTTACCCAGTGTCCCTCTCTTTACAATTGCCAAGTCACTAGGGAATATGTTAGAGATGTTTAAAATTACTGCTGTCTTAAATTGGGCCAGAGACATATGGTTACTGTGCTGTCTTGCAAAATTCTGCTTAAGTCCAGGGATGGCCTTAGATCTTCTGGATGGACAGGAACAAATATTGGTCTCTGGACTGCGTAATGATATGACCTCCCCAACAACAGCTCCATGTGGCTTGCTAGTTCCTAAGGGAAGGTCATGCAATCTGCCTTCTAATCTGGAGGACATGGTGTTATGATATCAGTCATGAAAAATGTTGGTCCTGGAAGGAATACTTTTGACTACTAAATTGTTCAGGGCTTTGTAAGATCTGTACCAGCTTAATGATTTATAGATTTCCAATGAGGATGTTCTTGGTGGTCCCTAAATTTGAATATAATGGATAACTGCATCTGAAGGTATGTTATATATTGTCATGATGTTATGGATGGGCTCCAGCCCGACATATATGTAAATAGAAAAAGTCCTAGAAGTACAGGCAAGACACACTCTCTCATGGTCTCTGTTTTGAGAAAGTACAGCCAAAGAGGAGGTGAAAGGAATTACCACCTTTAAAACAAAATGATCTCTTCCTAAGGCTGAGAGGCATTTCAGGACAGTACAAAGGCAAACACACAGTACCTTGGGCATACAAGAGCAACAGAAGATGACAACTGCAAAGGCAATAGGAGTGAATGGGCAGCAGTACTGAACAACTTTTAATAACCCATGTTGCTAAATAAATGCCTGTGTTTGCCTTGTGAATGTTGCTAATCTGTATCTACACTTCTTTTCAATTGTAATAATTTCTCTAGCAGCTCTTTCTCACTTAAATTATTAAAATGAACAAGAATTACCAGCTGTTTGGGTAGGAGAAACTTGTTAGTCTTTTGAAACCTGAGTTCAGTAGAGCCGACATTTTATACAAGGCACAAGCAAAGCTAACAGCCTAATAAATCTCTCAAGCATGAGGGTGACAAGCACGAGGGTAACAACCAATCCCAAATGCAGGATGCAGTTTTGACAGGGTGCCCCAAACTTTTTTTATTAGTTAAGTTTCTCTAAAAAAAGTCAGCCATTTGCATAAATCCTCATCTACATCCTCTTCCTCTCCTCCAAGGCCACTGGGTTCCCTTTGCTGCCTCCCTGTCATCTCCCATACCGACAGAACAGGTT
>NW_010585831.1:180645-295056 GCF_000705375.1 Tinamus guttatus | reverse complement strand
CAGAGTTAGACTGAAAACTAACTTCAGGTGCATTCAGCTGAGTGAATCCTTAGAGTGAGGATGAATCTCACGGAACCAGCTCCATTTTAACCTGCTCCACATTTAAGTGGCATTTCTCTGTGGCCGTGTAAAGCCAAGGATTCCTCTGCAGCCTTCATCACATGGCAGCAGGACATCTCGATAAAATGCACATGAGTGATCAGCTTGTTGGGTTATTTCAGTACCACTTCCAGCTAACATGTATGTCACAGTAAGGAGCACCTCTGGAGCACTGCAGCAGACCCTCACATGAAAATTTATCAGTGTTTGCTTAGTTAAGGGAATGAGCCACACTCAGAAGAGATCCCATTTCTCACGCTCCAGGGACTCATGGCTCTTACACAGGTGTCAGAGATCGGCTATGTATGCAGCAACCCTGAAGCTTCAGAAGCTAGGCATGAACACACCTGCTCAGCAAGCAGTGGCAACCCATGGACCTGGACTACAGTTTTCAATCCAGGCAGGTCAGGAGAGAGCTCTCCTGCTTGATAGATACTGGCACTATGCTGGGACATGATATTACCCATGAAGATGCAGTTGAATGCACAGGTGCCCTCTGGCTCCTCCACTCCAAGGAGCATAAAACACCTCTTCCTTTCTCCTTTAGTCTGGAGGTTGATGATATGTATGCTGGCAACACTATGCAGCAAATAAGAAACTACATGCTTTGCATGTGCTGCAGAATGTCATATAAGAGGCTATCAAGAGGGAGATATGATGCTATCACCTCCAGGAAGCATTTGCTTGCAAATCCAAGACACGCTATGCACTGCTTCCCTGCAGTGCAGTTCTTTCAACCTGCCTAAGAACGTCTGACTGTTGCAAAGACGAGGTGCTCCCACATACTCTGCATGCTGCCCTTGCTAGCACATGAGGCAGCAGTCACAGTGAGAGAAAAAATCATGGCATTTGGCTTGAAATGCACCACCAAATATGTTCTAGTAGAGAAAATCAGAGCACTCTACGAAAAAATACATTATGGCTGAGCTCACTTACTTCTGCCTCTCCCAGGGTTACCAACAGCACTGGCAAACCACTAGATCCTGCCACAGAGCAGGATCATCAACTAACTCATCATTGTCTAAGCAAGGCCCCCTTCCAAGGCTTTGCAGAAGTGCTCTAAAGAACTTGCTCTGTATCATGATCTTTCCTCCACCTCCATCTTGCTGAAAGCTATACACAGGCTGACAAAGAGGTTCTCCAGGCATTCCTCCACTGCCACAAAACCTGGGAAGCTTAAAACCTTTCTTTCACCTTGAAAATACTTCACTGGCATTGCAGAACTGAGCTAATGATGCTCAGTGACATAGTGAGGACCACATTGCTGTGCAGCATGAAGACACTTTGCACAAACTCTGGCAGGCATAAAGTAACCTGACCAGCCAGCTGTAGCCAAGGTGTCACACAAAGAAAATCTTCAACCACTTCCCTGGCACACAAATGGCTACCAGAAACAACCTTCTTTTTAATCAGCCATTTTTAAGCACTGAATTAGCAAATGGATCATGTGAAGAGGAGCATTATGGAAGCCAGAATGCAGTTGGTTATAAGTAGCATACACTGAAATCTACCTTTCTATAAATCGTGTAGCTCTCAATTCTTTGTATAGAATATCTGTCAAATTTAAAGCAAACTGAGTGTTCTTAGCTAGAAAAGGCAAAGTACATAGATAATACTCAGTTTGAAGGTAGGAGATCACATGGAGCTTTAATGACACTTGCACAGCTTCCAGACTCCTAATACCTGCACCTACTTTGTTCCTAGGCTTTCTTCCTTCAGTCGAAACAGGAAAAAGCAGATGGTACTTCAACTCCATACAACAGCATTAAAGTGCTGTGCTTTTAACAGATGTGTAGATAAGAAGGCTAAATGGGATCATCATGACCATTTTCCTGGCCTCATCTGCCATAACACAACTCTGCCTCTTTGAACAAGGTGACACCTTCCAGGAGAGCAGTTCCTGCCCTCCTGTTTTCCACTGATAGAAAATTCAGCACTGCTATAAGGAAGCTCCCTTTCGAGTTGCTATTGAGAGTGTGCATTTCCCACCGGAGCTGAGGCTGCTTCACTTGAGCCTCCAGCCAGTGAGTGTTATTGCCTCCCTGTCTGTTTTATTAAAAAGCTTCACCTTGCAAACTCTGTTTGCAATGTTGATGCTCCTAGATTCTGAAGAAACCATTTCCTTTTAGTCATCAGTTTAAGCTCCAACAGTCTTCCATTACAAAATATACTGTCCAATCCTTTACTCATTTTCCCCTCTCAGAACATCCACGTACATTTCCCTCTCCATCTTTCTTGAATGGAAAAATCAAGGAATTCTCTATTACTCCAGAAATATATGGTTTATAAGAAAGATATAGCAAAGCCAGCATTGAGATAATGTGCCTTGTATTCAAAACCACACTGTCTGTATATTCTGAAATTGTGCCAGCTCTCTGTGCCACCCATGAGGAGCACAAGATTAATAGTTTATTTACCACAGTCCCAAGTTTTTCCAGGGTATCTGAGGAGAAGCCCTTATCTTGATCTATAGACTTGCTGCTTTGATGATCTTCACTTGCTCATATGGAAGCAAACAGTCTAGTCTGTATTTAAAACTGACAATCTATCTGGATCGTTCCATACAAGTTACTCCTTACTTGTAACACTCTCCCTTACCCCTCCCCTTTGCTTCTGGAAATTGGATCAGTGATAATATTTTATTTTACAGTGCTAATGAAAAACTTGGGTAATGTTAGTTCAGGATCAAAAACATCTTCTCCCCAAAAGGCAAATATATTCTAAGAAATTGATGCCTTTAACCCACTAAATACCTCCTAACAAAGGAAGTGTCAAGTTTGTTTGAAAGGCACAATTTCCATAGTCCTTGTTCACTAGATTTAATTATGTATGTAATTCTTTATTAATTGAATCCCATCTCAGAGATTTCATTATTTTGCCTAGGATCAATGTCACACTGACAGATCAGCAATTACCCAGGTCATCCCATTTACCTCTTAAGTTATTGATATATTAGCTTTGTTCCTGTCCTTTGTAACCCAACTTTTTAAAATTAACATTAACATTCTAGGGAGATGCTTGAAGAAAGCTTTTTGAAATTCTAGGACACAAATTATTAAACGTGTAGTTATGGGACTTTAGCAATTGCTTTTTAATGTCTTCCTCACTCAGCCCTAAAATGGTAAATAATACCTTCTTCCTTATTCTACAATGGGAACATGTCGTCTAGATCTTCCCCAAACTATTTATTGAATGTCACTATTGCAAAAAATAGACAAAAAGGTAATGAGCCTTGAGCTAAGATAAGAGGAATAACAACTTGGAATAAAAGAATCCTTAAAAACCCTACAACCTCATTCAGTCTGGCTCTTCTTTCTAATAACTCTGCCAAAATAGATGTGCTGCAAAAGTAGTGACTTTTTTTTTCACATGTGCACACACACACAGGCAAGAAAGAGCAAGAGACAGAAAATGACAACAGGTTATATTTAACTGCAGAAGCCAACTATTGAGAAATGGAGAAAGTGACCACCATATTGATATCCAGCACTGATAGTGTTTTAAAGCAGTTTGACATATCCCTAATGAATTCAAGAAGTGTACACATATTCAACATAATATATAATTTATAATCAAACTTTTTCTAAGTTACAACACAACTGAGGTTACCAGTCTTACCCTTGATACTCAACACTTTACTATCCCCAAAGTTAAATGAAACCAGGAAGAACGTAATCATTCTTTTAAAATAACTGAAGTGTTGCTGCAGGGAATTTGTTTTCGTCATTTGAGGTTATATGCAAAATGGCTATGCCCTGTTATGTCATTCAGCTAAATGCAAAGCAGAGAGAATATGGTGTACTTGGAGGCATTTACTATTCAGTAAAAAGAATTGTGGATAAAATTATGCAAGTTAGCAGTTTGGAAGGTAGGCATAGACGAGAAATATAAATCCACTTCCAAATATGTTACTGAACCATTCTTCAATTCTTTCTCAGTCTGAGGAAAATAAATTACTTCATCAGTAAGGGATTCTTTACCATGGAATCAATTTCTAGGATTGTTGTTATATTGTAAAAATATATGGGATATATTAATCTTTTGGTCTGGACCTATAGGTCACAAATCATTCCCTAAGGTAATTACTCAATACCTGAAGAGTTCCAACTCCACAGCTCTGCCCGTCTGGCCAAAAAAAGCCCGCCACTGTCTCACTAAAATGTCTGTCACAGCGTGAGATGTCTCCTGGTCCAACACTGAAGGAGTTTATGTGGTTTCTTGGAAGGGGATCAAGAATTGAAAGGAAAAAATATATCAGAGGACTTAGATGAGGAGATGATATCTCCGAGATAGAACTATGCTACAGACATCATGAACTACTTGCGCTTCTTTTTCCTGTTGTTTCTGGGTTGGAAAAAGACTCAGTGGAAAAGCAATGACTTCAGTAATCAATAAACACAAGGTCTGATAGAACTGGATTTTGTGCTGTTAACAATGGATAGGTCCAGAGACTCAGTAAATCCTGAGCTGTTAGATGAATAAGAAAAGAAAACCACACAGAGAGTGGGCGGTCAAGCAAATGACCCTTTACATTCAAGACCTCTTCCAAATGTTGCCCATTCTTTGTGCAACATGGATAATATTATCCTGCCTCTCTGGGGCTTTGAGTCAAAATCCACTCAGGATTTTGATAAGATGGAATAGCAACATGACATGTAAATACAGTTTGCAACAGCAGCTTCAAAAGAACTTTTGGCCCATTGTGTGAATGAGTGTATTTTAATTCAGTATTTTTTTTTTTCTTCTTGACCACCCAGGTCCTTATTCATTTTCTAATTGTCAAGAGCATAAAGTCCAAAAGAAGTGCAGAATGATTCCACCAACTCACTGGAAAAGGTAAGTTTTCTTAAGCAGAGAAGTCAATGATAGTGTTAATAAAACACAGTAATAACAGGTGAATACCAAACATTGAAAGGAATAGAAAAATATGGTTTTCTTTTTATTTCACTTTTTATGCAACTTATTCAAAGCCTTTTTTTTTTTTTTTTTGAAAACCTGAAGGAAAAAGAAGGTGAAAACATCAAGGAGGAACTTCAAGGAAGAAAATTTTAGGAAAGAGGGATGTCTAGCATCAGCATATCTGTCACTTTCCCTGTCACTACCACTCTCAAGACTAGAGAGGCCGCACACACAGAAAAAAATGGCTGTAGTCCAAGCACATTTTCTGCCAATAGATACAGCTGAAAGCATTCAAAATTAAATAAAATATTTAGTTAACGCTTGGATCACCTGACAAGGTGCCTTACATATCTTAGTATTCTGCTCAGTGTTAACTGCAGAATAAAGTAGGATCCAATTCTTTAATCCTTACTCACATGGAAAGTATGACAGTGTTTGTATCTTTTAGCATATCAGATCAGTAGTACAGCATGTAACTTTGGAACGACTGCATATAAGTAAAAGTTGCAAAATCAGGCATTGAGTGACGCGGGCTCAAATTCACTGCTTAACATTTAATCTTGATGCATTTTCGCCCTTATTAAAAAAAACAAACAAACAAACAGATAACAGGTTGTGTAAATCAAGTACATTTTGAGAAAATATATTATCAAATGGCTTTCAATTGAGAAAACTCTAATTAAGCCTTTCCACCTCACCAGATGTTAGCCTAGATGCTTTGAGCACATTTTGCTTCTTCATAAGCAGCTTTAGAGCTTGAAAGTAGTAGAGTATGTATACGTCACACTGCTTCAGTCTGGCTAGACTATATTACTCACAATATATCACAG
This sequence comes from Tinamus guttatus, assembly GCF_000705375.1. The sequence continues at coordinate 289,228 of NW_010585831.1, read as the reverse complement.
AGAGTTTACCCACAGAGAAATACTCTCAGCTAAAGTACATTTTCCTTGGCAGTTTTTGAGATATGAGAAAGCTGTGTTGCTTTCCTTGTAAGCCACAACACTAACTGAGGTAGATGTAAAATAACTTTCAGACCATTTAAAATGAAAAGATTTCTTCATTTCTAAATCATTTTTTCCTGGAAATCTTTATCCTCCTGAAAGTTCTGAAGGTTTCTTTGAGAAAGAAAACCTATCAAAATATCAGATGTCTCACAGAGCGAAAGACTCTCATTTTTCCACCCTACCAGTTATGATATCATTGATTAAAATCAAGTGAAAAACATTAAGTTGTAACCTTTGATAAAAAAGACATCTAAACTAAAAAGCCATCCTTTGAGATAACTTCCATAGCTCTAAATTCCACACTATGTACTACAGAGTATGTGCTTTCGATCCTTCTTTAAGAGTACTACAATCTAGCTTTAATTGAGGTATTCATCTGAAGCAGTAATTACTGTACTTATTGCAAACAAACATTTATCTCTCCAGTTTCAAATATTACCTTCCTGCTATAGTGTAAGTAGACAATTCCAATTGTCAACCAAAATGGGAAGCATTCGTGCTGACTGGTTTGCATACTGAGACTTCCAACAGGTAATTCCAACATCTTGAATGGCGGAAAGTTAAACAGTGTTGATACTCAAATGGTATGTGTCAGTTTAATAAACCTTGGCCTGCTGTGATATTCTGTGCAGAGAATGGATATGCTTGTATTTAACACCTTTAAGAAAAGGAGATGACCTATTCAATACCAGTAAACCAACCCTTGCCTCTTATAGAGGTAGGGCTTCATTGGTCTTTGATATTAAGGACTTTTTTTGAGGAGCAGTGTCTTCCGAAGATCCTTATTTGAGACAACAGCTTCACATTATCAACATCAACACCACCAATACCATGTGGCCAAAGGTAAAGCACAAAAAATACTCACAGAAAGAGTACGTTTTAAATAAAAGTGCAATTGTTATCAATTATTTCTGGTTGTAACTGAGACATACAATAATGCTTGCAATGATATCGGAGGAGTAAGAGCCGGTAAAGGATGAATCAAGCACAGGTGTATACAAACTCACATACTCATAAAGATCTTTGCTTTAGGGATTGACAAATTGACAAACGAGCTGTTAAAATCTGCAAATCATTTTTCTATTATTATATATGAAGCTTCATATATTTTCTCTGTTTTCTTTCTTGAAAAAGACAGAGACTATCTATTTCACAGTCTAAAGGATCCAAGTCAGATCAAACAGCTGCTCCTACAAATTTACTATTTAAAAAAAAAGATATTTGCTGCTTTCAGAATTGTAGAGGTTCTGTTAAAATATCACAGAATCACCGAATGGTTAAGGTTGGAGGGGACCTCTAGAGATCATCTAGTCCAACCCCCCTGCTCCAGCAGGGACACCTAGAGCATGGGTGGCACAGGCAGGTTTTGAAGATCTCCAGAGAAGGAGACTCCACAACCTCTCTGGGCAGTTCGTTCCATGCTATGTCACCCCCACAGTATCATAGAATCATAGAATGCTTATGGAAGTGACCTCTAGAGGTCATCTAGTTCAACCCCCCTGCACACGCAGGGTCACCTAGAGCACGTGGTACAGCACTGCATCGAAGCGGGTTTTGAAGATCTCCAGAGAAGGAGACTCCACAACCTCTCTTGGCAACTTGTTCCAGTGCTCTGTCACCCTAACTGTCTAGAATTTTTTCCCTAAGTTCCTGTGGAACTTTTGATACTTCAGTTTCCGGCCATAAACAGTAAAGAAGTTCTTCCTCATATGGAGGTGTCCTATTTTCAACTTTGCCCCCGTTCCCCCTGGTCCTGTCACCAGCCACCACTGAGAAGGGCCTGGCTCCACCCTCCCCCCATTCACCCCCTCAGGCACTTGAACATATTCATCAAATCTCCTCGAAGTCTTCTCTTTTCCAGACTAAACAGGCCCAGCTCTCGTAGTCTTTCCTGATACGATAGATGCTCCAATCCTTTAATCATCTTTGTCGCTGTATACTGCACCCTCTCTAGGAGCTCAATGTCCTCCTTGTACTGGGGGACACAAAACTGCAGCCAATACTTCAGGTGTGGCCTTACCAAAGCTGAGCAGGCGTGCAGGATCACCTCCCTCAACCTGACGGCAACACTCCTCCTCATGCAGGCCAGGACCCCATGGGCCTTCTTGGCCATGAGGGCACATTGCTGACTCATAGTTAACTTGTTGTCAACCAGGACTCCCAAATCCCTCTCTGCAGAGCTGCCTTCCAGCAGGTCAACTCCTAATCTGTACTGGTGTCTGGAGTTACTCCTCCCCAAGTGCAGGACCCTACACTTGTCCTTGTTGAACCTCATGAGGTTCCTCTCTGCCCAACTCTCCAACCTGTCCAGGTCTCTCTGAATGGCAGCACAGCCCTCAGGAGTGTTGGCCATTCCTCCCAGTTTGGTGTCATCTGCAAACTTGCTGAAAGTGCACCCTGTGCCCACGTCCAAGTCATTGATGAACAAGTTGAAGAGCATCGGACCCAGTACTGACCCTTATGGGACACCACTGGCCACAGGCATCCAACTAGACTCAGCTGTATTTATCACTCTGCCATCTAGCCATCCAGCCAGTTCTCAATCCACTTCACTGTCTACTCGTATAGTCCACACTTCCAGAGTTACCTATGAGAATGTTATGGGAGACTGTGTTGAAAGCCTTGCCAAAGTCAAGGTAGACAACAGCCATGGCTCTCCCATCGTCCATCCAGTCAGTCACCTCATTGTAGAAGGCTATCAGTTTTGTCAGACATGACTTTCCCTTGGTGAATCCATGCTGACTACTCCTGATCACCTTCTTTTCCTCCACATGCCTAGAGATGGTCTCTAGGATGAGCTGCTCCATCACTTGATGGAGGTGAGGCTGACCAGCCTGTAGTTTCCCAGCTCCTCCCTCTTGCCCTTTTTGAAGACTGAAGTGACGCTCGTTTCTTCCAGTCCTCCATGGCCTCTCTCCATGGTGGGAGCCATGACCCTCGCCAGTTCCCTCAGCACTCTTGTGTGCATCCCATCCAGGCCCATAGATTTACGGGTGTCCAGTTTGCCTAAATAATCCCTAACTCAATCCTCCTCAACCGAAGGAAAGTCCTCCTCTCTCCGGGTTACCTCTCTTGTCTCCAGGCTCAGTACACCGGGACTGGCCTTAGCAGTAAAGACAGAAGCAAAGAAGACATTTACTAACTCTCTCTTCTCTGTATCATCCATCACCAAGGCACTCGCCCCATTCAGCAGCAGACTAACATTTTCCCTAGACATCCTCTTGCTGCTGATGTATTTGTAGAAGCCCTTCCTGTTGCCCCTGACATCTTTCACTAACTCTAATTCCAAATGGCCTTCCTTGTTGCATCCCTGCATTCTCTAACCATGTTTCTATATTCTTCACGTATGGCTTGGCCCTTCTTCCACGTTATGTACATGCTCTTTTTTTCAGTAAGTTTACCCAACAACTCCTTGCCCATCCACGCAGGTCTCCTGCCCACCTTGCTTGACTTCTCTCTTATAGGAATGCACCAATCCTGAGCTTGGAGAAAGTGGTGTTTGAATATCAGCCAACTCTCCTGGACCCCCTTTCCTTCCAGGACCCTGTCCCACGGGATTCCTCCAAGGAGCTCCCTGAAGAGGTCAAAGTTACGTCTCTTGAAGTCCAGGGTTGCAATCCTACTTTTTGTCTAGATTCCTCCTCACACGCTCATGAATTCCAACATCTCGTGGCCATTGCAGCCAGGACTGCCCCCAACCTTCACATTTCCCACTAGACCATGTCTGTTTGTTAGTATCAGGTCTAGCGGCGCCCCTTCCCTTGTTGGCTTATCAACCACCTGCATCAAGAAGTTATCTGCAATGTTCTCCAGGAACCTCCTGGACTGTCTGTACCTAGCTGTGTAGTCATCCCAGCAGACATCAGGATGGCTGAAGTCCCCCATAAGGACCTGGGCCTGGGATTGTGAGGCTTCTTGCAGCTGCCTGTAGAAAGCCTTATCCACTTTCTCTCCCTGGTCAGGAGGCCTGTAGTAAACTCCCACAATCATGTCGCCCTTGTTGAACTGCCCTCTAATCCTCACCCACAGGTGCTCGATTTGCACTTCGTCCTTCCCCAGACAGAGCCACATACATTCCAGTTGCTCTCTCACGTAAAGAGCAACTCTGCCACCTCATCTCCCTGGCCTGTCCTTCCTGAAAAGCCTAAAGCCATCCATGGCCACGTTCCAATCATGAGAGCTGGATGGCTCTGCAATTGCACATGCATCTCCAGTTCCCCTTGTTTATTCTCCGTGCTGCATGCATTTACATAGAGGCATTTGAGTTGGGCACCCAATGTGCCTCTCATTCTAGCTGGGGCAGCTGGAACTTGACTGCGTGGGCCTTCAGGATTTCTCTTATTTTCCCATTTAGCCTCTTCAGGCTTAGGGCACCCTACACAGGCTATGGAGTTAGGCTGAAGTAAGTGGCATGACAGGCCATCACCTACCCCTTAACCTACTTCCCCGATGATACCCCCCTCCTACCTCGAAACTAGTTTAAGCCCTCTTGATGAGCCCTGCTATCTCACGTTCCAGGGCTCTCTTCCCTCTTTGGGAAAGATGAATCCCATTAGATGCCATCGTGCCCACTGCTCTATGTAAGGCTTCCTGTTGCTGAAGAAGAATATAATAAGAATAGGCATTTATTTCCATTGTTTTACTTGATAATGATCTACTAAACTGGAGAACGTTCCAAGATACATCAAAACAAGTGGCAAGTTTTATGTAGGCAAAATCCATTTACACATCTAAACACATCTCTCTTGCACATACCCGTATACATACAGGGTACATGTATACATACCTACCCTCACTGAGCAAGACCAAAGGTTAACCTTGCCCTATGCCTTATCTCATAAGGCAGTTAATACAGGAGGTATTTCGAGTATACATTCACACCTAGAAACTATGACCCAGGGAGTTCTGAGCTATAGTTCCCGCTTGGACTAATCCTTAATATATTTTCCTTAGTTTGCCCAGCTCCTTTTTGAGCCCATGCAAAGTCTGAGCATATATAACACCCTGTGGAGCTATGCGAAGTAGCACTTCTATTTTTCTGAACTTACTTTTCTTCATTCCCCCTGACCTGCTTTAGAAAGAGAAGGAGTAATCATTTCACTTACAATTTTACAGACTTCTATTATACATCCCTCTCACCTCTTTCCCAGGCTGAAAAGTTGTAATCTATTTCTTGTTACTTATACAGATGTTATTCTTTAATTTCAAGCATCTCTAATTATCTTCTCTGAACTTTCCTCAGTTCTTGCTCCCACACCTCAAAATATTATAACAGCCATGAGAAAAGCTTTCAAAATGTGGTTGAATGATGAATTTATGCAGTGGCATAATAATACTTTCTCTTCTCTATCCCTTTCTGAGTAATTCCTGGCACACAACTTCTAAAGTGTTTCCACAGAATGACTTTATAACCACAGCATCCCTATCCAGTGGATACTATTTGACTTGCTTACTATATATAAAATTCAAAAGAATTTTTGCTTACTATATACAAAATGATACTTCAGAAACAGATACTAGGAGACAGGTTTGCTTATGTGTAGGTCAGCCTAGTCTGAGAAAAGGCTTGTGACCATCTACAAGCCTTTAAGCCAAGCTAGTATGAAGTTTTTTAACTAATAAAATAATCAGGCCAAATGCTAAGCTTTCGTCTGACTACAGGAAGTTTGTATTGATAGTACTACAATTGAAAGGATGACATCCTTGGGATCCCCCCCTTCCAATAAGCTGCATTTTATAATTAAAATTTTGGGAAGTCATAGAATTTCTTCCCTTCCCTTCCCTTCCCTTCCCTTCCCCTAGGCATGCTTCCTTCATGCCCACATGGCCCTTTTTCTAGTCCTCCCTTCCCTTCCCTTCCCTGCCCTGCCCTGCCCTGCCCTGCCCTTCCCTGCCCTGCCCTGCCCTGCCCTTCATAGTGAACTTGTTCAATTGGGGTATATTAATTTAGGAAAGAATTTTGGACAATGATAATAGTGTGGCTGTTAATGTTTGTGAAGAGAAATAGAACGGAAGAAGACAAATGCCACCTTAAATTTAATAAGGTCTTGACAGCATGAAGGGTCAAAAAGAGAGTCTAGAGTAAAAGAAGACTGTCAGGATGGACAGGAATGGAAAGGGTTTTAATGGAAGGGTAGAATTTAGAGTTCATAAAACAGAGGAATGAAAACGAGTAAAAGGATTGATAAAGAGGTGTGTTTCTGTCAAAACATCAGACTACATAAGTGATCTTTATAATAGCATTTCAAGCGAATAGGAATGAGACAAGATTATATTTTGCTTCAGAATATAGTTTAAGAAACTTTTAAACAGTGAACTGCGTAGATTCAAATATTAAGGTTAAATATGAATAAGCTTGTCCTTATGATGACTGATGGTCTTAGAGTATAGTTTTACCTAAAATATGTTATCAGGGATGTTGTAATTGAGGCAACCCAACAATGTTAGTGCTTATTAAAGTTAAGTGAATTAGTAAAATGTGGCCCTCATTTCATAAGAGACTGAGTCCTGTGGAATCACATTGTGTCAGTTGTCTGCAAAATGAGGATGAAGCTCTTTTTTCCCAAACTTAAAAGACAGTGAGGATTCTCAACAAGTGCCTACAAGTTTTGTGAAAGGTGAGCAAATGGGCAGAAGAAAGACAGCAAATTTAGCATCTCAGAAGACATTTTTTTAAGAGACAAAACAACCACTGTACAGACTGCTTGGGAGCATCCACTGATCACGTAATACACTAATGCACTGACTGGCCTGTCAACACACATGTAGCTCACTAATCACAAATTTCCTATGAGTGTCTCCTACAAGAGAGGAGATGGATAACAGCCAATAAAGTGAGCTTTTGAAGTTTAGTGTCTTACTACTCCACTCCACTCTACTTACTATTCTCCACTTATGAAACTGAAGATAGTAAGGAGAGTGAAGAACACAATACACCGTGTTTTCATTAGGAAAACTTGAATTGATTTCAAGTCACAGTTCAGACTTCAGCAGAATGAGAAATCCAAATTCTGAATTTTAAATGGACACAAAACTATGTACTGAAAGCACTTTAAAGCCTATTCAGTCAAAGCAGGAAGTACTTCAGAGGTTGTAAAGTTGTATCTAGTCTTGATTTTGACTTACTGCTTCAAAGTCAGCATGAATACAAGCTTCCGTATCAGTATTCATGCCTTAGACATTGGAAAAGTATGTGGACACTCAGTTCTCAACAAAACAAAAGAGAAGTCAGTGGGCAATTGTTTTAACTGCTTGATACAACCCTAGTTTTAAAAAATAGACTAAACACTTTGTGTTCTGAATATTATAATTTGATTATTGTGTACACCTTCAGCTGCCAATACCAAAAAATCCTTAAGTTGAAGAAACTGAGTTATGTTACTGAGACATCCTTCTTGACGATGTATTTTACTGGTAGCTTAATATAAAGCTACACTCAAGCAATAGTAAAAACCATGACTGGAGAAAAGATAGAGAAGCAACAACCACAACAAAGAATCACAGTCATCACAAGCATCAGTGCCAATGAGACAATCCAAAAAAGAGGTTAGTAGTAAATGTGGAAGCTGCTGTTTCATAGAATCATAAAAGCATAGAATGCTTAAGGTTGGAAGGGACCTCTAGGGGTCATCTAGTCCAACCCCCCTGCACACGCAGGGTCAGCTAGAGCACGTGGCACAGGACTGCATCCAAGCGGGTTTTGAAGATCTCCAGAGAAGGAGACTCCACAACCTCTCTGGGCAAGCTTTCTCTTCTCCAGGCTGAACAGGCCCAGCTCCCTCAGCCTCTCCTCATAGGGCAGATGTTCCAGGCCCCTGATCATCCTTGTGGCCCTGCGCTGGACTCTCTCCAGCAGCTCCACATCCCTCTTGTACTGTGGAGCCCAGAACTGGACACAATACTCCAGATGCGGCCTCACCAGGGCTGAGTAGAGGGGAAGGATCACCTCCCTCGACCTGCTGGAGATGCGCTTCTTAATGCACCCCAGGATCCCATTGGCCTTCTTGGCCACGAGGGCACACTGCTGCCTCATGGTCAACTTGTTGCCCACTATGACACCCAGGTCTTTCTTTACAGAGCTGCTCTCCAGAAGGTCGGTCCCCAGCCTGTTCTGGTGTCATGGGGTTATTCCTCCCTAAGTGCAGAACCTTCTGCTTGTCTTTGTTGAATTTTGTAAGATTTCTCACTGCCCAGTTATCAATTTCAACATCACTGTCCCCGAGGACTGCTTTTATATCTGGTATCCCTACAGTTATTTTCTTCTAACATTCTTCTAGCAGCAAGGTCTCCCCCTCTTCTATTAAACTTCAGTGATTTTAACTCATTTAAAAGTAATATTAAATCTTAAACTCATCCAAAACAGCAGCTCTCAAAACTTTGAAGTTAGTCATCAAAACTGGGACTTGAGTTGGGAGCTGGACTACTAGATTTTCTTTTTTACCTATTTTTTTCTATTTTTTCAGCTTCCTTTAATAGAAATTTACTATGGAGATTTCTATGCTGAGCTTGTACTTTCTATTGTGATCAGGACATTATCCATTAGAAGCTCCTAATTTGTTCCACCTTCCTGTTAGATTATTTTCCGCACATCTGCAGAGCTCCTTGCATTCATTACTGTGCTTCCTCAGAACAACCAGGCCTAGGTCTCTATCGCATTACTTTAAGAATAGGTATGATTTTCAATATGTGGGCTCAGGCCCACTTGTTCACCAAAGCAGCTGCATGCTAAGCACACCAGCTGAGCAGCAGTCAGCTAGTCAGTACCTGAGGATTTCAACAGTCACCTGACCAAGACTGCTGAGCACAGTTCATGGGCTTCAAATTATTAGCTTTCTTAGCATTTTTCGGTTGTGGATTCCAACAGAAAAATAATGAAATTGGCCTCTGCTTTGAAAAAGTTCCATAATATATCAGTGTTCAGGACATTTAGGACAGATTAGCACAATTTATATCTTCCTGTGCTGCCCTATGTGAGCTGATGTAGAATTGGGTTCTTCATGGTTATTAGACACCAAAGAACCCACATGGATTGACAGAAATATATGAACAGACGAATAAATGTTACAATACCTTAGCATAGTTTAATCTCTGTAGATATTATAGATATGAATATACTGAGTTCTGGTCTACTGGAGAAACTTCATATAAGCCATTTTGGACATTAATGAAAGCCTTCAGGTTAAAAACTTTGAAGTCTCTCACATTTTGTTAATTTTATAAGGTTCTTGAAATTACCAGAGTATAACTGCTTAAACACATATAATAAAAGTAAAAATTTCTTATCTCCTTTAGATAAGGCTTAATCCATGTTTGTATTTGTCCTGTATGTTGAACCTTGTCCAGTATTTTAAAGACAAAAGCACACATTAGAGTCAAAGGTTGGCTGATCTGATGAAATATAGAATATTTCATCATATATATAATGAAATATAGAGTATAGAATAGCCCAGACAGGTCATATGCAAAAAGCACCACACTTAAAGGCTCAATAATGCATACACATATGATACTGACAGAATCATTAACTAGTTTCTATTGTGGTGATAGTGCATCATTGGTCAACCATCAATTAGATTATATTAGTTGTTTTTGCATGTAAAAGTGATATAAGGAATTATTTCAGCACTATTTCACACACAAAAGATACCAGATTTGTAAGGTTAAATATTGTAGGTAAGCCCAGAAAAATTAGTATTGCCATCTTTACCATACTTGTCAAGATGTAAAATTTTTTGTCCAAATCATTAGCCAAATTGTTTAGTTAGCTTACACTTTGATTTGCACCTATGCTTTTTAATGACACTGTCTGGCTATCCAGTGCCCTAGAAAGAAAGGCTTTCACTGTTGTATGACTAAGCCCAACAGAAGCTAGAACAAATATCTTTAAATATAATAATATAAGGTCTGAAAATAGAAGAAAAGACCCTTTTCAAAAGACTTTTGGCCAAACAACAGATTCATTTCAGTTGTTGCAGAAAGGTATTCAATTCATTAATTAATACATAGTAATTTACAGAAGTAACATATGAATATATTTAATCTAATTCAAACTGGACACCTATTCACCTCTGGGAACTTTTGCCAGCTGAGTAAGTTTTTGATTAAATAGAGAGCACAATACAGAACAAATATGCAGCAGATAACTTCATATTCACTTATTAAAACCTCATTGTAGCAGGTTTCTTTACCACAAAATACAGGAGCTTAGTATACAGGAGCTTGTTACCCTTGTAGAAGAAGAATTTATCAAACAAACAATTGATAATAATGCAAAATCTTTTGACAGTAAAATAATGAGTAAAAGACAATTAAAATATAGACAGCAAAAGCTTTTTCCCTCCTACATTCATGTGACTACAGGAAGTTAAATCACATGAGATATATCCCTTACTACTTTACTTTTGTTTCACACAAAGTGAAAAAAAGTTAACACCTATGCTACCATTGTATGACCATGCAGATTTACAATATGTTTTTATCAACAGTGTTCACATTGCAGTAGAGTTTATCATGATCCACTGTTGACTAATGTCCTGTTGTACATACAAACATACATAAAGTAAAATAAATTCTTACTCTATGATATTTAAATCTCAGACAGAAAGATAAGGATTTTTTTTTGTAATCTCTTGACTGATGAGAAAATCAGTCTGTTTAGACAAAAAAAAAGAAAGAAAAAAAAACATTCATTTCATTCAGTTTATCATTCGAAGATCTACATTTTTTTTTCTTGAGTATGAACAAAGTGGACTGTCATTTTCCCAGAATAGGAAGGAATGTTTCTCTTCTGTGTAGTGAAACAAATTAAAACAAAAACAGCCTTTCTCAAACACAAGCAGAAGGCAGCAAAACTTGTAACTCATTATTCACCATCATATTTACTGGAGAGCAATAGATTTCCTACAGCTTTCCATCCTATTTGAACAGGAACTAGCAGGGTTCTTAAAGCTGCAATTCACACAATCAGCAGTGCTGTTAATGGCTGTTACCATATTTCTGTACGTTTGTTAGGTGAATAAACTGGTTGTTTCAGTGTTGCTCACTAAACGCTTACATGCCATGATGCTTCCCCTAACTTTACTTTGATATAGCATAAACTATCTGCTTAAAATTGCTTTATAACTCATCAGTTTGTTGAGGTGACATAGTTCATCACATATTAATCCAGTAAATTCTATCCAATATAGTCACTTAATCATATCATGTAGTTAGTAATAGAGAATTCAGGTCTATGAACAGTAGAAAAAACAAAACTTGCACTCTCTTATTGACTCTTTAGAAGAACATGGGCGTAAAAGACATTTCTTTGGAAACATCTGTTTATACATTTATCATTTACGCTCCCAAAGACAGTTACATTGCAAAAGCAGACATTAAACTCACACAATACATGAGCCTTAGGAAAAGGACAAATTACATTTCAGTCGTGTTTAGAGAAAACCATATATTAAGCTAAACATTTGCAACCTTTTAGAAAAGATCTATTCCAAAAGACTGAACTACTACAAGATTAAAGCAAAGACAGCAGAGAGAGAGAGAAGAGCTGCAAAGATGAGACAAGGGGAAAAGGCATGCTGTTGGCACAAATGCCAAAAACAGACGGGAGAAAGAGTCAAGTGAAGACCCCACAGCCACTGGGAGGACATCCACCTTGTCAGTGGCAACTGCAGATGAGTGAGAATGGCGTGAGCGTGTGTGCATACGGGAAAAACAACCTAGCAAAAAAAGAAGAAAATGGTTTTCAGTGCAGAAATATTTAGCATCTTGTCTCCCTGCAAGTTACTGATTAGCTGACTGAGCCAAAAAGTGCCTCGAGCTCAACAGAAGGGAATAAAGATACCTGGCATATAGACAGAAGGAGGAAATGAGGAAATTTTGCCATTAGTACCAAGAGGCAAGAAAAATCTTACATTCAAGAAAAAGCCAGGGAAGTCACATGCTGAGGAAGAAGTGTAATCTCAGAGACCAAATGTCAGAAGGAAAGGCCGTAGAGAAAATATTAGTGAAGAGCAGAAACATGTTTTAGATGTGAAAAGAACAGGAAGAATTTTGGAAAACAAAGAGCAAATGGGTCCTGATGGCCTGAGAAATATGAATAAACAGCGAGAAGCATCGGGCACACAGGACAACAAGCAAAATACGTACAGTAGAAAGACTGAAATAGAAGACAGAGATGTACACACATCTTGAGTGAGAAGAAAGGTAGCATATGAGTTATTTTTGTGTTTTGTTTTTTGATATTTTGTATTTTCTCAAAATACATTTTGAGAAAAATGTATTTTAATAAAAATATTTCTTTGATAACTTTAGGTTTTGGTCAAATCGTAGCATAAAGAAAAAGACGTTTCCTGCTTATGCCATTCTAAAACAATTTGTTTCTTACTAGAACCACTCAATCTGCTAGCTGCATCTGAAAGAGACGCTACTTACTGAAATCAGAGACACTGTTAAGTTTTTTACTGAAGCAGATATTGAGAGTAACAAAAGCTGACTTGAAGTCAAAACAGTGCTCACTCCAGTACTGCAGTGTGCAAAGCGAGCATCAAGAGACACATTTACCATCAAAAACCTACTCTTTCTGGCTGGGTAGAAAAATAAAGGAATTTCTCTGTTCCTCTAGTTCTACAAATAGGCTCCTATCTACAAAGTATCATAATATGTCCAAAAGATTCATTTGCTCCCAACAGTCAAATAGCCAGATATAAGAGTAAGTTATTTGAATACTGAAATTAAGCAAATTTAAAATTTATTCATTACTATCTAAAGTTATGTGAAATTTGATGGGAAAAGATTTGATTTTGATCTGAAACCAAGTTTGCTGATTAAGCCACAGATACCTAGGCTATATTATATCTGAATATATCTGAAGATACATTTGTAAAATACCATTTTAGCAGGAAGATTGTACTGAAGTAGAGTAGTGATCAACAACTCCAATTTAGACGGATTGTGTCTTTCATAAAAAGAAGAAGAAAAATAATAATAGCTTGAATTATCCCTGCCAGGACTACAAAAACTAAAATGTTTGGTTAAAAGGTGTACTGTATGCATGTGTGTGTTCTATATGCTTTGTACAGCATAAGTGCTGCTTCATGTTTGACTCATTTTTGTGGTACTTAGAAAATTTAATCTTTTGTTAAACACAATGCCATGGAACTCATTCATCTATTTGCCTCAGCCCTCAGCTGAAAAATATTTAAGTTAGTAAAGGAAGTAATAAGCTATATGCAGAGGAGAAAGGTCAGCCAAGCTGCACTGTGTTTCATCTATTGGAAAATACAAAGCAGAAATTGAAGAGAAAATTTAAAGAAAAAATATTAAATTTATGTGCAGAAAAGAGCAGTTTAGTCTTTCAAAAGAATATAATGCTTACGCTTCAGAACTTTTTCCTCTCTAGTTTTTACATGACTGCTGCCTCATACTTTCACATTACTCCATCCACACCACAACAAAACCAAAACAAAAAAGCCAGACAAAAGAGAACGCAAAGACGAGTTCATCAAACATGTTTCTTTTAAGGCACAATGCAAACAAGACTTGAAGGTGAAGCAAAATACTGCAAATAAAAGCTGCGCTTCAGAAAGCTTTTTAGATATTACCTATGAAGTAGGTAATAAGAAAATATTATTAAAAAAAAGGCAGTGCAATGTAACAGTTGCTCCTAAGTGTGCTTTGATACTCTACTAGGTATTTTAGATATATTCTTGCAACAGTAGAGTGCTTTTATAAACAATAAAAAACTGAGTGCTAAATATATTTTTTCCTCTATCTTTTTTTCTTCTACCTTTTTTTTTTGTGAATAAATAGACCTTGAGGTTCAACGTCAATTATTAGCGCTTTAGTTTTCACACTTCTGTACTAAAATACCCAAATACCTATAGACAAAAATGGCAGAAGCTTTTTCTTTGCCACAAGTGCATTTTTATATGTTGAAAACAGACATAATTCCACAGCTCAGAATGTGTAGGAAAGAACAGGGTTGGTAGACAACAACTCTGCCTGTTGCAGCAGAGACTGCCTTTCTGAAGAGAGCACCTTGACCTGTTTTTCTGGATTGTAAGCGGATTTTCCAAGCAGGTATTGGTCATTTTATTGAGAACAAAACCCTCTAATCTAATCCACAGTAACTGGACCCTGGACTTTAGAGAAGCACCATTTCTGTAAAAAAAAAAAAACACTAAATTGCCTGAAAATAACAGAGCAAACAACAGAGCAAGACAACAGAGCAAACTCTTATTTATTTTCAGTCATAAATATATACCTGCTTATATTAGGAAGGCATCCTTCAGTGATGACTCTTCTGGGTTGCTCATTTACTCTTTCAGGATGGTTTTGTTTTCAGGGTAGCAGAAATAGGGGAAAAATTAATACACAGTAAAGATAAAATATCTACTATTCCCTCCCTGAAAATTGGTACTATTGCTCTGTTGCCTGATAACTTTGTACTAGGATTGCTTGCTCTTTGGGTTGCAGATGGTTCAATAATTTTTCCACCAGGAAGCGGTGGAAGATAATATTCTAAGGGAAGGAGACAAGAGGAGGGCAGACTGGCTTCTGAAGTATCTCCATGCTCCCAGGAGTTGGGATCCTGGTCAGAACTGTATAAAAATGTAGGGCCTGTGTTTTTCTGAAGTGACTTTGTATGTGTTATCCTGAACCTGAAAAAAAAGATTTGGTGAAAACTACCTAGATTTTTTTCCAGGGCTCTTCTTTACAACCAAAAGAATGGGAATGGATTTTTTAAAAGTCCGTTTGAAGGACTGTGCTCTTAAAAACACGCTATTTTTAGTTTGTACACTTCCAAAACAACAATTTCAGATTATACAACTCTTAAAAACTATTCTCTTATGTTCACTTCAAAAATAAATAAGTGATTTTCAAGAAAACATGCAGAGTTTATGCTCCATCTGCTGAAAGCTAAGCTTCAGTTGATGGAAAGTGTGGAGGAAAAGCTAAAGAGACATTAGAATTTTCAGAATCCAACCCCAACAAGCCTTCTCTTTGCAGGGGCTATATCCATTTCCTGACTAGACTAGGTTGCAGAAGGACTAAAATATTTGCTGAAGTCCTACCTAGAGCTTCTGTTCTTCCAGTTCTTTCCATATTAAGGAAAAGTCCCATCGCAATCATTCCTTTTAAATCAATAAGAAAATTGAGACCTGATTGTCCAATTAAGTAACAGCTTCAATGTGTTCATGCAAAACATTGCTGTCTTTTAAAATACAGAGTTGTTTTGCATTTTGGAGAATTTTGTTGATCTCTTTGAAGAACAGCAGAAGATTAAATAAGGGTTTTTTGATTGTCTTTTTTTTAAAATTAAATTAGAATTAAGAGAAAGTAAATGATTTGTTAAAAAAAAAAGGCTATGGAAAGGAAAAGGGAAACCGAAATAATTCAGTTATGAAGTCCTAGGTTCTCTGGATATTCTCTTGTAAGCTCAATGAGAGACTATGGAACTATACACTTCGCAGATGTGTATAGATGTAAATGCATTTTATGCATTTACAAATTGTGGGGGGGACCTTTTCTTTCCCACAGGCACTGAGAAAAAACAGAGCTATACAATAATCAAAAATAGGGAAGAGTCACATGGTCTTCTGCCCATTTATGTGATAAGCTTTGCAGTGCTGCATATTTATAGGCTGACTTGTGATCTGCATTTCCCTTTTTTGCTCACAAGTACATTCAATCCAATAAATCATCAAAGAAAAATACTGGTCTGGAGCTGGTCTGAATTATGGACTCATCCAATTAAATATTCTGGAGAGCATGATTGCTTTAGGTCTGAAACTGAATAACATCTTAGCAAAAATTAAAGACAAAAAGAATGAACTCTAGTAATTGCTCATTAAATTTTCAGACCCTAGTGACAATAACAAGTTTAAATTGATTGCTCAATATGTTCAAAATAGATGACGCTGAATGCACAGCAAACCCACACTAGCCTAGCTTATAACTAAACCTTATTAAATGGATAAGTACCTCAGTTCTTAACTCTGGAGAGTTTAAGGGAATTCAGTAAAGCTGACTGGAGCAGATCAGATTAGTGGTGCTTGCCACCGAGCAATCTCATCCTGCACTGATCCTCAGCTTGGTTCAGCACTTGCAGGCGGTGTAAACTAAAGCCTCTCTTGGTATATATGCACAGTCTGGCCTTTAGCAGTCCTGTAAAGGACCACTACCTCCTTATTATGGTTCAGAAAGATGGCATGCAACAGGTTTATCCAGATTTCCTCTTTCTCTGCTAACCTTTCCTGGGCACTTTCATTCCGGTATCAGAAAAAAAACCCCACAAACTGAAATCCACAAATGTATTTTAACACTGTAAGATATGGTGTATGGGAGAGAAGGGTTGGACTAACAGTGCTTGTCGGAGGATATGAGAAGAGAGAAGGCAACAAGACTGGGATGGAAAATATTAGGCCAGATTTCAAAAAAACAAAAAAACAGCTTTAGGGGCATAGGCCCTAAAAAAACCTCACCTCTCATCTTCAGAGATCTTTACAAAATGAGAAAGGAACCTACAGACAAGAGTTTAACTGCTCTTCTGAAAGGTTTTTCCTGCAGATTATTCCGAAAAAGTAAACTGGGAAGAAGGGACAAGCAGCATAGGAATAATACAAAAAGGAAAGGGAAAAAAAAACAGGAAGAAAATATGTACTATTGTACAGATGAGCAAAGTTAGACTGCTTACCTTCACTCCGACTTCTCATAATATCTCAACGCTAACCAAAAAGCATTTTTATTGTGCTTACTCTACTCACGTGGCCTCGGATCACAAGGAATAAAAGGTAGAGGATCTTTTGAACAGGAATAAAACCAAAAACTTTTGGCAAAGGGGGTATGAGTTTATATGTTTCTATTTCCTTTACTAATCTCTTGGATGAGACTGCATGGAGATGTGGCAGCTTTTCACAGCTTACGTCAAATGAATGTTTAGACTATTTGAGTCTGGCATATAACACTTTGCACATCAGTACTTGAAAAGTAGGCTTCTATGGAAATCAAACCAAACTCTTAGTATTTACCATTTTAACAAACATTAACACTGTTTTGTTATTATTAAAAATATTACTATTTAAATATAAAAATAAATCCTTCTCTTCAGTAGTGAAGATTAAGATTTCAGACCTACACAAATTGCCTACCTTATTTAATTCTGCTCCAGAAAATAGATTAGGAGCTTTCTTAGGTCTTTCATGTAACTTCTAAAACATCCCAGAGCTAAAGTTTATTTCAAAATTGCATTTCTCCTGAATCCTGCACAATTCCTCTGTAATTTTAGAATTCCACAGCAGTACCTCATGTTCTTTGTATGTTCCCATAGTCCTGCCAGGGGCTGGGTATTTTACTTCAAGTCACAGAGGTGATATAAGAATTGAGAATATCAGCACTCATCAAGAGCAAGTGAAAAGAAAGAAAACTCAGAAGTAAAGAAGTCTTCTATTTTTTAGCTTTTTTGATGCATTTGGCATTCAATTAACTGTTAAAATCTCTGTCCATCCCTGAGTTACCTATTCCACCTAATTCATCTTCCATTTCTCCTTGCCAAGATGCATGCACTTATTCCTTTTCATCTTGAGATGACACTTAAGCCTCAATTCTTTTGTTTATTTTTTTTAATATATTTTTTCCTTTAAAAGGGAGGCATGCATCAAAATTCTCAAATCTGAAGCCCACTCCCACTCCCAGGGAATTTTGGACATTAGCCTTTATTCGGGGACATATATGCTCTCCTCAATTTTTGTTACATTATTTTCACAGAACCACGGAATAGTTGAGATTGGCAGGGACCTCTTAGAGATCACCAGTTCCAAACCCCTGCTCAAGCAGATTGAAAAGGATCGTGGTCAGTCAGGTTTTGAGTATCTCTTAGCATGGATACATCAGCTATCTGGGTAGCACTCTCACTTTCATAGTGAGATCAGTCATTACTGTCACAGTGATGTGAGTTTTTGTTTGTTTGTTTGTTCTTAACACATTAAGTTATATTATATTCAATATTTGGTCAGCATGTCTCTTAAGAACAAAAGGAAATATCTGCACCCCCATTAGACCCTTAAGTACAAAGCTCAGTGCAGTAATGCCTGTTATTTTTAAGAGATAAGCAGATGTGGTCCAGAAGTCAAAAAAATGCAGGAGTAGTCAAGAGTCCTTTAACCATTAGATAAGAAAATGCCTATACAATAAAGAAAATAAAAGGAAGAAAGGCAAATACAAACTTGCATTACTCTTTGCTAACACACAGAGGGACAACACAAGGTCAATGGCAATAGGGTGCTTAGCATCAACTATGGCATTTTGACATGGATAAGAACCGGGAATGACTTGAAGTGAGACACACATTAGTCTGTCCAAAGAACAAAAAGTTGCACTCTGCCTTTCAAATGAGAGCAAAGAACTACTATCTTTAAAAGTCTGCTAGAGCACTACGACCAGCCGCCTTTAATAAGGGTGTTATGTTATTTATTCTTCCTATTACTCGGTTTGTTAAAAATCCCTGTGCTCAGGACCCACTTGGGATTTGCTGGCTAAGAGGTGAGATTTGAATTAGAGAACATGACAGGGCAATGCTTCCCGTCTGCTTAACAGGCAGGAGAGGGCTTCCTCTCTTCTTGCCTTGCTTGTGGCTGCTATGTCTTCACAGAATGAAGGAAAAAGAGTATCAAGCAAGGCTAATTATACTTTTAGAAATTTCTCATCTACAATTCAAATAAGGATTTCCCTGGGAGGGATTCATATTTTACATACTGTATATGCTTACCTTCATCATACCAAATGGCTGCAGAAGCTGAAGTGTTTTC
Organism: Tinamus guttatus; assembly: GCF_000705375.1. The sequence continues at coordinate 270,323 of NW_010585831.1, read as the reverse complement.
CATATCAATGATATTTCACACATGAAGATAAAACCACCCATGCATTTATGCTAAAATAAATTATCCAATTTAAACATACAAAAGAAAAAAAATGGTGTAGATTTACAAATGAGACTCCATTTTGAATTCATCCCTTCTTGTCCCTATTTCAAAAGTGAAAGGCAAGCTTCCAAAACAGTCAAGGATGACGAACTTTCATGTAAAGGATCTCAGCGTCATACAGGGATGTGACAGGGAAGATTTTAAAATGTGGCTTGTCGATGCAACAGACAGTAACATCTCCAATGTTTTCTGACTCTGACACACTTTTAGGTGGTCTTTTCTTCAGCAGCTGAAACAATGACAGGATAACAATTGCTTCTACTTACTGGGTTAGTCTTTTAGCAAACACTGATTGGAGGCAAACAACCAGGCATGCAAAGACAGCAGGACAAAAGTCAGCCAACCTGCCCCCAGGAAAGAGAGGGAATCTGAAATCTGCCATGCAATCTTCATTTTAACAGTGAAACTATTCATAAAGAAACAATTTCCTCAGCAGAATAGAAACTGCTGGCTTAAGTCTTTCTTCCACTTATCCCAATTTTTTCATTTATATGTTCATCTTATAGACAAAAGATGTCATAGGTGAACATAGGCTCTCCTGAACCCAAAAACACTGTCACGCACAATGTGTCAGTCTTCCTTTCCTTTCCCTGCCAGTCTCTGTATTTTGCTGAATTACTTACCCCTAGTTAACAGGGAAAAGAAATAGCATTGCTCCTCAGTATGGACAATTAAAAATTGATGCTTGATTTTCTGGTGATGAACTCAGACACCAAAGTAAAGGGCACATTATAAATGATTCATTAAATGTGTAAATAACAAGCAATATGCAAAATGTCATTGCTAAGCAGAGACATTGATATTCTAGTGAAAATAAACAGAGCTTTAAGATAAGAACTTAAAATAGGAATGTTCTCCAGGAGTCATCCACATGTCATAGTCTTGCGCCACTTCCAACTTATCAGAAGAGTGAAGGTACCTCCACATCAGTGTTTTATTTTGCATCAGGAGAGGGCTTTCAAAGCAAGTATATGAATTGCCCCAATAACTACACTTAGTTTTGTGTCACAGAGTGGTCTCAAAAAGGAACATATTAGCAGGGATCCTCTTGGATGATCTAAACATAAACTTCAGCCACTGTGCAGACAACGGAGTCAGGCAAGCTGGCCTGAAATTTCTGTCTCTAAAAGCAGAAACTGTGAACTTTGGTCCTCAACATCCTACCTAACCCATTTCTATTGTTATTTCTCTTGACTACTAATCCAGATACTGCTTGATTCAACTGGAAACTCAATTGACATGATAGTAAAAGTGAATTTATGGGATCTTGAGCAAACTTTATAAGGAATGCATGCTCTTTCACTGTCTTCTACTTTCAGGAGCCTGTTGGCACACAGTGTATTTATGGCCTTCAAATGAAGGCTTAAACAATCCCCAAGCACATATTCTGAGTAGAAATACAAGAATCAAAAAGCTCCTGATGTATTTTTTCAAAACTAAGCAAGAAGTCATCTCACGAAGAAAAACCCTTCGATACAAGTTTTTGTTTATGCTGAAATCTTCTTTATATACACTTGAACTATTCAACTGCCACCATCCTCTGCCTCTACTGTTTTGCCTCACAAAGGAGAACACATGACTACAGATTGCTGAAGGAGCCAGCAAAAGAGTTCATATGAGAAGAATCCCACACCTGAGTTACAGCTCTGTGCTTTCCTCCGTCACTGAACAGGCTGCCTCCAATGTGTGTTCGAGAGGCCTTCCTGAGATACATCACTTCCTGCCAGAGAAACCATGAGTCCTAGTTAATCGCACCATCCCCACCCAGTGTTGAACACCTTTAACTCAGGAGGCTTTTTAAGAGAAGCTGAGGACATTTAATATCTTTGGAACACTGAATTTAGAGGATATCCTAATGTTGCCTTCTTCTCTGTTTGTCATCAAAAAAAGGTAAAGATTTAAGCTTGAAGTGTAAAAATGATGCAGACCATTTAGTCATCTGGACAAATCCTTTCTACTCAGGTACTTGAGTTCTCCACTTGCAATTCAATCAAGAGATTTTTACAATTGAGTCAAAAGTATTCTGCTCAAAGTGTTCTTCAGTGGAAAGTGGATACTTCCAAAGCAATTCTTTTCTGTAGGAAACCTGACATTTAAAGAAGTAATATTAAAAACTAAATACAAAAAGCTCACTTTGGCTTTCTGATACTTTTATCAAGGATATATTAGAAACAGGATTAGAAACAGAAATTTATTTTACACAATTGATAAGTTAAATACCTAGGAAGGATTTTGTATCTGTTATCAAATACTGATATAGTGAATTGATTGAATTTCTTGCCTGTAACTGCTACCTGAGCTCTGCCATTAGAAGTCCAGAACTTGGCCCAACCACTATTAAATTGTTATGTCACCAAACAAATTTCATTTAAAATGATACCATCTTCCCAATGTTTTAATTCAGCTTAACAGCTCTAACTGTAAGTTTCCTCTGTCTCAGTAACAGATAAACTGAAGCTATCCATTGTTGCCCTTGTTTAATATTGTGACTTCAAAGAGCGTATGCAAGCTGCTAGAGAATCTTGCTGAAAGCATATTCATGGGCAATGATTCATGCCTCCATCTCCTCTTGAGAAGTCACATCACCAATTTCTCTGACTTATGGCAAATAAGTGTGACAAGGTTTATTTGCCACTGATCCACCACAGAAGATGTGGCCTAGCTATTCACATCGCACACATCGGATCGTGCCTCAGATGCCACAGGGCATGTTCTCAAATAGCTTCAAGCTTCCCAGCTCTCCAGCACCATGCAGTCTATACCCATTTCCCCCAGTCTTAAAGCAGGCTGAAGTCTTCAAAGGTAACCACAACTTCCTGGCATTCAGCAAGCTTTCAAATAAATAATATTGGATCTACGTTATAAATCGTGTGTGCCTGCCCTTATGTCCTGACCACCTTTCCAAAGAGTGACAATTATCCTTGTATATGGGGTTAAATATGAGGAAGCGCATTTCCTACTCCATATGGGATGCTATGATGCAGGCACTTGGAAGGAGAACACAGAGATAAATCTGGCTGCAACCACTGATAACCCAGACAGCCTGACTGCAAATCTACATCGCTGTAAATCCCCAGTTAGAAGTATTTTATTAGAAACAAACAGGAAGCAATATTAAAAAAAAAAGAAAATCCTGCCTTTACTTTCTTTACTTTGAAGTTCAGATAAATTCACATTATTTGCTGTTTAAATACATAGAACTCCACACCTGAAATGACCACTGGCAATCCTTTCTTCAAAAAACCCCTTTCACGAGATATACACCAAAACTTACCCAAGCTTTTTTTGACTTTTTTTGGTGAACTACGCTATCTTCTTTATAAGAAACAGGTTAACAGCAGAAAACAGTGTTTTGATACAATGAGCAAATAAGATAAAAGTAACTAAAAGGTTGACTATTCACTACATATCACATAACAAATAGCCCTTGAAAAGAAGGCAGCCCTCTTCAGTAGCACTAGCTCAGATTCAGTGCTGAACTGTGGTATTTTCCTCGTCCTTATAGGACTAAAACTAAAGTGCCAGTATTTTCCCCTGCTAGCAGTGAATAATCAAGTTGTTTATGGTCAGCATTGTTATGATAACTTAGCCATGTAGAAAAAAAAAAAGGAAAATTAAAGCAGCTTTTCAAATTTCACATCCTTCCACTAAGATATGTACAACATTAAAAAATAGGGAAGATTGGAGGCCCATCTTCTTACTAATGTGATTGCTGGAACTGGCACTACTCTTAGCAGGAATTGAGGTATTGTCAAAATATAGATTGCCTTGAATTCCAAGCAGCATTCCACGTGATGACTAATAAACTAGCTACAATTTAGGTCCAGCTTCTTTTCAAAGCATAACTGTACATACCAGTGTTTTCTTAAAATCAAAGAGAAATAGAAAAGGAAAGGGCTTTCTAACTTGTATATATTAACAAATGAGTGGGAACGCCTTTATCCTCTTCCCTTTTCATGTCAGGAGTAGTTAGAACAAAAATAATGGCTGCATCAGTTGATGTATTAAAATGCAAGAAATATTAAAAACATATCTAAGCTAGCCTTGAAGTGGCTTGAATAAATTACATGTTTTAGTTAATTATTCTCAGAAAACAGTTCCTAAATTCCAGAGTGAAATTAAAGACACTTTACACCACTGGTGACCCCTCCAATAAATCACAGTCTGGTTTGACATAATAATAAGTTACCCTGAAGGCAACAAAAAGCCCCAAATCCTATGAGACTCCTCAGACTGCAGGTTGAAAGTGAAAAGACACAATTTTGAGTTCTTGATAGTGCTATGTAAACACAAAGGAAATGTACAGCATGAAGGGTGCTATCACAGAGTATAGGAAGAAAGGGTGGTCATAACATTAAACTAAATCATGGCAAGTATAATAAACAAGCTGCTGAAACCCACAAAAATATCCTTATTACACTACATAAAACAGATACTACTGGTATTTCCAAAAAGCAATAATATGCTCTGAAGAGAACTCTACCAGGAAAAAAGATCTATTGTGGTAAATGTTTTGGCCTTTGTGAGATGATTACAAGTATAAATTATTATTTTACTGGTGAGTTATTCTTTAATAATAGCTTTATGTCCATGGTATCTGCTCACTGCAAATGTGACCATAGTCCACACATATTACTGCCTTTGAAAATAGCCATCTTTAGAGAGATTTCCTTTATATTACAACCAGGAAATTCTATTGCACAAAATCACCACGTTTCTTGATTTGACAGTAGCATGTGATCTTCAAGTTCACATTTTGTTAGGTAGTTCTTTAAATGACCTTGCAATACTAGACTGACAGATAAAAATTCTTACTTTCTAGTGAGAAAATAGTCACCTGTCCATCACTGACTACAATCCCAACCATTCTTCAACTAGCAATATTACTTAACTAACTCAGCCAGAAGACCGTGTCCATTACAATGTGGGCTAAAGAACCAAGAGCTCCATGTATGACTGATTCTTCCTAAGAAAAAAAAAATATTCAAGCTGTTCAAATGTTTTACTGAAATTACTGGTTTATACCACAGAATTAAAAAATAAAAATCTATACTGCCTTCATAAAATTTTATGAACCATTAATGATTGGGGACAGTGTAACATTTACATAACCCTGTGACTATCATGAAAATACACCATTAAGAAATGTATTGTAAAGTTAATTCAAGGGTCCTGAATATAGAGAACAGCTTGTCAAAAACAGTCCATGAAATAAAACACCACGTGAGTACGTGTTTTCCTGTACATTGACACTAGAGAACAAAGCCACCTCATTTTTCAGCTGATTCTGCATTCACGTATTACCAATGGTTTTCATCAAATAATTCAAAGTCTGTACATTATCCATGAAATTGCTACTCAGAATATTTGCATATCATGTTATTCTAATTTCATGATAGTATCCATTTAATTAACTAGGATTGTGTTAATTATCACTTTCACAAATCACAAGTCATATCATAATTGATTTTGATCAATATGAACTCTAATGTCCATGGAAGTCACTTAGAATCTTTGGAGTATTTTCATGAATCTTTGAGGCGGTTCTCAGCAAGAGCATTTAGTCATATAATTTAGCATGCCAAATGTTTCCATTAGTAAAGTCCAGGTGATGGCTTGACAATCCTTCAGAAAAAAGTGCTCAAGTTGCAAAAACACAGAAGAAAGACACTGTAGAGTTTAAAAATAAGTGCAAACTGAAGAAATCATTCGCACGATTATTTTTCAGGTATCTTTAGTTGAAGCAGAAAGCTGTACATCGCAAGTTTGTCATTTTATACTTTCAATAGGAAACATTTGACAGCAGTGATCATGTGGAAACTTCCATTATTTACCTCCAGGTCCCTGCTGGATCAAATATGACTACTACCAAAAAACATTCTCAAAAGTTTCGTGAGTGGAATTACACCACAAATTTTGTATTTTAAAATTCTGACAATTTGTTAGAAAAGTTATTACTAAGAGGACAGGTTTTCGTGAACCATATTTCGGTTCTGATATTGAAGGCACAGGCTGGTTCTGTGAGCTTGTCAAATACCACAAAACACATATGCTACAAGCACTGTCCATCCTGATAGAAGCTGATGGGCTCAGAAATTACTCACAGTATCCTAAAGTATGGTTAAGAGTTATCAGAGGGACGGGAAAAACAAAAAAGAAAAAGACAGAAGGAAAGGAAGCCTCACCATCTACCTTGTGAAGGCAAGAGCTGACACAGGATGCATTGAGTCCCCATCAATTTTGCTCTCTGTGCACATGCACTTGAGAAGTGAACCTAGTCCACAGATTGGTGTCAAGTGCAGAAAGACAAGGCTTGAACATAACAATTTCTGTGTCATTGTTTTATCAGCTGAGCTTGTATGCTGTTCTACCCTGCATACTGACTTCTCTTGACATATTTTTTAGTAATGGAAGTCTCTTCGTGCATAGGAAAAAATACACAGGTGCATAGCATGGGGATGTGTGTTTTGCTGGTATCTAAATGAGTAGAGAGACGAGGATTTGCAGTGCCCAACACCATGGCACATTATGTCCTTTTTCAATCTAGTCCTCAAATTTTAAAAGATACTGCATGTACTTAGGGATTCATCAATTTAAAATTTCTGATGGTACATGGACATTTCTACTACAGGCAGCAGTAATGCTTCCTGGTAAATTTGCAAAATATATGTTTGCATCTCACATAACCTTCTCAGAAGATTTTAGGTTCTTAAGGTATAGGAAGTCAGACAAGACAGAAAGATTGGACCATCAATTCTCTGACCATGAAACATCTCTTACCAGTGGTCACAAATCACTGCTAGGCCAATGCCTAAGTGCATGCTCAGGTACCCACTTCATTAATAATTAAAATCATTGGAGACTTACCACGTCTAATTATAGTACAGAACTGAGTAGAAAGAACAACATGGCTTTTCATAAAATCTAGGAGCAGGTTGGGTCCATAAATCTACAAAAGATTTTAATTTCACAATACTATAAACCAGTAAAAAAAATCATTTTAAGTGCCTTTGATTCTTACTTTTTTTTTTCTCTATCCACTGCCCCTCACTTTCATGGCTAAATACATTGGCTGCGAGCTGGATAATACAGATGTCAAGCTCACATGATTTCCTTTAGTAAATTGTTATATCCACGCCTGACAGTGACTAAAATCTTGTCTTTGATAAGCTCAGACCTTGTAAAAAGCAAGGATTTTATTCAGGATCTAAACTCAGAGACAGCTGAATCTATATAAAAAGACTCAAATGGACTGATTCCCCAGTTTCTAAACCATCAGCATTCCATATGTTATTGTGTTATACAGACAAGTATTTTTAATTAAAACAAACAAACAAAAACATAAGCCTGCACAGTTCAAGAGTCATAGAAAATGACTTCATGTTCTGACACAGTTTATTCTGCAGCTTTAAGGTCAGCTGATGTGTCCTGCATTTCATATATCCTTAATTTTAAAGTCCTTTATCTCCCTTTCACCATAAAAATTTTCAAGATACACTCATCTCTATTTTATAAGATACTACATGTATACTAAAAGCCCTGACAGGGGCCATCACTTCCCAAAGTTACCCAGAATTTAAACGTAACCATAATGGGGTCATTCTAAACGTGGCTTAAAAAGTACAGTCAACAGTCAGAAAAACAGTTACCTCATGCCAAAAAAAAAAAAAAAGAGCTAGTCTCCTTGTTTTTTATATATTATTTTAAACCAATCAGTAGTTATGATGAATTTTAATATACCAGGAGGAAAAAAGGCAACAGAAACATTAAAGAAATTTGTCTTAGAGGATTCATTTTTCATGTGTCTTCTACTGTGTATTCAGCTTTCCTCCTAGGTGGTACCTCGTTGTGCTGGATATAGATTCTGCCTTTGCAAGATAATTTGATATCACATTTTGGATTGGATTACATAGTAAAATAGATAGCTTAATGGTATAATGCCACTTAATCCATACAAGGGATAGGCCAAGCCCAAACAATACTTACAGTCATTTCATATGTCAGAAGGAAAGATCCCTTCAAAGCACTGGAAAGGCACTAACAAGGCACACAGTGTTAAGTGACAAAGTTCACAAACATGCACATCCCACATATAGCAATTGAATCCTGCACCACACTAATACCTCATTCCAGAGTTGGATGGATTTATTAGATAACAGCTTGTTAGATGAGAATATATAGAGCTGTGGAAGGGGAGAAATAAAGAAAAAAAGAATCAGTCCAAACTACCACCTGATGGCAAATGTTCTGAGAGCAAAGCAACACATTTCATCACTTGCTTCACGCCACAACCACCCAGGATAAGTGTATGTCAAATAATGGTATTTCTCATTTGCTGCTTGGCAAGATCTTGCTTACTTTCATGCTGCTGTGTTCATCAACACATCTGTTTGCTCTCATTGCAACCGCTGGAAAAAGGGATGGTAAACATTTTGCCTTTGACTACCTCTGATACCTTTTGCTTCTTCCAGCTCCCTTAACCAGGCATCATATTCTCCTCCTCCAAACTACCTACTCAGATACAGCTACCACAGCCACATCTGATTATTGTCATCCAAGCTTTGCTTATGCCTCCAGAGAATTCTATGAAGATTAAAAGCCAATTCTATGCAGATACTGTAAAAATAGTGTTGTTAGAGCAGCACAAGGTCTGGGTTGCAAAGAATCATCATCATGATATTGTTCACCAAAGCCTCGTCCCTCTCCAAAGGCTCTCTTTTGGAGATCAAGTAAACCCATATTTTGGTCTACTGTTCAATTAGACCAAGTATGCATTCTTCCTCTCCAAAGATGGTCTGCTTCAACATATTCAGGAATCCAGAGGTTGATTGTCACCACTTCCTGTGCAAGGGCCTGGGAAAACACCAAGAGTCATGTTTGCCTGAAGTTACAGAGATCTTAGATCCTTTACATACAAAGGTGGAAGTTTGCATTACTGTGTCCCACCAGTGTGGCCTTTCTCCCATTTAACACAATTTATCTCAAGTCTGGTTAAGTAACCAGCTGTCCAGTATATTGGCATAAAAATATCATTTAATATCCAGCCACAGAATATTTCACCAATGCTCCTCATGGTGACTGCAGATTGATTTCTGCAATGTGTTTATGCTACCAGACTTGCAATAATATTGTTTCAAATTGAATAATAATCCACTGCCACCAAGATTATTTTAAAATAAAGGAGAATGTCCACCAGTTGGTTCACATAAAATCTCATTAGTCTCTTCTGATTGTTTTGACATGTCTTGGAAGAGAACTGTTCATTACCATGCAAATGGACATAACCTCTATTTCTAGGCTAATTGTCATCTAGTGGTTTGCATTTGAAATACATTTGTCAGTTTTCAAGCCAAGCCAATCTTCCAAGCCTAAATTACAGGGGAGCTAACACAGGACTTCCGTTTGTAAGCTGGTTGAAATATTGACTATGAAATGCTTCTGTCCTTCTGTAATACCACAGAGAGAAGGAATTCACACATTCCATAATACCACAGAAGGAGAGAAAATTACAGGTCTCTGCCACCATGAGTATTTTAGTTGGCAGGCCAAATTCTGGTTGTTTCATGCTGAATACCAGACACAAGTAATTTTATTGATATTAAAGGGACTTTATGTAGATAAGACAATGTGAATCAAGGTCGGTCTTTCTAGCAAAAATAAATTCAAATGCAACCAAACATAGACTGAGTATTCATACTGAGTATGGCACGATGAAATTTACAGTAATATATCAAGGAAAAACTGTGAGTAATGCGTAAGTTTTCTGCATCCTGTTGGAAAAAAGATTAAATTTGGAAAAAAAAAAGAGTAATTTGAGAATCCACAGAAAGCTTGCAGTCAAACTTCTCTTCTAGCCACTCTTCTCAATATTGGGAGCTGAGCAATAAGAGTATTCCTTCCCTTGCTTGGTAAATTTATTTAAATGAGTAGATTTCTTCAAAAGGTAAATTTCTTACGCAATTTCCCCTGCTGAAGACAGTTAAAAAAGCTGTTATGCTTTTTGGAAATATCTCTGGAGACTCTGATAAACATCGCCCATAGAGTCTGAGAGCATCACCAGCTTAAACTGCTGCTGCTGTGCCTTTCTGCATCAGGCTGTTGCCTTTGCGGCCCAGGCAGCCAAGGAAGAAAGCCTTACTTTCAGCAGCACTGCCCAGCATGGGCAAGGAAAATGTTTTGAATTATTGCAGCAGGATCTGCAAGAGGAGATAGATTGACACAACTTTTGCTTTTGAGTATAACCGCGTTTCGAATGCTGCTGTGCTGAGGAAGCATATATCACACTAACACTGTCTGCTCTTCACAGCCAGAAAACTAAACTTTGACCATTAAACAGTAGTCATACATGTGAAAAATGAATGTAAGAAAACTAGCATTTGCAGAGGGAAACGAGAAAAAGCACTATCTTTAATACTATTATTTTCCAAGTATCTTTAAGATGTTATTGGCCCTTGCCGTAGGTCACTAGAAGAAACAATCACAGCAAGTCCAAAGGAGCTGTGTCATCCTGAGGAACATTCTTGACTTATATGGCACTCTACTTCATTACAAAAAATAAGTTACGACTAGATAAAGCAAGAGCATTGAGAATGTAATATCCCAGCTAAGTGGGACACACTTGTTAAGTGCCTTTTTAGGAAAACAGCTTCTTTCTCTGATATGTAAACATATATATATTTTGGCTAAACACTAACTATATTGCACACAACCCTCTCCTACCCACGATGCATAATACACTATCCTGTGAGATTTCAAGGCTAGCATGATGCATTAATAACACTCCATATGGTGTTGTATTTTCTTTGGGATGGTATATGTTGGGTTTTTTTGAATTGTGAGGTTTCTGAAAGTTTAGAAATATGTATTTATTTATTTTTGCAGTCTAATCTCTGCCTGTCTTCTGTCTATGGAAAAACATGATACCTTTTGCAGTATTTTCCCCAGTACCAACTAAATCTCTTGTAAAGCATTAGTTCAATTTTGACAAACAGGTAAGTATTCTGTCACACACCCAGACAAATCCCCAGAGAGAATAAGAAGAATGACCGGCTACCACATCTTATTGTGATCTTCTACAGCTATTCCCGAGAAGTCTGGCATTTAAAATTTTGAGATAGGTTTCATTGTCTATTCACTTAAAGAAGCTAAAATGCTCAATATTTCAGACTCCAATTCCAAAATCACTTTCAATGCAACTTTTCCTGCCCCAGCACATAGGTATTTCTCCCTCCCTTATACTATTCTTGCTTTTAGAATCAACACTTACTTTTAACTTTATTAAAAATTCTCAGAGGTTATCATACAAGAGGCTATCATACAGATAACGCTTTTGTATAGGATACCTTAGATATGATTAATGGTTGTTGCCAGTGCCAGTACTCATCAATAGTACCATTTCCTTGACCTGCTCTTTATTTCCAAAGTAAGAATAACCAAAGGCATTTTGTCTTTGACCATGTAAATCACACATTATGATAAAGAAAATAGGACTATATAGCAACTGCTGTCTACTGGATGGCATCAGAACTATGCCACTACATGGTGCAACCAAATCCAGGGTTTATAGAACAGGCCCCTTTTATCCTGGTGAGTCAGTTGACCTTTCCATCATACCTAGCAAAATCATTTTCTATGTCCTTTGCTCTAGTGGTAACTGAAGTAATAACAAATAGGAAGTCAGACCGCATAAGAGAAATCACAGTTTTATAACAATGTCTGTGGAACATAAGAAAGGATGAAGAAATATAGGCTTATTGTGTAACCATATGTTTATGTGTAACACAAATTTGAGACAGGGGAAGAACAAGAAGTCCTTTCACCAATCAGAAGAATAGCAAAAAAAAAAAGATAAATCAGAACCACAACGATACCCCACTAGAATAGTAAAATCCTGATTTCACTCAGATTTTTGTTCTGAGTGAACAAAACAAAACAAAAAACAGGTATGATGACAGAAAGACTAGAATATTATGGAAAATGCCTAAAGAATGCCAGGCTGATGAGGAACAAGTGTTGCTGATAAAGAGCATCACAATGTTTGTGCTGTTCATGTGTCAGTTTAGTGCCACAAAAGGTATAAGAAGCATGAGTATTTACAACCATTATTTCTGAAGAAAAGTGATTCAAATAAATGCGCCCAATATGCAAAAATAAATAAAGAAAAAGCATAGTGTCCCATTTGTCCCATTTGCCCTACTTCCATGCAGTTTAAGGATCAAAAGGAACATTTGGGATCCTGGCTGGATCCAAGGAGAGAGGTAAAGTGTGTTCAGGCACTGCAACTTATTACATGAAATGGCAGGGAACACATGCACACATAGGTCAATGTGAGGGTGCCATGCAGCTGTAAGCCATCCTGTGCCTGCAGCATGCAAAGGATGATCGAAAGCAAAAATAGGAAGCTGGGAAGCATGTGGGATGGGCAGCTGCTGAGGAGAGATTCCTGTTTCTGGGACTACTGTGGCACAGCTGGGATGGCACATGGATATCGCTCTTCAGACAAGGTTCCTGCTTTGCTTTTTAAAAGAAACTAGCACTTACTAAGCATTATAGTCTACAGGTAAGAGTGCCCTATAGCAAAATTATTAATGTGAAAGACAATTCTGTTTCAGTCAAAACATTTTCTTTTCCCCATTTCTTTCCTTTCATCATCTCCCTTAAAAAACAAAACAAAACAAAACAAAGCAAAACAAAACACACAGGAAAAGGAAGGTAGCATTTCAATTTTGTACCAGACTGTTTGAATTGTTCTTTACTGCCAAACTTCACTGCTAGAATTATGTACCACTTCCCTAATCTCTGTGCTTCACCCTATTATGTTCCTTTTACAAAGAGCCCACTGGAGTGTAAAGCCATTTGGGGCCTCTCTAAGGGTGGTCTTCAGGCACAAGCTACTGTACCAGTAAAAAAATCAAATTGACCCTTGTGTAATAAGCTGCAGTGCCTGAACACACCAAGACAGAACTATTACAAAACTTTGATGTGCAAGAGAGATCTTGTAAAATTTTGTGATAGCATGACATATTTGTTAATGAATTAACTTCAGATATCACAAAGTAATAAAGAACAAAGAAAAAAATCAGGAAACTCTGTTCTGAGTGCATGTTATACAGTCTCTGTTGAAATACTGTAGGAAAGAAAGAGAATAGCAGAAGACTTGTTTTTCGATGGAGGTATGTAGCAGATCTTTTCTTCTACCACTCTTAAAGGATATTGCCAACACAGAAGATTTATGTTTAGAATAAACAGGGCATCTGAATCTGGCAATCAACAATATAAAAGATAAAATCAAATAAAAATGAAACAATTGAATTCATGATTTGAATGCAAAGCTGAGCTTAGTCATGCCCAGTTGCTTTAAAACACTCATGCTGACTGGTTTTAGGTATGCAGAAAAATAACAATTGAAACATATTGCCTCCTCAAAATCTTATTCTAGTTTGTTATTAGGGTCTTAATCTGCTGCAAACTTCAACAATAGTTGTCCTGGAATGTCATGTCACTGGTTATTCTGTAAGATAGGTTGTTCTCTCCCCCAGACACTTCAGGACTCTGATTCAGGAGAAATCAAATTAAAAATATCAGTAAACAATACAAATGAAATGAATACATGAAAAATATAGCAAGTATCAATACATCAGAAATGCTTTATCTTGCTCTGTTCAAGGCTTTGACTGGTCTTTTAGCTATGACACCTCACTTCTTACTCTGCTTACAAATGTGATTACTGGGCACGGGTATGGTGTCGATTAAATCTCACTGCTGTTGGCTAGAAAGGACAAGAGAAAACTGCAAGAGCATTAAATTTAAAACTCTTAACAACCATAGATTTATTATTTCTGCATTTTTAATAGGTAGATATTAAGTATAACCTACAAAACTCACTGATATAAAAATTAGATTAAGAGCTTAGAAAAATAATAATAACAAAAAAGAATAATAAAACCACTGTAAGGATGATGGCATCTCCATGCAAATGTGTAAGCTGTGTAAAAAGCCTGCACTCATGCTTCAATAGAGTGGCTGTGTGTTAAGTCTCTGGATTAGTTCTAAGAATATCTGCTTTCTATTACCGACCTCTCTTGAAGAAAATTTCTTCTGTGGTTTTATGCAAGTCATTAGCTTCAAATGCCATTTTTGGCCCCTAAATCCAGTATTTAGGCAACAATGTGGACACAGAGAGGTCCTTCTCTGGAGATCTTCAAAACCCGCTTGGATGCCACCCTGTGCCACGTGCTCTAGGTGTCCCTGCGTGTGCAGGGGGTTGGATTAGATGAACTCTAGAGATCCCTTCCAGCCTTAAGCATTTTATGATTCTATGATTCTCTGAATTAGTTCCACACAAATTCAGTTCTCCAGATGCTGTCTTGTTACTGACAATAGAGGGAGACAAATGATTCCTGCATCTTTAGTGGTGCTCTAGGGTAGGTGTCTAATGGAGTGAATTAGCGAAGGCATCCCAAGCCCTACATGGTATGGTCTTATAAGGATCGTGTCCAATTCATGCTTAAGACTCTGTAAACCTACAACTGGGGAATATCTTCTTGGATCAGGCTCAGTTATGTCCACCTGGATCAGGCATGAGAAAGACTTGGGTCTTGGGCAGCGTAGACCCAAGACTAAGTACCAAGCACTAAACACCACATATACTAAGTGCTAAGTACCAAGATATTCTTCAGATAGCCCATTCTGGGCTCTTTGGCTGAAGTTGTCCCACTTTGTGGCAAAAAGTTTACAAAGTGGGCAGATGGAAGGAAAAGCATGCACAAAAGAGGCATGATTTTATTGTGCAATCTAGTGGAAAGTAGATTCGAATTCAAATACACCCTGCTTGAGCAGAGGAGAAGCCTGAAGCAAAGTCTGGTGCCCTTTTGGAGGCACAGCATAACCATCTTGGACAGAGCACTCTAAATTGGATCCACTTTTATTACACAAAAAAAAGTATTTTTTTTGGTTTGTTTGTTTCATGGACTTACTTTCTTAGTATTACAAAGCATCAGCTTTCATTTCCAAACAGTCATTCTAAGCCTCAGAATGAGAGATTATCATCGATAGTCCCACTTCCCAGTCTTATGCAGGCAGTCTTATACAAGCAGTCCAGGTAAGGCAAATGATCCAGCTATTTCTCACAGACTTGGAAAACACCTATTCTGTATGTGGTCATGGTGCAGTTCTGCATTCGCCCCTGTCAAAGCATACACACACTCCACATCTCAGCTAGCCACCATCATTCCTCGGGAGTGATGCAGGCAATAGAGTCCTTATGGAAGAGGCCTTCAGCTGTCTTTGGAGGTACCATGTGCATCCCAAAGCAACAGCCAAAGAAACAACTATAAGCAAGTACCAAGATGGTCCCCTGATCTACTAGGACATTAATCACACCCTTGCACAGCAATTTCTCTGAAGGGAATTCCTTGCACTTGCATTCAGTATTATGAATGGTGAAGTTGCAGTTCTCTGCATAATTGCTACACATGTATATACACAACAGTTAGCTTATTAGTCTTCTAAACAAGCATTTTGCTAATACGATTGTTTAACAATATTACAACATGTTCATGAAACAAGTTCACTGGGGGCTTCTCTTAACAAAATACAGGCCACAGAAATTTTATTAACTCACATTTTCAAAGAGTGCCCAACTCAAGCATTATGCTGATTATACTGCATTAGTAATAAGAAATAATGATAGTGCAAGTTGTTATGTAGGAAGGAGAGCCTGTCCTTCAGCTGTTTACTACTTTTTGCTGTGTGCATCAGTACAGTACTTTGCAGCACAGATAATTGTCATTTTGTGTTTCATTAGGGATGCTGGATATCATAGAACAAATCCCCACACTGTCTCCTGGCAGAGCTTCCTCACAGAAATTCTCCTCGAGAAAGACTCCAGCCAGGAAGGACTCCCAGCCATCTCATGTCCGCACTAGAGCAAAGCTCTGCTAGTGCACAAAACGCTTCTTCCTCCGTGCATTTCTGCATTTGTTCTCTGGAGAATAGACTTGGCTTGCGAGAGCCAACAGCATTGCAAATTAACACTCAGTAGGAAGAGGTTAAAAAAAAAAAAAAAAAAAAAAAAAAAACAGGAAGCATGGATGGGATTGTACCATGACATTGGCAGTGCTACATGGTTATCTTGCACGAACTCAGAGCAGCAAAAACGTTGCTTTCTTCTGGCAGACTGTGCGCTTGATCTGTTGTCCCTCTCACCAGTTCCAAGTGCCATCCTTGCCCTCTGAGCAGCCATCCCTCATGGCCCCTGGTCACTGAGCAGCCCTTTCTCATCATCTTCTTGCAGGCGCCTGCCTGGGGAAGAATCTCATTAAGTTCACTATTTTGTTCAGCCTAAGCAAAAAGCCCCTTTGACTTTGACCTTCCTGTGCCTGGGAAAAAATTAACAGTGGATCCTATCAGATGCTTTGGAAACTGCAGATGATCCCAATGTACTCCCTCAATAGCACTTTTACCCCAGAATCTATATGCTTAGCCTCGCTGCTGAAAAATGGCATTCAGCAAATGCCTTGAACACATGTATCTGGTTTTCATTTTCAGCTTTCAGAACACAAAGTTAATGTCTGTCATTTCACTGAAATAATCTCCCTTATATGAAAAGATTTGCAGCTCGTACTATCACACTGTGTATCAAGATAAGCATTGTAACTTTTCAAGAAATACAAGCTTAAATCATTTCTCATGCAGGGATTTTTTCTCGGTGACTAATTGACTGTGCTCTATTTCAATTTGGTGTTTTGTTGTTGGGACATTACTTTCCAGATGCAGCTTTTGAGATGTCACTTTTTCCAAATGGGCAGCATTGTTTTCTATAAAGAACCATTTAACCACTCCCAAAGAGCACATACAAAATTAAGGTTGTGATACCATGCATCTTTCTGTGCTTCCTTCTCACTCCTACACAATCAACTGGGCATATGTATAGTTTCATGCAATTCAGCTATGGTTATCGGAATGATCAATGGCACATCTCCAGTTCCAAATTTCCTAAAATTCGTAAAACTATGATTTGAATGTACGCATCCAATCCTTTTTTTTTTCTTCCCTTTTTTTTCGTGACACAGGTAATTCCTAAAAAGACAATTTTAATTTATTTCCTCTGTGGATCTTCTCTACTCTTAAAATCACTGTTTAATTAAGATAGAATAAAATGGGATAACTTCCAGAAAAGGTTTACCCTTATATTGTTGTGTACATTGCTGTTTCAGATGTGATTTTCAGCCTGAATTTTCTATGTTCCAACAATGTCTAATATGATCCTAAAGTACTTCTCAATGTTGGCAACAGATTCAGCAATACACCTACATTACAAATATTATCTGTAAGTCCAAATTTGCTCCATGTAATTGACAGCTACATGGACACAGAGAAAACAAGAGCATCAGTGGTGGTATATTGCGTTTAAGACATGCATTGCAGCTAATGGTAAATACCGCTAGCAACAACCATTTCCAAATATTGAAATATTGAGTGGGATTCAGCTCCACTAACATTAGATGTATGATTTTTTTTTTCACATTGATAGTTTAGATGTGGCAGACACCTACCTCTAGGCCAATAATCTAGATAAAATTTAAAATCAATGGAGAAAAATTGGTGCTTCTGGAGTGCAATTTATCTCATTCTAAGGTAGATGTCTGAAATAGGCAAAATGAATCACACCTCAGAAAGGCCTATGTCAAAGGCCTTTATAACTCAGTATTTTGGTTGAAAGATATCTAGACAGCTAGTTCAAACACAGAAAACTAAAGATAAAGTGATGATGATCCCTTTACATGATCCCATTGATAGAGACTCAAAATACCTTTTTACTGTTTTTCTACACAACATGAAACTATTTATTTTATATTGAACAAATTACTGATAAAATAAGTAGTTGCAGCTATGATAACTTGTTCTGATATTAACTTCAAATATTAGCTTACTGCCACTGTCTATTCCATGAAAGTTACTGAATAAATATCTGATTTCTGAGAAAATATGTGTAGACTGCAAAACAGTGAAACGTCATTCTTTTCTTTTGCTTAGCTCGGTTGCTTCCCCACCAATGTGGCATGGCAACGCCATGCTAGGTTTGCAAGCTGGAAGGGAATGCTCTCCTCAGAGGAGCTGCCAGAAAGTGCTGTTTTGATTTTATAAATACTGCAGGCATATAATCCAAAGGAATTCAAAAAAAGAAAAATACTTGATACTATTTCATTCCTCATCATTGCCAGAGATTTGATACAACTAGGCCCATCAGGAATAGAAGTCATGATGGTGCTGCTGCTACAAACATTTTACCTTTAGGTCTTATTATGGCTCATTAGTCTTAGTTCACATAAATAAAATTTACACATCAAAATCACCTTGCATAGTAGTCTTGTTTTTGCTGTTTTTGAGTTTGTAACCCTTACAGGATTGAAGGAAGATATTCAGGTGCCTTTTTGTCAGCTGTTATTAGATACTAGGATATAAGATGTCAGTAAGAATCATGACCACAACCCACACGTTTTCTTACTGCTGCCACGGATGGCAAAGTAACTGCACCATCTAGCTTTTTTCAAAGGGTAGCCAGTGCCTGAAAAGATGGGTCAATAAATTCCATAGTCCAAACAATATAACTCACTGAAATTGTTTTTGCAGCTGAAAAGAGCACTCAGCAGCAGGGTACCAAACACAGCATACCGCTGTACATGAAATATATATGTATTTGGAATAAGGGTTGAGTCTGAAATGGTTTATTCAGCATGTATAGTTCTGCCATCATTGCAATGGACTGGGAGTTCTGACTCTCCCAGTCCATAACTCTGAATGTGGATTAATATCAACTATCACACCGTAAGTTTGACTTGTATGACAAGGATTTCACAAGCATACAGGTCTCTTGCAGATTCTCCTTTCCCTCTAGACTGATGCTCTTTCTGTACTAGTGATCTCTTGATAAATGTGAGTTGTTCGATCTTTAGCCTACAGAGTCAGTTAAAATATATTTAAAGGACCAAATAATGGGAACTAGGTGAGTGGAAACATACACAGTTACTGACCAAAGGAGTCTGAAAAAGCAGAAAGAGTATAGATAAATTTCAGATAATAATCGGTGAAAACAAAAACACATGCACAGCAAAAAAACAGAACAAAGGACAAAACTCACCCAGAAGTTGAGTAATTGTTTTACCAGACCATCTCTCTGAAATACGGGTAAAGTACAGGATAGCATGTACATGAATTTGGGCATATGTCCAGTTGGGTGCAAATTCAGTTCAACAAGCCCAAACAGCTCACCTGTTGTATGACTGGTTGTAATTTGGATAATTTCTAGAAACACTACTTGAACTCAGTATTACTTTGGTTAGCCAGGTCCAGCTCTGCTTTAATGTATCTCCCACTGATGTCAGCAACCACATTGCCTTTCACTGTACTTACCGGGTACTAACTTTGTACTTCACCAGTTAACAACTTCTAGGAGACCAGTAGAAATTCCACTTACTGATAATATTTTGAATGGCAAATGGTAGGAGACTTCCTTTCCAAAAGCATAGAAACCAACAAACAAAAATACCAACTCCCCCAACCACATTTAGCTACTTCAGCACCACTCTTAACAATATTTACCTGCAGATCTATACACAGATATTTAAAGAGCAGGATATTCGATTTTTTCGAAGGCCCCTGCTGCTACTTCTTCAGTTCTTTATGCTTGTGGCATCATGGGAAAGAGGAGGATTGTTTATGTTATTTGAGGAAATTCTAAATAAGCAGCAGATCTCATGAATCTTGCAGACTTTTCCAACATTTCCCACAAGTGCCTATTAAATATTTGGCTGTAGTCATGTTAAAAACCATCATAATGGATTAGGTGCATATGCCTCAGAACAGAGCAAACCACAAAAATAGTTATTCTGGAAAGAAATCATGAGATGCATTGCACATAACATTCCATGCAAAATAACCAGGCTTTCCTTCAGCAGCCTATATGATATCCCATTATATATTAACACAGAAGTGGGAATAACCCTCATGAAGAAAGTATTTCTAATAACAAAATATGGACATGTCCACTGCACGCACACGGACAAGTACAGGGCATATTCACAATTCCCAGAAAGTCCTATGTTTTTAGAAATGTTATTAACATACACATGAATATAAGAGGCTGGTTGTCATAAAGTATAGTCAACAGATGCAATATTTTGTATGAGGCATATCCCTCTTGCTCCACGATTTACTCCAAGATCAGAACTGAGAGATTGTTGGAAAAGATAAATTAGTGGTTCTACATGAAAGTTTGACATCCTTTATCACTGAAAGATTGTAAACACAGCTCCATGTCTTCTATTTTTTACATAAACTGGTTACTGAAATTAACAATAAGAAATAATATGCAACACTTTTCAGTGTCATATGTATTGACTCTTCATTTCTTTGGAGACAAAGATTGATTTACTTTTAACCAAGGGCATTCACCATCTTCTTTTACACTGCAATCTTCAGGGCCTATTATTCTGGTTGGATACAGTTCTCATCACTCAATTTGCTGTCGTGTTTGAAGTGCCTGATTCACATATTGTTTGCAGTACAAATACGCATACCAGTGCCCTCTGGAATTATTTTATTCTTCTGAATATGGTAAAATATTTGTTACTCACTTTTTACTCAAGGCAACACAGGTATGCTATATAAAAAAATAAATAAGTCTTTTCCAGGAACAAATTATTGCTCCAAAATCCAGTGTAGAGAACTTGGTTGCATTTCCTCTAGAGTCTATACCTACTGATTTGCTCCCTACACTTGGTCCTCTGCTTCTATGCAGCCATCATCTTCACACCATCTCTCTCACAACATCCTCTCGGGCAAGCTCCGAGAGCGTGGGTTACCCGAGTGAACGGTGAGGTGGATTGAGAACTGGCTGGA
The DNA here is from genome assembly GCF_000705375.1 of Tinamus guttatus. The sequence goes on along the minus strand of NW_010585831.1, from coordinate 249,320 downwards.
TGTCAGAGATCAGAGGGTTGTGATCAGTGGTTCAGAGGTGCAGAGACTAGTTGGAGGCCTGTATTCAGTGGTGTCCCCCAGGGGTCAATCCTTAATGACCTGGATGAAGGCACAGAGTGCTCCCTCAGCAAGTTTGATGATACCAAGCTGGGAGGAGTAGCTGATACCCCAGAGGGCTGCGCTGCCATGCAGAGGGATCTGGACAGACTGGACAACTGGGCAGTGAAAAACCTCATGCAATTCAACAACGTCTCCAGCAGGTCGAGGGAGGTGATCCTGCCCCTCTACTCAGCCCTGGGGAGGCCACATCTGGAGTATTGTGTCCAGTTCTGGGCTCCACAGTACAAGAGGGATGTGGAACTGCTGGAGAGAGTCCAGCGCAGGGCCACAAGGATGATCAGGGCCCTGGAACATCTGCCCTTTGAGGAGAGGCTGAGGGAGCTGGGCCTGTTCAGCATGAAGAAGGCTGAGAGGGGACTTTGTCAGTGTATGTAAGTACCTTAAGGGAGGGAGTAGTGAGGATGGGGCCAGTCTGTTTTGAGTGGTGGCCAGTGACACAGGACAAGAGAAAACGTACACAAACTGAAGCATCGAAAATTCCACATAGACTTAAGTAAAAATTTCTTGAGAGTGAGGGTGTCAGAGCACTGGAACGGGGTGCCAAGAAAAGCTGTGGAATCTCCTTCTCTGGAGATCTTCCAAACCTGCTCGCACGCAATCCTGTGTAACATGCTCTAGGTGGCTCTGCGTGTGTGCAGGGGAGTTGGACTAGATGATTTCTAAAGGTCCCTTATTCTATGATTACATGATTCTATGATCTAAAGCTGTCTCTTCTCTACATGTATAATGAGTATCCTTAATAAGTTTTTCTCCTCCTTGTTTGGTGAAATAACTCCTTGCCCAAGCTCTCTGTTCACGAGCATATGAAAAATGATATTTCAGTCACTTTATTCGTTATGCATAAAACCATCTGGGAATCATACATCTGATAAAAAGGAATATTCAACATTTCATCTAATGGTCTCTGGCAATTACGAATGCCTTTTGTCCTTCATCACACAAGATAAAACATTACAGATTTGACTGCCTATGCCGTGAGAATTAAAATGCCATTCCTTTCACAGCATGCAACATTCTGCATGTTGACAGTGACCAAGTTCTGACGTGACTTTTAACCTAACAAGTATATAAATATGCCTTAAATATAAATAAGAGAATGTGACTTTTCTACTTCAACTTTTGGAGCAATAAACCTAAACTTCCGGTAGAAAAAATAAGATTTTAAAAAGTAAAATAAGTTATTAAATATTTTAAAAGAATACGAAATTTTGAAATAAGTTGTCTGGTTTGGAATAGCCTTAGAAATGGAAAATACTTCTTTTTTTTTTTAAATAGGGTGCCATTCTCATTACAAAATATTTTCTACCTTTAAAAAAGCAGAAAAGGAAGCTTATTTTTAAATAGTTAACAGCACACTCATATGTTGAAAATCAGTTTTGAGTTCCAAAGGCATCTTAATCAGGCGAACTACTGAAATTTTTCAGGATGTTCATTTGTTGTCTCACCCAAAACTATACTTTATATTTTCTTTTAAAAACACTAAAGTGACCAAACAAGTCTGTGACTCTTTTCAAAGATTCTAAAGCCAGTTTGTGACCAGATTTTTCTTTCTTACTGCAGGAAAAAGAGTAGCCTCCTGCAGTGTTAGAAAGCTGTTTCTATTTCTTCCAGGATTTGTCTCTAAATTCTCTGCCAAAATGAATAGATGATATGATGCATTTGGCATCTCGGTTCTTTGTTTCAGGCCTGTTTTCACCCTATCTGAATATTCTTTTTTTCCTGGTCCTCATGAGAAAAAAACAAATGTCTGCAATGTTTCCTTTAGTTATTAATGTCTAACACTCAGAGGAGAAGAATATCAAACTTTAATCCTTCTCTGGATTCTTGCTATCTTTCTACCAAAGGCTTTTTAAATCTTATTACTAAGCTGGAGAAATTCCTGCTAAAGGGATTCAAAAAATCTGTAATCAACAAATCAATTAATGAATTATAGAGCCACCTGCAGCACAGCTAGCTTTTCAGATAGTAGAACAGTTATTTGCGAACAAGTTAAATGAAAAATGTCAAAACCAAAACACTCAGGATGCCTCCATTCTCTGACAAATAGTCATTTCAAATGCAGAGAAGCCAGAGGTGCTACCTAGCACCTGCAGAAACATGGTCTTTCAAGATGAAAATGGTGGAAATGTCAACTCATCTTTTAACTTTTTTACTTGAGGATAAATGCTGTCTCTTATAACAAAAGATACCTCTTCATTCAACAGACTCTCTTCACTCTAGCAAAAGAAATAACGCACTGCTAAACAACTATACAAATATGAAAGTGAGAAATCATTTTATACTTCAGAGAAGTTTTCAATTACAGTTTTGCTAAAGCTCATCATTATTGTTTACTATTACTGCCAAGTGTCTCATTAGTTTATTATCATTGATTTTATGAGAGCAGTGTATAACTAAGCAATGATAATATAATTCAAAGTCACTTTTTTACGCATTTATCCATCCTTTTTTTTTTTGTAGATCCAGCCACAAAAATTCCAGATAATCCTTCTCTGGAGGACTGCAAGTAGGAGTCCATTTTGCTTTATCTAAGCAACAGGCATTTCTTTCCACCCCCTGTGACACTGACACAGGCATTTGGTGTCAAGTGGAGACCTGAAAATGGACAAGCTAATACTGCAGCTAATTCAGTGTTGATTGTGAAAACATAACACCTCAGTGACCACACTGTGATAAAAAAAATAAAAAAAAGACTGTCCCTTATTACGTAATGTGACTATTAATCAGTTACACATTTGCTTAAAGCATGGGTTCTATACAATAAAATACCACCTTTCTTCTGTTTAGTGTCCTTTAATACAGCTGCTTCTCTGTAGCTACTGTTGCATCCCAAGTGTGACTTCTCTTCTGAGAGAAGTACTTGGCATCATCCTGGATTCTAACACCTGACTCTTGTACATCTATTCAGCTTGTTCTTATTGTGAACTCATTTGAGGCTTGGTTCATTGCCAGTATCAGGAACATACTGAGTTTCTGAATCATTGTTTTATTTGTTGTCTGTTGATTATTTCAGATGTCATTTATCTGCATTTGCCTTTGGGGAGTGTACAGTGAAATCTACCGGGATCTTGAAGGTGATGTAGAAGGGGAGAGAAAAACTTGGCTCCTTGGCCTATTTATTCCACTTTCATGATAAATAAAAAACATTTAAAAGTTTATGAAAAAAAACACAGAATATGGAAAATTTTGCTTATTTTATTTTACTTTAAGAAAAAAAATCAGACATTATAGAGGTTTGGCAATACTTAGCAAAAGTTAAAAAATGGCTTTCAAAAGAAACAGAAGGAGAACAACAACAACATCAGCAAAACTTAAGAGAAGCATTTGGTTTTTAATCACATTTTAAAAGACATTTTTGGCATGTAAAATTCCCACTTCTGATGCCAGCCTACCAGAATAAGAGCTCAGGATCCCACATTCCGTCCCTCAGGTCGGGTAAGAAATAGTACATTTTTAGGCTGCCCAAACATGTTTCTGTAAACTTGTAGTGAATTTGCCCTGGCTTTCCTGATTCTAAAGACAAAAAAAAAAAAGTTTTCTAAGAAAAAACACTAAAATGTGAGAGATAAAATAAGCTCTTTGAGTAGTTTTAAGAAACTAGTTTAAACAAGGGGTCTCAAACTGAACTCTGGATTCAAATATGCTGGAATTTGAAAGATTTGAAATTTTAGCACTTGGCTCTCCGTCTAGTTAACTTGAAATAATGGACTGATCTTGATGCATTCAAGCCACAAATCAAAAAGTCATACATGGGAAACCTGAGAAAAGCTTTGCTGAACATGTATCAGACCACTGATTAATGAGGTTTGGCCCTAGCGCTGTTATATGAGGTTTGAGAGATAAGATAACAAGAACCTTCAGAAGATATTTAAACAGTTTTATAACACCTCCTCAAAGCTATGTGGTATTTCTTCTTTTTTCTCTAGCTTCTAGTTAACCTAACAGTCCAAATTGTACCTAATGATTAACTTGTATTCAGTAAAAATGGAGAATGCGTCTTGCTCCAGTAAACTTTTCTCTTTAACCTGAAAACCAAAAGTAGCTCCTTTTGGGAAAAGTCAACAGCTGAATCATGCAATTGCTGTATTGCTAAACCAAAGAAAACTGGCTTGAGTAACGGGAGCAAGCATTCAGTTTACATGAAATATCTATCCCTGATAGTGTGTCCAGAGCCACAGAGGTCTAAGAACTGCTTACAGGCCTTAGATTTTAGCTGGAGCCCAGATTGCAAGGAAACCCTCAGGGATGTTTATAGAGGGAGAGTTTTACTCCTTGCCTACATAACAGCTTGAGAGATAATGAGTAATGAAAATTGTAGACAAATTTTCAGCAGTTTTAGGTGATAAGAACTACAGAATTTGGGCGTGGTTTTTTTGCCATTTTTTTCTCTACTACAGCAGTGAATCTTTGTAGGGTCCTTCCTCCCACCACTCATTGTTTTTTTTCTTTTTCAGATAAAAGGAGAAATTGTGACCGTCTGTGCATTTGAATACAACCATATTGAGATTCAAATGAGCACTCAGAGGGCAAGCCTAGAGAATGTTCTTGCAAGTACATGGCAGCAGCTGCTTTACTGCATATAGTGAGCAGTGTTTCTACCTGGAGCTCTACACCTCTGCACACTGTCAAAAATTAGTGGAAAATCACATACTGTACATTTGCATAGATATTTCAATAGCTTTATTATTTAGCAACCAAATGCCACCAAACACCAAGAATAAACTCCTCAAGAATAAAGTCCTTGGCAAGTGTGCAGACTTACAAATGAGTTGAGCTAAAATTACTGTCTGTGTTTCAGAGGTTTCTTAACATTCGACAACGTTTCCTTCAAGCTTAGATAACTCAGTAATATGCTAATTATATATTGCCAGATCGCAGAATAAAAGTCATGAGAAATGTCATTAAAAACATATCTCTCAAAAAAGTTTTCAGTTTATAAGCACTTCGGAGATATATGTTCCTTATTTTAAAGTATCATGCAATACCTCATATAAATTATGTTCTGCCTTACTGAGATTCTAACATGGTTGCTCATTAGCTGGAGATATCAAACAAAACTATATTTTACAGAAAAAGTCCTTAACTGCCAGAGAATACCAGTAGCTTGGACTAACTGCCTCCATTCTAGTAATCCTATGACTATTCATTCACTAATTTGCTCATTCATTCTTTACTGCCACACCAAGAAGGGAACTTATTCACATGATATAACCGCAACACTGACAGATCAGCTAGGTCTGATTTTACATCTTAGGGAGACAAATACCTATGAACAAGCAACACAGTGCAATTAAGATGACAAATTCCAAGCAAATAAGTTACTTCAGAAAATTCAAAAGACCAATCATTTTGATTATTTTTTAATAGCAATGTGAAGTTCTGCATTTATCGCCTGAGGGAGCTCCTGAAATGCATTGTGTGCCTTCAAAAGCAGTCCGGGCTTCTGAATAGGACGCTATACACCTGATTTCAACAGATTGAAAACAAGATGTGACAAGCAGTTTGACACTAGCCCTCCACTAATTTCCGCTATTTGTAAAGAGGCACATCTGAATGGAAATAGCTAAGCAGAATGGGTCAGTATGGTTGAGGCCATGTCAGTCCACACATAAAAACCTCAGTGCAGGGGAAAATAAGCAGCCATTGATTTCTAGTGAAAGCCCCCAGAGTCTGGGGAAAGCAGCCAAAATGAGGCACCAGCTGCTCTCTGCTGGAAATCTTTTGTGGAAGAGCGAGAGAGAAAGTTGGTGTGTCTGAAAGGGGAAACAAGACAGAAATCAGGAGAGAAGAGGTGCTGCGAACTGCCTCTGCAATGCTTCATTCCCCACATGCGGCATTCTCTGAAAATGGAGGGGGTGGGAGAAACACCCAAAACTTCTTTGCGTTTATGCAATGTATTGGGAATGGTTCCAATGGGAATTTCTCATGCTCTTTCACATTCCTTGAATTCAGCTGTATGGCTTTGTTACCTTTTTTTCCCCCCTTTTTTTTGTGCCTCCACCCATCTCTTTTTTTAGTGCTGCTCTGATTGAGTAAGTATATGCTTCAAAAATGGAACAAATACATAATGTGATTGCAGCTTCTTATTTCCATAATTGCATCATGGCAACAATTTTAAGATAACAAATGAAGGATATTTGGTTTCAAGTTTTATGCATGTAAGACAAAAACCTTTCCTAGCTTCTTCCTAAGCACCTCCCATAAAGACTTCATGCTAAAAACAGGAGTGAAATTCTTCAGTGGCATATATTAGCTCTCCTGCCTCAGGCACTACAGGTGTTCCTGCAAAGGAACCATATTCATGACACTGCTGGAAGCCAGCATATATCAGGCAGCTTCAGATGGCCTCTGAAGTCCAAAACGACCGTGTTTAACTGCCTTAGTAGGCCAGCTACTACCAGGGCTACTAGGCTACAAATAAAAACAATTATGGGTCTATGTTGTGACTTAACATTGCATCCAAAACCCAAACATTACAAAACTGAGCAAACCATATTCTTATTTGAGGAAAAGCAATTACTTCAAAAGAACAATTAGTAGAGCTGGGCGAAGCTCAGCCAAAGAGCAAGCAAGTCCATATGGTATTTTCCTTACGAAACTTCACATGCATTTAATTGTAAGCAGCTTTATAGCAGAGATATCCCATCAATACTGATGAGATGAAAAATATGACAACTTCTCCGTTATAGAAAACCCCTGTGACAGTTATGCAGACGTTTATCATCCTAGCTTTCATAACTTTTCTTCACCAACAGTGGAAGTTAGTGGAGGGTCAACATTAAACCACTGGTCACAGGTTGTTCTCACTGTTAAAATCAACTTGAATTTGCCCTACTACTAGAAACTTAGGCTGCTTCCAAATGCACACACACACACACACACACACATTACTCACAGTATGCCTCAGAGTAACAAACTTTTTGTACTGCTCATCTAACCATGCTTCCTGTGTGGCAACAAGGTAAGCAGGTTCTGACTCGCCAAATCTGTAATTACAAGTATAATGCAATTCTCTCTCTGAGCATTTTTAAATCTTGGCCAATTTGTTTCAGATCTGAAATGCCTCAACAACTTCCTCTCTTAGGAAGATCCAATTTCTTATTGCCTTACAACTGCTGCATAGCGTGAACTCCAGGATTCACCACTTCTCAAACCTTTAATCTAACAAAACCCAGCTCCAAAGCTTGCCAAAAAGCCTGCAAAGGTACCAAAATAAATTCGAAGCACTCTTTGTTTTACTGCAGACTATGTAAAAACTACTTCACATCAGTAATAAAACACTTTGAACACAACTCTATGATCATTTGCATGTTGTGTTGCTACCTGTACCATATGTTAACAGCCTTCCTTGCTGCTGGTTTTTATATAGCTACTCCTTTCCCCTCCTCACACAGCACAGGAATGCAGGCATGCTACACAGAAAAGATCTGTGGTTATTTATGTAGACTGCCACAGTAGGGACTATGTGTGCATGTATTGTTTTCATTTATACAGTAGGGGACCAATTTGATCTAATCCTTGCCACCTTGGTATCTTAGGCCCCAGTCTTCACAACTAGAGTTATAAACCTTCCAAAGCTCTGTGTATTTGCCACTGTTTGTCCCTGTTCTAGGACTGGAGCCCTTAGAAAACTAAACCTCTGAGAATCCAGAGCAATGTAATCATTCTGAACAGAACCAAATCACCTTCAAAGAACAAAACACTGACAAAAGCCAGGACTGCATACTTCCTTCATTCTCATTCATGCTTCAAGAGTCTGCGCTATTCTAGCAAAAAGTTATAAAAGCCAGCATGAAGATGATGCCTGAAAAATCCCTAGGTGCTCATATCCGCAGAAAAGCACATACTTTCACAGTGCATTGTTGGCTGCATCATTGCTCAGTTTTGAATAGACAGGCATAAAATAAAGCTGAGTAAGCCCAAGCAGAAGAAAAAAGCCAGAATACAACAGCAAGGTGTTCTGGGCGCACTGTGCGTGTGTGTATTACTGAGCTAAACAGATCAACATTATTGTTCTATTTGAAAAAAAATAGGACTTTCCTTTTGCAATCCTGCTCAGCCAGACTGGGATATCTTTGTGTTGTAGCATGGTTGAATACAGCCACTTGTAAAATTCAGTAAACTCATCCAGAGTAATCTATTTCTCTACTGCATTGTTATGCAGATTTATTGGAAGAAGCATTAGGTAAGATTGCAGTTGTTTCACAATTATCATCCACTTCATAAATTTTCCTTATTTCGAAACCGTGGAACACAATTTATAATATGTCCTAGTAGTGTCCTGCATATAATCCATCACATTATTTTCTTCTGTTCCAGCAAACCCACATTTTCCCTATATTATTTCTTTTTTTTTTTTCCAACTCAAGTGACAGACGCCACTAAACCCCTAGCACCTTTTCTAAGCGTGCATCACACCTAGGTAAGTATGGGATATCCAGCTTATTACAACAGTTTGCATCCTCACCTTATATAAACAGTCAAGGCAACCCAATAAAACCACTGCAGATTACATATACTAAAATAACCCCTACAGCAATATAATTTGTTTTTATGTATTAAAAAGCATCATTTGATTCGAGTAGGCTAATTAAGCTCACCTTTTAATGCAAGGCTTTCCTTACCAGAATGGGGAGATGTTCATGTGTGTATATAACTAGGTACATATTAATGTATCTAGAGAAATAGTTATTTAGAAGGAAATAAAAATACAGATAAGTCATAACTCAGATTGTTATTGAAAGGCTGAAGTTAGAATTCGTAATGCCTCTTAGAAAGGCTACAGTGCAGAGGTCTATACCTCTGTCATTGAAATGTTTATCATCTTTCAAAATTGCATTTCTAAAAATAAAATATCTAATGCAATTTAATTGGCCTTCACTTACTTTGAGGTCTTCTCCTATAGAGAATTCCTGAAGGCATAGTCAAGGACCATAAAGATTAAATCAGAATAACTACAAGCAGATCATTTTTATCTAATAGGAATCTTAACTAGAAATCCCCACGTTAAGTACTGCTTTTTCAAAGAAAATGAATTAAAGGTTAAAAATACAGCAAAGTAGAAAATTCTACACTGTACTCCATAGTCATTAACTAGTAAAAAAACATTTAGCATTTCAATATTACTTCAGAGTTCATAAACAAATTGCATCCACCAGATGAACAAAAAGACTGGAGCTCGGGCAAGGGCAATTTCACCAGCCAAAAACTTCCCCAGTATCAGCTTCAGGCTGCTGACTGGCACAGTTGTTTTGCTTCTCTCAAATACATCTGGCATACAGTGATTTTAGGAGAATGAAAGACTGTAGAGGTCTGCAGGGCCTAGTATGCCACAGCTACCAACACTGAACTCTGTATGTCTGTTATTGCAAGATAAAGTTTGTTTTGAAAGAAAACAAACTTTGACTTTTCTTTATTTTTTTCCCTTTTCTTCAGAGCTGAGCTCTTGAAAGACAAAATTACACCATATAATTATCTTGGCCTCAATCCTAAAAGTCTCTATGCTGCATCAGGAGTATATTACATGGCCCAGCTCAACCCCTCAACCACGAGAAGACACTACTGAATTGTATTTCTGTGGTGTCTCCTCAGGAAGGGCAGTACAGAAAGCCTTTAGCCAAAAGACAGAGGAATAAAGGTAGATTTTACTGTTCAGATTTGAAACTGCCACATGATCTTTTAATTTCAAGTATGCTTAGGCTATGTTAAGTTCAAGTGGTTTTCTAGAATTAATTTATGAGACTCTCCAAAGCCCAGAATCCCTTGCATTTTATAGCCAACACTTTACATCCCAGCTCTTCACCATACTTGGATTTTAATGAGGCCAGAACAAAGGCAGCTACATGATGACCACACTTTTCTGACAAAATAGTTCCTCCCTTCGTTAATCGCACCACAATACACATAGATCGACAGGACTGAACCTGTTTCTACAGCCAAGCACAAGGTCAATAAACTCAGTGTCCACATAGTAGTATATGGTATCAATGAATCTTGGGCTGCTCGTGAGGCCCATTCATTATACTTCAGAAACAGGCTACATATTAGGGTATACAAAAACAAGTGTTTGGAAACACAGCATGCTGTACTTCTTCCTTCCAGAAACTCAGTGATTATCCAGTACCTCTTTCACTAAGTTAGGCTCCAGCACCCTTGCATATCACCCCAAGTATCATTCCTTACACTTTTCAGGCAGACATTCCACCCTACCCTGAAGTGAAGCCCTGAAGTGCCTTTCCTATTGCAATAAAAATGCTTGAGTTGTGGACATTTTTTAAAATACTGACTGATGAAAATTCCAAGCCAACTTGCTGATCCTGAAAGAATACATTAAGCAATAGAAATTTCATAAGATGATTAAGACTTCTTAAAAAAAAAAAAAAAAGTGTTTTCCAACGAATGCAACATTTCAGGAAAAACTTAATTTTCACAGCAGTTACTTCTCCCTAGATCACCTCTAGGAGAAAACCCTTAAGTGTAAGGCACTACACATTTCTGCTCTTCCTGGCTTGGTGGAACTTACTTATTTATGAACGACAGGGATCCAGTATTTCCCTAATCCTTTTTACAAAACAATTGGCAGGATAAATGATCAAGGACACAGCAAAACAGTTAAAACAAACCCCCCTCTATGCACAACAGAGGGGCTTTCACTCTCTTTTACTCTCAGTACAATCTCCTATCTCTGATTCTGCCTCAGGATTTGCTCCCCCTGCCAGGCCTTTTTTTGGGGGAGGATCCTCACTTTTCTGTCCTGCTCCTCATCTGCAGCCTCTCAGCTACCCAGTATTATTTTATAACTCATATTAATTTCCCTCTCCCATTCTTTCTTATTCCCTGAAGTGAAATTTACCAGGATCAAATGCTGCCCTCCAGCAGTCCACATGAGTTTGAAATTGCTCTCTGAATATTTCAGGAGTTGGGCAAAAGGTAAGAGTCTCTCTTTTCTTTTTTTTTAATGTATACTATATTTTGAATAGTCAAGAAAAGACTGCGAATTTAATTTATTTATATACTACACACAGTCTTTATACAACTTCCTTCAACTGTGTTCAGAGCAAGTGTTTCTCATCCAGTAAGTCACAAGACAATTACAAAAAGATGCTAAGGAAAAGAAAAAGTATATGCATCTTTGCTGAACAGAACACTACTGGAACTGAATGCAAAACAGCAATGACAAGACCACCAGAGTGGGTAGAAACACCCTGGTAGAGTCAGAGGCACCATGGGAGGTGGAAATAAAGAATCTGAACCAAATGAGAAACCAGCCTTCTTCAGTTCTCCCAAATGTGGTTTGATACAAAATGACTGGAAAATACTGCTGAGAGGTCTTCTAAACAAGTTTTCCTTTACAGATATTGCATCTATCACACTCCAGGATGTAGCAAAATGTCAATTACCATCACAAATGTGTTTGTAAACTGCCACAGAAGACTATAAAAGAACATTCATCAGTGGTGCTCTGTCTGTACAAGCCCTGGGAGTGCTTTATTTTGAGCAATGGTTCTCTTACATTGCAGAGGAGCATTAACTAAGCACAACAAAAATCACATGGAAAGCCTTACGCTGTTATATCCCATCCAAGTCCAACACTGTAAGAGAAGATACCTGGAGAAAAAAACAAATCAAAAAACTTTTGTATGCCACAGCACTGGTGTCAAACTCCTAAACACACACACTCCACATTGCAGTCCAGATCCCAGTAGTTTCATTTTGAGCAGAGTTTTGACACATAAACCTTGGGCCAGTTCTTCCTTATTCAGAGAAGATTTCTCATAGGGGCATCAGAGTTTTGCCCAGGTAGGTAAGCCTGGATCAGGTCCTTTTTGAACTGGGAATCAGGATCTGAAGACTTAAGAGAGCACAGAGAAAGCATGTGCTCCTTACAGATATCTTGCCATGACTAATCATCCAAATATATGTCGAGAGCTGACTGGAACTCTCTGAGAATGTAACCAGAGGTTCCACACTATTAAAGCCTTCAAGAACTTTACTTATATATGTATTTCATACACAAGTATAAAAAATCACCACCCTTTTCTTCTCAGAGCAATAAATAATTTTACATTAGCTGCCCCACGCCTTCGGAAGATGCCAACAATGCAACACCTTTTGTGATCATTTTTTCCAACATTTCAAATGCACATATCCACAAATGGGTTGCTGTGCAACCAGGACCTGTCTGCCCCCCTGGCCCTCAGCTCTGAGTTGTCCATGTCAGGACTCTGCCTTTCGGGTGAGGCAGCAGGCAAAGGACCTTCTGCCAATGTGTGCCCATGCTCAAAGAACTGCTAGTCATTTATTTTTTCTTAATGAATGTTATAGAAGTGAAAGCCTGCTGATTATAACATGTTAACTCAAAGCACTTGAGCAGAGCTACATCCCTGGCCATGTCACAGCTCTGCACTAAAGCTGATGAGTTGAATGCATTTTAGCTGGTGGAAAGACCCATATTCCCCTATATAGGCTCTGACCTGGACAAGACTGTGTCCACCTTGTATTTTCTATCATCTTCTGTGAATCCTGTTTGCAAACTTTCTAAACTTCATTGTTACGAAGCCTCCAAATCTGTGGCCAAAATAAGCTTGGGAACCCACTGAATCTCCTTCCAGTTGAATGCTTCAGCTTAAATACATGTTTTCTTTGTATGTCGCTCCAATTACAACATACTTATCCCTCCACTACAGGATCTGCAAGTGGTTTCCATTGTGCAGGTCCACATGCATGTCCCAGGCATATCCCATTCATGAGATGCACACCATTTTCTGTCTCTCCTCCTTCTGCCCATTGGTTTCCATGTGAGTGAAACCTAGGCCAGAGAGGGTGGCCAGCTCTAAATGAGTATTTGATTTGGATGACTGAGCAGAATCTGGGCTTTGGGGTGGGCCATAAACATAGGCATGGCATGAAGTCTCGTGTTCATTCGGTCTTAGTTTTACTAGTCTAAAACATATTATCTTTCTCCTATTTGTAAGAGCCCCTGTTCATGTAATAGGTCTCTGCTGCACACCTACCAGACAAAAATCACTTTTCCTCCTCATAAATTTTGCAAAGTGCTATACATGATGTCTCAAATAGCCTTGTACTGTGCTTCTAACGTCAATATCATCTGAAATATTGGTATCATCATTGTTTTTTAAATACCATATTTGTGGTGCAAGTTTATGAGCTCAATTTGGGGCCTGAATTCAGTATTCATCCACAATTTTAGCTGATGACAAAATGTTTCCCATCATAATACATGTACATTTATTATATTTCAAAAAAGTGACGGGGAGCAAACTGACTCTTACTTTGAGAAAAAGAGCTGTATGCTTCTTTTTCCTGCCAGGTCACAAAGTGAATGTGCAAGGCTTTGGACAGTGGGAGAAAATTATCTCACACAACAAACCTGCTGGTGAATGTACAAATTAACCTCAATAAAAGTCAATAGTATCAATTAGAGAGTTTGTAAAAATTTGGCAGAAAAATGAGAGATACAAAGTCGAGTTTACCAAATAAAATTCCTGTCTTGTCTTGTTCAGCTTCAAAACACCTTATTAGTTGTCTGAATGCTCATATAAGAAACAGAAAAGAAACTGAGGTTTACTCCCTAGACACATCTCCACAGTGAAAAGTTGTATTACTGTCTTCACATTGGGATATCTGTGAATGTACTTCAGTACCTTTGCACATACCAGTGTATTTCTGTGACTTGGTTCTCCTTCAGTTTGGATAATCTCCTAATTATCCTTCAGTAACCAAATTAACCCACAAAGCACTTCAAACTCTGGGCTAGGTGTACTTCAAACTCTGGGCTAGGTGTTTATGACTTGTTTAAGCTTGTTGCTAAAAAGGTATTCATCTTAAGGCAAAGTACAAATACTTTTCCTCATATTTCCTGCCTTTCCTATTCACAAAGGAAAAACACAGATTGAAAGGCAGTATTTCTAGCATCATCCACATGAAAAACATACAGCTGTCTGTATGTCTCGCCATAAAGCACACATTCCATTCACCACTATCCAGTGAAGGAAAAAACTTTAAAACTTGATTTTTCTTGAAAGTAAGTGCTCTGCTGACCATCATATATATTTTTTGCACATGCTCTAAATATAGGCAAAACATCTGTAATTTAAAGCTGAATAGCTTGAATTCTCAAAGTATTTTCCATAAATAACTTTCAGACAAAAAACATGGAACACAATAATTCAATGACTTAAAAAGCCACTCCATTTTTCTGTTAGAAGGAAGAGAAATCCAGTAATGATAAAAGGACATTTTGAAAGCCAGGCTGTAACTGGCTTCTTTGGACATGATGGCAAGAAAGCCACCATAACAGTAGAAAAAACAAGATAGATTTCACTGACCCTAGGTATATTTTAGCCTAGTTACATCATTCCATACAGCTTAAAAGTAAGGAGGTTATATATTTTAAGTATACAAAATATCTAGTGATTTTTCCAGCTTTACTTTCTCCCTAGCATTATTTGTTTGGTAAAAAGGAAAAAGAAGAAGAATTAAAAAAGAATCGTACAGTTCTGCTCAGACATCCTGCTTTATTACTTCTTACCATTTGTCTTAGGTTATGTGCAGTATTGTCTTAAGTGTGATGCAGAGGGAGATATACATACTGCCCTTGAAGTGAGTCTGAGATACTGATTTATTGATTGATTTCTAAAATGCACTTACCTAACAAATTCTGAGTGCTTGTTTAGACATTAAAATATAAATAGACACTTGTGATCACACTCATCTCAGCATCACTTCTGAGCTAGTAGATGAATCTTGATCTGTGCTCTGAAGGTCAACAAATGCAAGTTCTAATGGTGGATGGGACTGTGCAAGTCAGTCTGCAGCTGTAGACTCTCTTGAAATACAACCTAATTAATATTTACTTGCATTGTGATAACTTAAGTTTACAGTATGTAGGTTTCTCAAAAGAATTCACTATGGTTTTGAGCTAACAGGTGTTACGCAATACGGTGTAAAAGGTAAAATATTATATATGGGTCCATTGCTTCTACAGATGCATTCAGGATCATGCTAGCTATCTTATGCCTGGGTCAGCCACATGAATGAAGGCAAGGGAGCCAAGGGCTTGTAGCAGGACAGTGTCGCTAGAAATACTGCATGAAGCACTAGGGTCATGAGCAGGAGTGAAGACACCCAAGACACTAAACCAGGAGAAGCAGGATGCCATTGACTACAGGTGAACTAGTGGAATAAAAATGGCCCTTCAACATCTTCCAGGCCTTTCTTCAGCATGGAACATTAACGTTTAAAGTCCTGTGTCTATTAGGAAAACTTAGCTCATACAAACTCGACAACTGATGCAAATCAGGGCAACTGACCAGCCTTAATTCATTCTCCATCTGGTTCAGTCGAATCTGGCCATCGCTTTATAGACACTGTATAAGATTCAGTGCTCTTAAACATTCGTGATTCTGAAAAGAGATGGATGAAAGATTTGAGAGAAGCCTTTACCTTGAGCTCCATTTGTTTTCATTAGTCCATATTAGATGCTCTGCTGCAGGTTTACAGATTCTGATGGCTTCTCTCCGATAGTGTGATAAATGAGTCTCACAGCTTATAACTTAGCTGTTGAGTCCAGATGGCAAAATATCCAACCCAAGAAAAGACATAGAATCAGTGTGTCACGGAAAATAAAGGGTGTAGAATAAGCTGAGGCATCAAGGCATTGCTGAAACTCTCTCCGTTTGCCTCAGAGTCTGAAGTTGCCCTTCTATGGTGCATGGAATCTGCCTGCCCTGCCTGCAAGAAAGACAGTCCCGTAGGAAGCTCTCCCTCCAGGCTTCCTGTAGTAACGGGGGGTTCAACACTACTGATGACAACACCATGCACATAAAATGAATTCATATTGCTATTTTTAGGAGATGATTAGGAACATATGCTTACTTAGAAAATTGACACATAAACTGTATTCATCGCAAAATTTACCACAGTGTTAGAAAGAGAAAAACATCATAGACTGGCACAGAAAATTCTGTATATGAGCAGGACAGCATTGACTTCCGCGGGATTAATAATTCATATATTTTACCTCATTCAGGGCATTTCAGAAAGCCCATTATACCTATATTTTCTGTACAGTCAGTAAATTTTGTAGCTCTTAAAACCCATGAAATGAAAAATAGGCTTGAAAAGCTATAACACTATCAATACATTAATATTTATGTAGCTCTTTTCATGACAAACATTCCAAAGTGCTCTCCAGTAAAAGAAAATGAAATAAAGCAAGAGCAGAATGCAGATGACTTCAAGTCAAAAGGTCACCTAAAAATCAAATGAATCTGTTTGGCGCAGGACTGACCAAGTTCACCCAGGTAACACATGGAAATCTTTTGCTCTGCTCTAAGGCTCACTCTAGCCAAGTTTTAAGCACAATCTGTCAAAAATCACAAAACAGTCATAACAACTGAGGTGGACAAGATGAGCCTGTTCCAGTTCAGTCAGATAAGTAGGTGCTGTGCCAAAACATAAGGAGTACCTCTTTCCTTTGGCCATTTACCTAACTCAATTAATATGGATTTACAATATCAAGTGAAAGTAAACAAGCTGATAAAAATACAGTCTTTAGAACTTTTTAAAAATTTATGCTAGAGTACACACTCTTTACCTAGCAGCAAATCATCAGTACATTTTATGCTAATTCCTTACCATGAAGCAGGTGTTCATGAGTGAAAAATAAATTTAGAAGACAACCACTCTTTCACACATACATACTGGTTTTCTAATACTAGGATATCTTGTCTGTATAGGTATTTTACGTGTTTTTTTTTTTTTTTTTTTTTAAAAAAAGATTGCACTTTACTCAAAACTATCCTTCATATATTTGATGAGTTTCTTTACTGTCTGACAAAGCTTATGATTAAAGAGAAGAAACAAACTTGCGCCTAGTTCGGACCATTAATGATCACAGGAAAAATGAGCAAGTTTCATTGGGTGGGATCAAAAAGTTGATCTTGTTTTACTCATTTGGCAATATTGCATGACAGAGGCTGCAATGCTGAATGTTCTCATTACCTACAAAGTCTCTAGATTGGAAACTGGAATTTCTGTAGCTATTGGGGGATTGGGAATGTCTTTTTCAAAAGTTAGTCAAACCAAAAGTCATTCATCAAAAGAATGCATTCATGAAATGAGTACGCCAAAGAAAGATATGTTTTCTAAACAGAATTAATATTGCAGCAAGAAAATCAGGTTTGAGTTTGTAGCTTTGTATGCTTATTGTTTTAAAAAAGGCATTATCTTTGTGTTCAGTTAATGACAAGCATTGTATTTTTTTGCTTTTAAATAGAAAATGAACATTGCATTTTTATAAGTATCTCTTTTATATTCCATTCTCTCACTAATGTTATACCATTTTGTTTGAGCAGTTGGTATAGTTATTCAGTAGCTTCGCAAAATCCTGCTGATATTCACAGGGGAACTGTTCAATTTAATTGAGAATATTTTAATGATTCGTTAGCTACACATGAGCTCACACTAGTTTTCAAGTACAGTCTGTGTCAATATTGACTTTATACCCATCATAATACAGTCAGAACTAAAACCAAATATAATCTCATTTGGACTTCAGACTCATCTTTTACAGCTGTAGCCTTCTTTTTCCTGCACCAACTACCTCCTTCCATCCTTTGGAACTTTTTAATGCATCCTGTGCATACCCACACTCCTGGGTTTACACATAAAGCATTTTAGAAACACCCTGGTTTCGGTAAAAGGATAATAAAAGGATTAATAACTATTTTGGTTCAATATTATCAGGATTATTTATTTATTTACAAATAAGGTACACTGAAGATGTAGAATTTAAAGGACTATTTGGTACTATTTGGTATACAGTGATTTTAATATAGAGTCTATCAAGTCTACAGAATATATGCTGAAGTATATGCTTCTTTCCATAAACATACAAAATCATCTGTTTTAGAGGTAAATAATTTCTCTAAACTGTCCACATATATGTAATAAAAAAGCAGGCAATATTTTATACTTACTTTAAGTTCTGATGCTACTTCAGGTTCAGAAGTTCCAATTGGGGTATTTTTAATTCATGTCCTGTTTAGGAAAAACTGTGAAGGCAAGGAGTAAACAAAAATAGAACTATTCATGAAAAATAGGATAACATGTCACATCTGGATCTAGGTGAACAGTAGATGTCTATACAGCTGTGCAACAGCATAGAGATATGGAATCAGGTCCCCTCCATAACAGGGCAAGGGGAGAGCTTGAAGAAGAATAAGGAAACTAATAGTTTAACCTAATAATTTAGAAGGATCTGCATCACACCCACATTTGTTAGCCTAACACTATAAGAACACAGCTATCGCTAATGCAAGATCTGATAATGTTTAGTTAAAAGATTGTATGAAAATTATATGCACTAAAATTAAAAAAAAAGGCAAAACTGTCAAATTCCCTTGGCACAATAAGTTTGACAAATTCAGGTTCCTTCTTGCTGACTTGCTTGCATTCTCATAAACATACACATGTGAAAATGGCTGAATCTTTAGAAAAGTTTTACTTAAGGTGCAAATTTTTAAAGTGCCTCCATTATTTAAAGATATATATTAAAGATTCTTCCGAGGCACATCTGAAAAAGGAGAAAGTTTGCAGTTCCTGACCCCCAGAGAGGATGGAAATGGTGAGGTGGCCTGCATCTACAGCCACCTATCATCCAAAGCAGATGGCAAGCAGGCACTAGAGGCTGCTTGCCCTACATGCTGAGTGGGAAAACACCTCAACTTAGCCAATATGAAATAATAATATAGAGATGTGTCTGTGCAAGCAATTCCACCCTCTTCCAGACTTCAGGTACCTGCCAAAAATTTGCAAGAAATGCCTTCAACTGTTCATGATGCACTCCCAGGATTTTCTTTTAAACAGAGGAATTTATATTTTCTGAATAATGATTCCTAGAGAAAGAGATGTGGTGCTCGCTTTTATATGTAGTAATCTAGGTGCCATGGTATTTATCCAGGTAGTTGGTTTAATCTGAGGCTGATAATTCAAACCTACAATCCTTTTGAAGGCAGACCTTATCCAATACTTCTAGGCTGGGCTGGTAAGCAAATAAAGAAAGCCTCCTCCAGTCTTCTGTGAGTTATGTAGAAAGGAATGTAAAGTTCATGCAGCCAGAAAGAAACCACAGAAATAAATGGCTGTATAACCAGAGGTTAGGCCATTCTCTGGCAAAAGAAAGGTACTGTACTTACGTATGTACTAACGTCTGCTCCTGAGATGGTTTGTGGACATTTTTGCCCAGTAACTGTATAATGTGAAAAGAAGAAGTAGTCCTAGAGTAGGAACTGCAATCCATTGAAAATTTCACTTTCCTGAAACAAGAGCTACAATATGCAGTATTTATTTACCTTCTGTTCCTTATTGCATTTGCAATTCCTGTGCTGTGATGGGATTCCTATTCCAGAAGACCAAGATGACTTTTATAGAGCTTGAAAAGATTCACTTAGCACTTGATTTACTGTGAAATCCATATTCTAAGTTTGAATCCACAGAGTAAATGAGATATGAATTCAGGGGATGGGTTGTTTCCACTCAGAAGACAGCAGCACATATCGCTCAGTGAGCATTTCTCCAGAGTAACTGAGCCCCTCTCCTGTGCTATCTTTCTACCGGGATAATGACTGTCAATTATCCTTGGCTATGTATGTTACACTATATTTCAAGAGCATAATGCTATATTTGAAGAGCAGGCTCAGACATATCCTGGAAGCTAGACTGAGTTACCTGCTTCTTGCATTCAGTCACATTTCCAAGCTGTGTGATCATCTTGGAAGTGCACCAGTTATGGTTACCAGAAACAAGTTAAGATTGCTCACTTTGCCGTGAGGAATTCATTCAGATATTTTCAAAATGTACACTGGTATTTAAAGCTATATGCGAACAAAAGAAGGGACAATGCATCCCTATTAATACCCAATGTACCAAGGCTGAGTTGTCTGACAGATAAGAAATGCAGGCTCCCGCTTCCTGGGAACAGGTTCAACCAGGAGGGAACTGAAGGGCTCCAAACCTGACTCCACAGAAATGAATAAAAAGAAAGTATGACAGTATTTCTGTAGGTAAATGGTGCATATGAGAAAGGTTGAAAAATATCTTCCTCACTTATCCAGAAATAAACTAAGAACCCCTCTCCATCTTTGGAAATACCTGCATAGTTTTACAGCATCATCTGGAATTTATCTTTTACTTATTAAAATTCTGAGTGTAATGTGAACATGAACAGCTTCTAATATTCTGTATATCAGCTCCATGTGGGAAATAAAAAAAAGAAAAAGAGATGCAACTTGTATAACGCACATAGAAATACTCAGGATATCCACCCAACGTTCCAAGTAGAAGGGCATGAATTGCAAAATTATTATTAGAAGTTTGCCTGAAGACTTCGCAGCAGAAGTGAGAAGGACAGTATTTTTCAGTAAAATAATGTAAGCTTTAGAATCTGGAGGCTCCCTGCTTACTAATTAGAAACTTATGCTTTAGTGCTCTCTCCACCAGCATTAGATCAGATTCAGTTAGATAGTGACCTATTTAATTCGACTTCTAGAATCAAGCCTGAGCACACTTACAAGCACCTAATGGTAAATAATGATGCTAACGGCTCTTTTTTTTTTTTTCTGCAAGAACCATTAACTCTCAATTTCACATCTGTCTCACACATTCCTCATCCCAAACCAGAACATGTATCAAAAGGTTGATGGCTGAATGGGAGAGGAAACAACCTCGACCAGAGATCCATACTAGCAGTGTCACAGAGACAACCTTTCAGCAAGTCAGACTAGCTGATCCAATCATCTCCTTGAGCTTTTACCTCTTTGAAACAGACATTAACTCCTTAATGTTTAAAGTAGTTTTCTTTAAGTTGCTAAGCTTGTGTCTCCCTGCTCTGAAGTCAATTTCCAAACTCCATTACGTTCAGTGGATGCAGGATTGGGACCTTAAAATTTAATTTTAATGGTTAAACCAGCTGCTTTAAAGTACACACTCACTTTCTTATCTGCTGAAAATTCTAATGCCTCTCTGTAAATGAACAGAAATATGCTCCTTTTATGATTAGACAAATTCATAAAGATTCTTATGAAAGCAGGATTTTTTTTTAACGAGAAAGCAAAATATCTTATGCAGTTAAGTTCACTCAGCAATGTATGTATTTTAGATGTAGCCATTTAAACTCATTTTTAGACTAAACATTTTGTTCTGCCCTCCAGCTAACTGCTCTAGAGATGAAAGGCACCATTATAAGCTAGTCCCCTTTGCCTTTGAAGGTACAAGTTTTCCTCCCTCTCCACTCATAAATTTAAACTAGAATGAAGAATTAAAAAAAAAAAACAAGAAACACAGGACTATGCAAATAGTGTATTTTTTCCATGTGGTGCATGCATTATACTTGATCCTTTTTAATTTTTCTTTTCAAAACAAAAAGACATGCTGCTGCTTGTATGTAGTTTGCTGTTTTGAAGTGACATGAGTCCAAAGCTCCAGAGATACCTTTTTCAAAAATCCTTGAAGGGGCCTTTAAAATTTCCCTTGACTATTGATCTATATCTTTCTACTGAGTTAAGTATAATATATATTAGCAAAACATGAAAAAGATTTTTGAAATTGCAGGTACAAAATGTTTAGCACAACTTTTGAGTTTTATTGCATGAGACGGGGCAATACATCTTTTTATGTATAAGTGATCCCAAAGTCCTTCTTCGTCCCTTGTTGTCCTTTCCTCATGTCCTGTAATCATAAAAAATGGAGAGAGGGGAAAAAATCTTTCAGAAATCCCTGTGGCAGGATAAACCAGAGCTAAACCTTCACATGATTATTCTAGAATGAGTTATTTAAACATGGGGCTGCTTCATAAACTTCAGGGACTTCATTTGCATGTAAATATTGATTCCCCTCATACAAACCGGTCATCCTTTTATGTTGTTTTTGCATGAATTCACCCTCTGGAGAACTGATATTTTTTTCATGCTTCAACTGGGTGTTTCTGCTGCCCCAGTCAAAATCATTTCTCTCAGCTGAATCAAACGGAGCAATGAGAACATGTAGGTTCGCCCCCCACTTTCCTCTCTCATGCATAAACAATTCACATGTCCTTCCAAGGAAGGGGTGAACATTTGACGTTTCTTTTAAATCATCAGATAAGCAAAAGTGGTTGTTTGGGGGCAAGGAGCAAGGGAGGCTGTGCAAATATCCATCAAACAATTCAAGTTAACAGAGTACTTAAGTTCAGAGTTTCCTAAGTAAATCAAACCTCAAAGTACTCCTTGATCATTCAAACAAGGGTTGTATTTTGGTTCTCATGATTCATCCTTAGGCCATGCTCACCAGCTGCAGAGAAAACTTACACTGTATGGATTTGACCCTACAGCCTTTCCTTACGCAACAAAATATTTAGTGGAAGTTAGTGGATGTGCCCGGAAGAGATGAAGTTTGCCATAGGCACTAGTATTTTGGCAGTAGGTATCTGTGTAAGAGGGCTGCACACATAATAAACTTATGTCTTGAGGAGTGATGGAGGGAACAGGTAGCTCTACAGAGTTTCCTGGGATGATCTCACCAGAGGACAGTACGTGCCCCTTTTCCCCTCCTTTGTCAAAAGTTGTCATGACCATATTCCATGAACCACACTGTGATTGTCACAGAAATATTATGTTGTTGCATAACTCAACAACTCTGATGATACAAGTTTCTTTTTTAATAAGATATAGTATAAAAATACAATATTAATGTAAAATACAATATAAAATTACCTTATATGTGTACCTCCATCACATACTTCTTTTATGATATTGTCTGTGTTAGATTATAGTGGTGGGATGCTGTGATGACACAACGAAAAGGCTCATCATATTACCATGACTTAGACATACACAAAAAAAAAAAAAAAAAGAAATACTTCAGTTGATTTCCAAACAGGTCTTTCTACTAAGTATTGAAATATGACTGCTGCATATCCCATTTGAACCTTGTAAAGTGAGCTATTTTTGGACACAGTGAAAAATAATTAGCTCTATCTCAAGTTATTCATTTATTTTTACTTTCCTATCTGTACATTTTTTAAATGAAACTCAAAGTTCACAATTTAGAATAATGTAGTAATGTTATTAGCAATATCTATAAGGTAAATACAAACAATTTGAAAAAATACTTGTTCTCAGCTTCTAAATTAGCTGATAGCAAACAATCACTTGGAAAATAGCAAACCTGCTCAGAGTCAGATTTCTAGAGGAAAATATAACTACTATGTTTTTTTTCCCCCTATGGAGGGTTCCAGACTGTGCAGCGGTTCATGGTGTGTTTCTTTTGGAGACCAGATAAAGAACTGTAAAACTGTAAAAAAAAAAAAAAAAAAAAAAAGAGTATGATGAAAGAAAACACTATTAATAGTTACCAGTTTACAGGAAGAAATATTTTCCATATCAGCTTCTCCTTATCTGACCTTTTACAAGCAACTAACCAACCTGAGTTTGACTTACTGTTTTGATAAAAAAGTCACAGGCAAATATGCGTGAGTGAAAACTACACAAATATGCATAAATGAAAAAATATATTTTTTCTGTGTGTAGAGCGTCATAAATAAAATACCAATAAATCCAATCTTTGATAAGAATATAATTACCCCCACTTCCTTATTCATTGTATTGCTTTCTAGAAGAGCAGATTAGATACATCTTGGTTTCTGCTTAGAGGGACTTTTCTCTTGATTGGAAGATGCAGTCAAATGCTTTGTGTTTTCTCAGTGACATGTGTATCATGTGTGTGTGTGAGTGCATATGTGCAGGCAGCAGTCTCAGTTCAAGCGGCAATGTTGCCTAAATAAATGTAAATACAAAGGTGCCTGCAATGAGTATATTCAGCAATCCTTCTTTAGCTGTCAAAGCTGATGTAATCAGTGCATTCTCTTTCTGGCAAAGATAATGTTTACACTATCACAGATTGACATTTACCTGACAACTCCTGGATCTCTCCAAATGTCTGTCTTTATTTTCTACTGACATTTCAGCTATTGATTTGAAATTCTAGCACAATATTAAATGACTAATTGATTCAAAACCTCCAGTAAATCTCAAGCATCACTGAAAAGTATAGCTCCCTTTTTTTTTTAAAAAAAAAAAGTTTTAAAACAATTTATTGCTGGCTTTCCTAATTAAGCAGGCAGAAATGGAACCAGGTAAAAACCAGTCTTTCTATCACAGTGTTCTTCTGGTGCCAATCTTTCATTAAAACAAACAAAGAAAAAGAGATAAACTGCTATACTGTCCAAATTCTCTGGACTGGAATTTTAATTGTGCTTCTGACTGCCTGGGGATTAAGAAATTTCAAGCTCAGACCTCAAGAGATTGTCCCACGTTTTCACAGCTTGAAAACCTGCCATCTTGAGCCATGCATAAATCCACTTCTTATATCAGTCAGATATAAGAAGTCAGTCAGACTTTCTTTAAAGGCTGCTTTGGTCTATTAATGGCCATTTTTAAGGTTTAGGAGAAGGAGTTCCTACTACCATACAGGATGAACCTGGATGAATCTGGATTTACCTGCAACAATTTGTTTGAACACTGTGCAGTGAGGGAGGAGACCAAATAAGTCCTATTTATTCCCAAGGTATTTATTCATTGTGGATATCAGTAAAGGTAATCCAAACAGATCTTCTAGTTAGCACAAGTAATCGCTTGTGATTTCTGAAATTTTAAAAGCCCAAGTCAGAAGGGCTTAGGTGAGATGAATTTGTTAGCAGAGTTGCTAGGTGGAACTTTAATGTAACAGAATATGATTTATGTTTGTATGTTACCCAGTGCTTTGGTGCAAGTTTGGAAGGATGGAGGACCTGGTAAAAAGATGGGCAACAACAAGGTGGGTATCAGGTAGTGAGAGACAGTCCCAGGAAAAAGAGCTGAAACTCCCAGCATGGGACATCTTGGGGTTTTCAGAGAGTTTGGCATTGAAGTTGGGTGCCATAAGAGGTCTTAGTAGCACTGTATTTTGGGGAGGAATGGAGAAATTTCTATGTTAAATAAGATGAATGCTCCAGCCAGTCTTGTAGTGCTGGTTGCTATCAAAAGAAGATCAAATGCCTCCCTTCTATACAGGCTACTGCTTTCTCAGTCCATGCTTGCAGGCAATCCCCCCCACTCACCCAGGTCCAAAAAATCCAGTCATTACTATCTTACCTCACGAGTCGTCTGCTTTCTAGTAGTTTATTTGCTCCATGTTGCATTGACTAAACACAGAGCAGAAGAAGGGACAGGAGAAGAGGAGGCAGCAGAGATGCTGGAACAGCACCACCACAATGTTTTGTTTAGGCTAAATAGTACCTGCTGTGCTGGTAGAGCTTAGGTGGTGAAGATGATCAGACCTCTTGTTCACTGACTGCATTTTACCTCGGTATGATGTTTTTCAGTTCGTGTTCCCGGGTGTGCCTTCTGCAAACCCAAACCTCAGTGATTATCCATCATGGTCACACACACGTCTGAATATCCCCTATCAACCCGGGGCAAAATATTTATCTGCGAATCTTTTTCTCTCTTCCTTTCAGTAGTGTCAGAATGTGGATTTCAAAGTGTAGTTCAGGTATTAAAGGGTTAACAGAGCTGCCAGCAGAGCTATGGGATATAAGAGTCCCCTTTCTAAAAGCATTTTATTAACTCACTAGGTAGTATGACTGCAATTTTGTTCCATTTTTAGTATTTTTTTCACACCAAATGGAAGTCGCTTCTTTCTCCTTTGCTATCACTTTCTTTCTCTTGGCCTGTTTAAGACTTGAAGTTTCAATTCCTTATTTCTGCTGTTTACGAGTTTAATATTATTTGGAAATACAGACTTTTTTTTTTTCTTTTTCAAAGCCTGCATTCTGGCAGGGAATCCAGGCAACTAATGTGTTGACAATAAATGCCACATATGACTGCAAATGGGGAAAAAAATCATATTCATTTCTTTCCATATTGGTATTCTGGGACTGCTCTTCCTACATTTACTGTAGAGAATGACATTTACCTGAATTTAATACTCTATATATTTTTTTTCTAGGTGTACTGCAGCTAGGATTGCCCACAGAGAGTAGAGCAACTAATTGAGCAGAATGCATATAGACACATATACTCATGTTTTAATTGAACCTCAAAACCAAACCTGCTTTGCAGTTCATTTTCTGATTGCTTTCACATCAGAGTGTAAAGCCTAAATTGTGCTACATCTGTCCCACCCCAATTCTTCAAAAATAACCATATACACATACCAGTATTTTAACCCATTTTTGTATAAATCATTATAGAATGTGCTGTCCACCCTCTGAGAATTCAAACTATTTATTCAAGCTTCTGTTTTCATCAGGAACAGGGCAGATAGACTCTAGCAGCTCCTTGGCACTGTCCTGTTCTGTATTCTTTGTGAATGCAAGAGAACATTTAAAAAAGAGTGAGATATGACATGATAAAGATGAGGAATTCAGATGCCATATGTCCTACAGCAGTTAGGCACAACAGGATGCTTCGAGAGAACGTCAGAGTGTCCATCCTGCTGTGCCTCCGTTCTGCAGCACATAGGTAAGGTTTCACCCTTTTCTATAAACTACCTGCTGTTGACACTTCTGTGTCATTGTTTTGCTTGTCATTAATGCAGTTTCTCAATAGAATATTGACAGTACTTCGTAATGAATACCCACAATATTTTCAATGCAAGGGCAAACAGTTAACTTATAAGAAAGAAAAGAATTACTACTGTCTTGGAATATAGTCAAGGTCAGAATAATTATTTTATGACAAACTGTAATACACTAACCAGAAAATAAATGCTCATTGTAGAAATGACACAAGAAGAACAAGGCTTGCATTAATATCCCTGCTAAAGACCCTTTTGGGGATCAGTCACTAAAGAATGGATGCATTTATGCATTGAGAACTCGTAACATTTATTTTATTATTGCTAAGTGGAAAAAGGAGTTAGGAAAAAAGGTTTATGCAGGATTTCAATAGGTGTAATCAATATTATGTCTTTTTCCAACAATAACTAAACATATAATGTTTGAGGACAGGAATACCCCTTTGTCGTCACATGTATTGATCTAATAGTGCTTCAGGAATGGTCACTAAGAATCCTGTCATGCCATATTAAGATTTTACATGAAATTCTGCAATCCTTATAAGAGTTATTATATATGCTACATTTTTAAAAATCCTTCCTATCTATCTACTTTCCCTCATGACCTTCTGATCTGGGGACTTTAACTGCTCAAACACACATAGATATTTGCTTTCAGTGAACATAAATGGGAAGAAAAGACTTACTAGGCCAGAATAAAGGCTCGGTTAGCCCAGTATCCTGTCTCTACTGGTGGCATTTAGATATATTAATTTCATCATATATCTCTTTATCTTGGAATAGCATAGGCAAGAGAAATGGGTTAGTTTTATCATTGTGATTCTTTTTTTAGAAAGTGTTTGTGAAGAACATTCTTTATCAGGTGACAAACAATAGTAATCAAGAAAAGATCTTTCTAATTATTGGAGTTGAGAGAATATTTTAATAATAATTTAATACCTTTGTTTCAATTTTGTAATTCAAGAAGAACAACAGTTTTTCTTTGAATTCTATTCATGTTTCTCAGTGCACAGAAAAAAAAAAGCCTAAACTACCAACCTTCCACCCAGAGGAACATTTTTATAACTGACTTATAAAACCCTCAGAGATATTTTACCATGGAAATTCTGACACCATCCTAAGTCCATTGCATCACAGAACCAAATATTGTAATAGAGGTAGTTTCATAAAAAATAATGGTGGCGTCACAATAATACCAGGCTTACATCTGCTTACAAAATATCAAGTTAATAAACACAACGAATACAGAGGGAGGTCTGTGCATATGGACTACAGGCTACGACCCATGGCATCTCACATATGAGGAGACATTTCTTGTCCCATAGCATGAAGGCTCTGACAGCAAACTTAAAAGGACCACAAGAGCCTCTCAGTCAAAAACAACAGTGTGGTTGGCCTAGCACAGCACCTCCTGGTCTGGTCAGAAATACATCCTTATTGGTGTTGTCATACCAGCTTGGTCCTCTTTTTATTCTGCTACCCTAAAGCCCCTCTATCCATTATAAAAAGCACATTTGTCAGTTTAATTGGAGTTAGTGTAAATAAATACTGCAAAGAAATTATTACAAATTGCTACAAATTGGAGAAAATATGAAATGTTAGTCTTAAAGAATTATGAAGGAAAGGCCAACATAGTTTGTGAATATTTTATTTCTGTCTTTGTAGTCATTCAAATCATCAAGCTTTATAAAATTCCCAGAACAGAAATTTCATTCTAAAAGGCTAATATGTTTGCAATTAGTGAGATATAAATTAAGAACTTCTCTCTAAAGTCATTACTATGATTCATTCTTTTAATCAGCTGGTGTAAATTGTGCTCAGAACCTTTGAATTTTTCTATAGTAGAAAATTGAAAAAGACATTTATTATCTCTGATTTTGAGTTAGAGATCTCCATGTAGTATGATACAATGGATCTGAATGCTTCTGAATAAATTAATTCAGAGATTTCCCATGTACATATTTAGAATCTGACACTTCTCCCTAAGATAAAAAAGATCTTCTCAATGTCTGTAGGCAGTGCAAAGTTCTCAGTAATGAATGTATGTAAGGTCATTCAGCTGTGCTCTGTGTTCCTTAAGCTCTTTCAACTTTTGGCATGTTCCTCCATTAAATTCAATCTCAAGGAAGGGTGATCTCATAATAGATTGCATAGACACCATTTGCAACTAAACATGAACTTAATGATCTGTTCTAAGACTAATATGCTTAAAACCCCCCTGAAGATCTAACACAAGTTACAGTGAATCCTGAAAAAGATAATAAGGGATATATACTTTTAAATGGCTGTATAAGCGTGGTACCATTTGCTTACTAATTGGAATCCTACTCCTATAAAAAATATGTGCCCTTAAATGACGTGTTGCAATACCTCATTGCCTGGTTCCCAGATGTAATCCTCCATCTTATACTGGTGGTTAGGGCTTTTTCAGCAATATTATGGATATTTGGAAAGAGAATCCAGAAAAAAAAAAAAACAAACAAGTATATATACGCATATATTTGGAAGCAAAAACAAAGGGCTATGGGGAATACTAAGATACTCCACCTCCCTCTGAAGATACGGCCGTTACCTAGGGCTTTGGGCAGACTTCCACTCTTTCAGAAAGCTGTCAGAGTGTCACAGCATGCTTTTAAAAAACAGCAAGAGCAGACAGTGCCAGGCTTCTTTACTCAATTATGTTTGTTGGTGAGAGATGATTTGTTTTAGCTTTCATCCTAACTTTCATATTAACAAGATTAATTAGGACATGAGTCACAAAATACAAAATTGTAATCAGATCCAAATTTTTAAAGGATTGCATACAGGTCTTCAGATCTGGGAATTATTTTCTGGATGCTTTAGCAATAATGGGCAGATGAAATTCAGATCCACTTTTTCCCTAGTTAAGGTTTGAGATTTAGGACTGTAGAACTAATGTTAATCAGAACTGTTTTAATATTTATCTCTTCACTCCCAAAGTAGCTTACACCTTAGTATCTGAGCTTCTTTTTAAGAAAAAAAGTTTAAATTGTGCTGGATCTTATGGATGGTTAGCCACTGCCAGGAAGAAAAAGCTTTTTTTTTTACATATACGGTTACTGTGCTCTGTGCAGCGTGTATAGAGTGCAATTAATTATGAACATGCCAGATTGCTCTTAAGAATTTGTCCCATGACTCTCAAATTTGCTTTCAGTCTCAAGCATGTGAAATCTGCATTCATTCCCATGCAATTTATATGCAAAGGTCTATCTACATGGTAGGTGATTTTCTAATGCCAACAGTAATTTTTTTTTACTCATAAAAGATGTGCTATATTTTTAAATCCAGCCAAGCGCTGTCTCCACTGAAAAGCAGAACAGAAATCTCCATGGCAATTATAGCTCATCAACTTTCACAAGGACTTTAAATAATTAGTTCTGACAAGTTTTTGTTGGAGTTACTATGTAAGACGCGTATATAGTTTATACTTCTTGTTATGCAAGATAAATTGCACTGTCTGTTGCATTCTTAGAAGTCGCTGGCAAAGCGGAGAACACAATACCTTCAGTATGTTCTTCAGGTAATTAAAGTAGGCAGCATGCACTCATTTTGCTTGATCACCACCACCAGACTATATTGCCATTTGATAGGAATGGTCTTATGATGAGAACAAAATACATGGTTGTGACACTAAAGATCAAGAGAATATAAGGAATCAACACAGTTCTGGAAAACCTCCAGGATCAAAGCTAGCAGTCTCAGGCATTTATAAGGTTGAGTAGTTGAGAAAGGTTTATTGAAATAGTGTATTTATTTAAATTTGACTTTTAGGACTGATATTAGGAGATGTTTCAGGACTAAGAGCTCCTCCTGCTCAGGTCTGGGTCCCTGTTACTTTTTCTATTCCCAGGCCAATAATGAGGAATGCCAGGACTCTGATCTTGACTCCTGGATAGGTGAGAGCTCAGAGTAAATAGTTAAAGCTTAAAGTGTTAGTTAAAACACTTTTTAGAGTTCAAGAATGAATTAACCTGTCTACACAAACACAGCATAATTGTTGGCTCCAACCTTAATAGCATTATGCTGCTCAGATGTGACCAGTCTAGATGTGTGTGTAGGCCGGTGATGATTAAGTGCTCTCCAGTGAAGTCAAAGCCTAGTGAGTCATCAAGATCAGTCTCTCATCCATCAGTCTCTCAGCCTTTCAAGGTTTGCATGGAAGAGCACACAAGATCTTTGTTGCTTGCCTGTCATGCTCACTTGTCAGGATGAAACCCAAGCCTGAAAGCTGCCAATATTTCATTCCATAGACTGGTTTAATTTCAGAGTGAAACCTGCCAGGAAAAAAAGATTACTTTGTCTGCAGTACAGAAAAAGCATGCTAGGAATGGAGCTCAGCTGTTTCAAATGTTTGTGTGTACTGGACCAAGAAGAGTTTGGGTGAGAATTTTGTGAAGCTCTCTCTACACTTGAAAGCACACCAGATTTAAACTTTCTTTTTTGTAAATACACTCTCTCTTTAGTTGAGACTTTCAAGGTTTTCAAAGCTTCATTAGTTTTAATCACCCTCTATTGATCAGGTAATACCCCTGGCACCATCAACCTGTTAGTCAAATAGAAGTATATTTTAGCCCTGCTTATGGTCCATTCAGTTGTTAAATGGCACCATTAAGCATCACAGATATGGTTTTTAAGTGTGAAGTATTATATTTATAGTTCGCAAAAACTTAAAATGCAATCTTTCCCTCAAATGCCTATCTGTTGATAAATACTCAGCAAAGCTAAACCAACTATAAACACATACTCCATGATCTATTTTTGATTGTGGATATCCACCCATTTCCCAATGAAAAAGAAAGGATTTATCCATTTTTGGTATGCTTGGCTAAAACTAGTGATTTGGCGAACTCTATGAGAATATATGTGGCTGGTTTAGGCTAAGAGAAGTCAGTGCTGGCCTGATTCCTTTGGAAATGAACAAGTTGGGGTGCTTTTTGAGTTCAGCTTCTTAGATATATATTTATCTTTAGATAGCATTATTATCCTGTTACAGAAGAATATTTGCTGCTTGCATAACTGTAAGCAATAACTAAACTTTACTTTTATTTTTTACATACCTAGTTATTACTTAATATGGATTCAAATTATTTCCTCAAAATTCTGAATATTAAAAACAAGATATTAAAAGAAAATCATTATATGTTTGTGAATGATTGTATCACCAAAAGGTAGATCGGAGTCATATCATCTGACCGATACTCACTGCAAGAATGAAATATTGGATTATACTTCAAAAACAGTTAATATTTTATCAACTCATTTTCATAATTCATTTTGTGTTTGCCAATGTGTTTTAATACAAATATATATGTGTTCAAGACTTCATCATGCTCACAATAAATGGATATTGACTCCTTCAGAGAAAGACATTAAGATTTATTGACCTCAAATGTAAATATTAGCTGAGGTGAAGCTAAGGCCAAGATTTCTCTTAGGGGACAATTAATCTTAATATCCAGTGAGACAGGAAGTTATCATTAGTATTAATATATACATTCTAACAACCTGGTTCATTACACACATTGAAAATCAATTATGAACTTTATCTCTTAATCAGCTACCACTGGAAAGTTTTCTTGTGCAACACATTTTCCTTCAACAATGTAATTTAAAAATCTAACACACTAGGAAAAGAGATCTACTTACAAAGGGCTGAACAGTAGCCACACAGAATAAAATTCTTGCTTATGTCAACAGGTTTTAGATAGGGATTCATTCTGTAATAAAGCTGGGCACATATAAATAGCCTTAGAAAGAAATGAATTAGAAAAAAATCAGTACTTTTCTACAAGACTGAATTTCAGTCATCTTTGACTTAGTAATTTTCTTCCCTCCTGTGTCCTTTAGTATAGTATGCTTCATTTTTATCATGAACTCACTGGAGACTCTCATTTTGTTTAAAAAAGATTATTATCTGCTTAAAAGTATTGAGACAATGCTTTTGAGAGCATGAATGTGAACCGAATGATTAAAAACCTTAATTTTGACAATATTTTAAACAGATGCAATATTTAATTTGGATGTGATCTAATGCTTTCCTGTTAGGTCAGTGAGAGTCTTTGGGTTATGCAGTCAGTAGCTGAAGGACTGAACCCTATAGACCTTTGAGATTTTAATCTTTTTTTTTTCTTTGCTCAAATAAAAACATATTTTCCCAAGTCTTTCTGAATTGAATATTTGATTGAAAAAAATATGTATTCAAATTCTACATTTTATTGATAACTTCTACAAAGTATGTTATAGTGTTGCTATTATCTCATTGGAGGATTTACATAAACAACATATTGTGAATAATGAACATTAAATGTATCACATATAACATTTGAAATTCATAGTTGTTGGGACTAATTATCTCAGTTACTGTTGCTTGACTTATATATAGATTCCATTTCCAACTGCACATTCATTTTAATACTAATAACTTCAATGATCTGCAGACCAAAGCTATTTCACTGAAGAAGATAATGAATAATTCTGAATAATTAAAATATTAGATCTTGTAATCTGTTTCCAAACTATGAACAAACAGCACAAAAGGCTATATTCTTTGAAGCAAGCTGAGCAAATATAATGTGTTCTTCAGATTAGTAAAGCCTCTTTAAATTTGTAGGATATGATTTCAATTTGACATTACCATACTTTGAAATTATGCACAAAATGTGTAATGAAATATATAAAATGAGTATATTTGACATAAAAATAAAATACTAGACATTTGAGGAACATGGCAGTAAGCTTGACTTAGAATGACAGCTATCTTTCATAATGACAGACAGTTTGGACTTATACAGACAGAGTGACATAGGTTCATTGGCTCTTTGTTTAAAATGCTTGCATAATTTACCACGAGATCTCTGTGCCATCTCTTCTTTCTTTCTTTTTTCTTTTTCTAGTATAAATAACAGCTTGGGATCATCAGAAGCAAGAAATATTTCCAATGAAAGATATTGTGACAGAAATAAAATCATCACTCTAAACCTGAATGGAGCTGTGTATAATTTGACCCAAGATCAATATCCAGAAATTGCTTTTGAGTTTCATTAAAATTGTCAGATTATTCCATTTGGAGTTAAAAAATACTTTTAAGTACAATATTTAGCTTATAGGAAAATAATTTCAAACATGACCATATAATCCATTTGTTTAGATAATTAGATATGTTGTTTTCAGTAAGTGAATATTTTTTGTTCACAGATAATTCACCAGAACAGCTGTGTCACCAGCTGAATGTATTAGCTGACTTGGTTCCTTTATTACAACATTATATACAATATATATGCAATACAGTAAATTCACTAGAAGTCGAACAAAGGAAATTATATTCTTCTGTTAATTAGTTCTTAACTTAGACTCAAAAAAAATATATACTTGCAAGATATACCTGTCAAATTATTTAATTATTTTGGTTAAAACTGAGATATTGAAATGAAAAATTTACTGGATATTATATTACATGACAAAAAACTGTATGCACACAAAAATGAATCATATTCAGTCATTAGCATTTAATATGTTTAAATATTTTTTCAAGTAATTATTTAAGAAGTGCACCAGTAATTACCTAAATTGCTGTTACGAACACTTTTGAAAGTATAAAGTGTTGCATAATTATAATGCTGGCCAACTGAATATCTCATGCACAGAAATTACATGGGGACAGTATGCTGACAGGCTTCTGCCTCTCCTTAGAAGCTCCCAAGTTCACTGAAACAAAGGAAATCTCATTACTGGTCTCAAGATTCTAGATTTAGAGTTATCTTTTAAAAGATCTATCTTTGGATTATAGCAGGGAATCAAGGATATAGCAGTACTTGTTTGAAAACCACCAGAAATACTTGAGTCAAAATTCATAACTAGCCAGCCACATTAGACCTAGCAGCATTATTGAAAGATATAGCAGCATTATTCAAAAATATTCCCAAGATCTTTTACTTTGTTTCTCTGTGAATGTAGTACTATAAAGATAGGATACTCTTCATTGTTCAAGTTCATTGCAAAATTCAAATTTAGTGCCACCTCCATTTTCACAATTATAACACAATTTTCACAATTATTATCGCAATTACAACTACAATTATTATATTGAAATGCATTGCTATCATTATTTTCTTGTTTAAGTTTCTCCTTTTTGAAACCAGCCTTGGACTCTCAGCCCTATATCCTGCTCTGTTTCAACTTCAGTGCACAATTACTGTCAGGCATTCACTCTGCCCTTATTTAAAAGCCACCTTAAAACCATACTGGTCTCTTTCGTCTCTACATTGATTTTGGAGGCACTGCACCAGTTCCTCTACTGATCTGTTTAATGACCTTTTCCCCTGAAAAAAAACCCCAGGTTTTTCACTTTAAGTTCTTCTAAACATACTAAAATGGTGGGATATCTTCCTACTATCTTTGTGGATGTCCAGCAATCACCTAAAGTATATCACCTTCCACTTCTTTTCTCTATATATCCCGCAGGTTTGAAAACTTTCCCAAAATTTGCGTAGCAAGGTCTTCCTTACAAATCTCTCCTCAGTCTCTTTGTTGCAGATGGATGTAAGAGGAGGAGGCAAGAAGCTCATTGCCAGGAGGCAAGAAGCTCATTGAATCATATGGAAACATGGAAGTTGTGTAATCCAGCCCCATTCTCAAAGTTAGCTTTGCAGTTAGACAAGGTTGTTCAAACATTTAAACACTGGTGCAAGGAAGAAGTTTCACCTCATGCCTACCAGGCATGAAAGGGGAAAATTTTTACTTGTGGGGAGTTAGAGCTATTTCCTCTTGTTCTATCACTGTATATTTCTGTCAAGAGCCTGAGTAGAAACTGAATAGCAAATACTGGCCCATTTTAGCATGTTAAGGCTCTGAATGGCAGTCATGTGACAAGACCATCTGTGTATAGTTCAACATTTCTTTGATTCTTTATATTTCTCTGTTAATAGAGAATTGAATCTAGTGATCCGATATCATTAACTCCTTTTTTTTTGTTCTATGCTTGCATTTTTGCTTGAACTGTAACCCCTTAGTCCTTGACTATGACTTTTAGTTACTATGACATTTAAGCATTAAACAGTAAAAGTAATGCTAAGAGCAAATTACTTGAGCATATGAAAAATTGCCCTAGAAGTCTGTCAGAAAATGCTGCTATCAGAAATGGAGCATTTTTCTCCATGCAACTCTTTAACATACCTATTACTTTTCTATGCATTAAATGAATCAGAATTAGATGAATTAGATGAATCAGAATTAGGTGAACTTTTTGGAGAAAAATGATCTTTCAAAAAAATGATAATTTTGTGACACTAAAAATTTTTATGCACATGTTACTTCAACTTGTTCAACTCTTAGAAAAGCTCAAAGCATCAATGGAAACTTTTTAAACTTCCTTCAATTTTTACTTTATACTGAGAATATAAGTTTTAATGAACTGTGTATACTAACTTAGAAAATTCTCATATAGATTTAGATTTAGAATATTTTAAACTATTCCAGTTCCTTAAAAAAAAAGAATCACTTAAATCTGAAAGTCTTTTGCTGCACCACCAACTTAGCAGAACTATTTTGACACAGTATGATTTCCATCTTTTCCACTGCACTCTCAGTATTCACATTGTTACTTCACATCCAAAAAGGTCTCTGCTAAACTGAACTAAGAGGGTGAGGATTTTGTAATAATGGACCATGCTAACAGATTGCAGATCCATTCAGCAAACCCCTAAATCACTCAGTACTATTTGAACAAAGAAAGACTGTGGTACTCTTAAGAATTTGGAAGCATCTGTAAGACATTGGTTTGCTGAACTGAGAAAGACAGATTCTATCTGCAAGGGTTCAAAAAAAGGGAAAATATAATGCGAATTTATGCATACACTCTCTGGCTGCCAGAAATCAAATGAATTGTTTTCTAATACAGTGACAATTTGCCATAAGAAATTTCTCAAGCAAGAACAGAAAGCTGAAGGTAGATTCTGACATAACCAAAGTAAAAAACATACCTCACACCTGAATTTATAACCCCTCCAAATAGTCCTTTTTCATTTTTGTTCTATCATCAGTGAAGAGCAACAGCTGTTCTCTTGTCTTTATGCTTTTATGTTTTGATTACTATGGCAGGGATTCAAGACCCCATGGTCTCAGATTATTCTTTAGTTCTACTTCACTGAGAAAGGTTTTGACGATACCTCCCTACTATATATTCTATTAGATAGAAGATATCTGTTTAATGATAAATAATGAGACCTTCTCCAAGCTCTGTACCCCTGCATTTTCTACAGCAGTCCTAAGAGGATTCCTTTTGTTAATTTTTTTTTTAATTCCTCTCATGTTCTGGTTTGTTCACACTATTCTAAGTTTGTAAAGCATTAGAACCTGGCATTTTATGGCAACCTCTTTAAATATTTTTAGTCAGGTAGCAGGACTCATTGAGTTTAAACACAGCTACTTTAAAGTTTTCAATTCTAAGAGGTGGTTAATTATGATTAGAGAATTTACTACAGGCATTTCTACTACTTACCTCTGCCACAAAGAGCATTTATTTGGCCATTTTTTAAATATTTGGGCAAAATTTTGAAGATAAGATTTTCTACATTGAGATAACCAAACAGAGCCATTACTCTGTCACTTTGAAAGCATAAGAAATGCTAAAAATAAAAAAAGCCCCCAAAACAGCAAAAAACCCTGCATTCTTATACTCTGTTATCCATTTTTCAACACTTTCTGCAATTTAATAACTATATTCTCAGTGTCATCCAGAAAACAGGTCTGTTGATTATAAGACTTATTTTTGCCTTCAGTGAAAAAGTCTTAGATTTGTAACTGAGAGTTATAAATATTCCAAGTTCATAAATCAATTAAAAGCCAATGCCAAAAGCAGATAGAAAAGAATAAAACCATTATTCTAATAGATGTGCAAGCTATTTTTGCACTCCTGTGATACTGCATTTCATTCTTGTACTAACAGAACAAGTCTGGGAACAAATACGATTGCAAGAGGAAGCAAGTTTATTTTTTTGGTGGAAAGGCACTAAACAAAACATACACTTGAAGTAGTTGCAGTATTTTAGGAGATATCTCAGAGGAACAGTAGGCTAATATAGAGTCAGTGTATTCTTCTAATTGTGATCCCGTATATTCTCTCCTTCCAAAAGTGACCCAGTTCTTTTGCTGATGTAAAGGGGAACACTTTAAAAGGTAGTACTTTGCTTCTTTTTTTTTTTTTTTAACTCTAATATACTTGCCTTCCTACTTCCTGACAATTACTTGCCATTTCCTCCCAGTTTTTGTTATTGCATATTGCATATGTTGTTCCATTCATCTATGCCCACTATTTGTGTAAATGCAGCAGCTGCTGAGCAAACTTCAACATTACCACACAGTGGATGCCAGAATTTTTGCTAAAACATAATCCCTTTTCACTGTGATAAGACAAAATATGCATAAAATGAAACTAATAAATACAACAAGAATTAGTGATGTAATTCCTCTAGGATAGTAAGAGACTTATATATAAATGTATGCTATATGGACCATGACATTGAGCTATAGGAGTTGCTTCCTTTGAGATGTTATACATCTTTCCAGTATCTTTCCAGCATAATAAACTGCATTAGGCAACAGTTAACTAAAAGTATTAAGGATGTAAGGGTTAAGAAGTCTTCATGCAATACTACTTTCCAAACATTAGGGACATATTTTTACCTTTAATTGAGTATTTTTTTTAATCAGAAAATGCACAAGTGACAAACTTAGAAACCTTTTACAGAAATATAACAATACGGTCAGCATTTCATCTGGGAAATAATTGAATGCTCTATTTAGACATTTTAATGTTGGCCATTATACCTAATTATATTTCAAATAAGGCTGATTTTTTCTATATATGTGCTTTAAAAAATGAGATTTTTTTATAGTGACACAATCAAGAAAAATTTTTTGATGTATGATGGAAATTTTGTTCTTCAACCAGACATACACTTTTCTTAATTATTCAGGCTTTAGAAGAATAACATCATGGTCTAATCTAGTCTCATATAGGAGAGATTCTCTATTCTCAATACCCTAAATCAAGAAATAATATCTTTTCAAAGATAGTATGTGTTTCCTTAGAAACTATTACATCTGGATCTGAGACAAGGCATGGGACCAGTCCTCTGCCAATGTCAACACTCGCTGGAGCCAGGAGAAGATGGTGCTGCCTTTTGCAGATAACTCCCTTGAGATGTTGGGGGTGCTTTACTCTTGGCTCTGGTCAGTTCTGCAGTACATGTTTCACACTCTGCCTGCACTCCTTCCCGGGCTGTTGCCTCACAGCTACCGGCCAAGGTGCAAAATGACTGGCCAGGAGAAGCAGCAGCCAAAATCCCTGGCACCGACATGGCACGAGCCACTGGCAACATCCCACATAAATGTGACTGTCCAGGTATGGCCGAGGTTGGGAATAGAGCTGGAAAAAATATACAGATACTCCCACTGCGCTTGAAATGGGAAATGATGGTTAGTCTGAGAGTACTTTCTAGATGCTGCTCTAAATCCCTCCTGAATCTTACTAGTTTGGAGTTTAAAACTGTTACATGAAAGCAGATGTCCTTGCAATTTTTCAATTTTAACTTCCCAGTTATTGAAAATGGAGGACATCCATTTGTAGGCCTTAAGTCCTTATTTTTAACTTCCTGTCTTCTCTCTTTTCCAGAATCTGGCCTCTCATAATGTTGAAATACCCAATGCTAAATTTAGCAGTGTCTGTGTAGAACGTTTCAGCAAAGCCACAGCGCTGTGTACCTTGAGAGCCAGATCTGCAGCAACTGTCTCCTCCCAACCTGCTGCAGGAAACACAAAGAAAACCAAACCTTTTGAGAAGACCAAGACACTGCCCTGAGTGCTGCAGCAGGCCTGGAGCACACGGCCTATAACACAGAGCCTGTCCTACTGCACTGCCTATGCGCCTTATTGACTGTAACACCAATTTTTTAAACTCTTAGCCGTTCCTCATCCCCATATGGGATCATTACAGGCATAGCATGACTGCAATTTGATAAAGCCCCAAGTATTATAGAAACTTACTGATTCCCAAGGTATACTAGTGAATGTAGGCACTTCAGGAAAAGTTTCTGGCTTTAAATTGTTTCTTGTGATCATGGATGTTGTTTTTCTCTTATCGAGAGAAAATAAACAAATAAACAAATAGACGTGCTATGGAAGTGCTATTCCTGAAAAATTCTAACCAATCTATTGAAGGAAATGCCTCATTCTAATAGCAGCAGATATAATAATCAGGCTCCATTGTCCAGTGATGACTTTCCTCATCTACTCAAGTAGTCATCATCAGATGGATAGGCCTGACGCAGATGGATAGGCAAGACTCCAAGGAAATAAAGGCAAGTTTTATATGTTTTGAGTGTCCTTCCAACTTCAGGTCTTCCCATGAGTTTTTCAGATTCCTCTTCTGTAAGACAAAGATTTACTAAGGATAACAAATCAGATTGTTCTGTAAAGGAGAAACCTTTGCAAAGCTTTAAGATAATTTTCATCTAGGGAAAAGGTTGAAGAACTCATGAGATGAGCTTGTCATATTTGCCCATATTGTTTATTTTCTGTAACTTTCTTGCTCAGGCAATCCCAAACAATTTTGTTATTGTTGTTGTTTGGGATCAGCATTACCATAAATTTCGATGTAATTTGTTACAATTATCAAGTTTGAGCAATAGGAAAACACAAACTGCTACTGTGCTCAGATGCAAAAAAGGATTCAGTATAATCATTATGGGACCCTGTTCACTTTTTTCCGTGGATACTGGATATCCTGACTCATTAACCAGAGTTTAGTGCAGCTGGAAGAGGCTGACAGTGATTAAGTTATAACTGCCTCTGAATTGAATGAATATTTGGACCAACTAGCGTAGACTTCAGTAATATAAAATAATGGACATACAGAGATCAGCTACTTACAGATATTAATATTGCATCGATATTGAAGTCCCATTCTACACTAATGGTGCTTTAACATCACTGGATAAAGGCCCTATTTTGACTATATTTGAATGCAGACTTAGTCTTACAGTTGCCATTCATCTGCACTGCCAGGATACAGAAGCCAGGATGCTTCTGCAACCTTGAGAAGGGCATCTGGGGGCTCTGGATCTGTGATTTCTCCTTGTAGATGTCCAAGACCTACCTGTGGAAAAGCCACACAAGGCATGGCCACCACCATATATCTCAGATGCCCTTAGTACCATCATGTGGACAGTACAAGGCAGGCAAAGTCTTTTGAGAAGTGCCAACATTGTTACGGGACAGTTTGAACTCAGCCTACAGTATAGACAGAGGCCTGAGACAGAGGCCAGCAGTATGGGCACTAGATCAAAGTCAGTCTTTACCTTATTTCCTGAACTCTTTCTCGAATAAATGTTTTGGATATAGCTTCAGCATAATCCCAAAAGCATCAAGGGAAATCTCTATACTAATGTGATAAATCCTTAAGATATTCATGATCAGACCCCTGGGATCATTGATTCAGTAAGTGGTGACTTATAATTTAGGGCTCCAAATGGGTTCAGGTAGAGGGGAAAAAAAAAAAAAAAGCGAAACACCGAGAAATACTGAGAAATAGCTGGAAACATTATCTAGATTTGTATAGTTACTATGACCGCTTAAATCGTTGAGTGAGATATTCCTGAAGACACTGCTGGTTCCTAAAACTCTCAAACTTTCATAAACTCTGATGAATTTGTTTCATTGGCAGAGAGACAGGAATCTAAGAAATGCATGCAATCATATAACTATGTTTGACTCCACAGGCAGAATGTCCTTCATTTTATTTCTTTTTCTGATCAAGTTCACCATAGCAATGTTTATAGGTTTTGTCCTAAAAAGTATAGAAAACTTGTTGTTTAGCTTGCTAGTCAGCTTAATTCCTATTTTTTCCCCCTCTTAGTTTCATACTCTATTGCTACTCTATACTTAGAACTTAGGAAAAAAAAAGGGGGATCTTAACAGCAAAACCATGCACCTTGTTTGACTGGTGCTTCTGTCACTTAAGTGAGAAGCTGAATCAGACAAATGAATGATCCTAAAACTTATGGACAGATAAAAATATCAAAAAATATCACAATATCACATTGAAAATCTGATATTTCCTCCTCTGGACAGTTAAAACTGGAAATACAAATTTGAGAGGAAAAGCTCACTTAGAAATCCTTTATCCAGTTGAATGTTGTTAATATCTAGTTGTGGCTATCACACTGATACAAGTGAGCTGAAATGACATTCTGAAAACAGCATCATATCTATTTAGGAATGCAGTTATATATGTTGTTTATTGCAGGCTAAAGTCATAATTGAAATCATACTGGAATAGGTTGTCTTTACAGGTGATTGAAGAATCCATTTTGTTATCTACAATACAAACGACACAGAATGCCACTCTCTTGCCACTTTCCTCACATAAAATTTAAGACAGTTTTGTTTCTTCATGAGTACCCATCAATAGTATATGATAGCTCAAACATCTTTTTAGAAGAAAACCATTCATTGCAGTTATTCATTGAATTTTCTAGCACTCTCCCACTTCCATTGTTTTGACACAAATGAAAGCAATAATAGCATACAAATAAATCTGCGACATACAAACTTGGAGAACATAAGAGAAAGGCAGATAATCCAAGCAGAAGCAAACTACATGACAGTAAATTTTGCACTGCAATCTATTCAGTTTTCACTCATGAAGCTTAGTGTGATTTCAATAGGCTGCCAATGACATAAATGTCATGTTAACTCAGCATTTTTTTTTTTACTAATACCTACAGAATTCAGAAATATATCATTTTAATACAAGGTAGTTCTTTTTTTTCCCATTATCTGTAGTGGTAATTTTAGGTGATTTTTTGAAATTTTTAAAATTTCAAAAATATTTTAATTGTAGACAAACATATATATCTCTCCATATGTCTTTCACAGGGCAAAGCCATATCCTTCGACCTGTGTCTAGCCTTCATTTCAAAGTTTCTAAAACTTCTGATTAAAAAAAAAAGTTTTGATAGAAAGTTTTCTACTGAACTGTTGGAAAAGTATTTCAGATAATTCTAGTTTCTAGGTATTAACATACAGGTTTATCCTGTCAGCATATGGTTTACATGCTCCACACTAAACTAAATGTTTCCCAAAGTGCACAGTTCAAGTCTGATGAACAATAAGCACATCTTCAATAAATATTTGTGGCATAATTGATGCTACATATTAGAGTTTTAAATATTGAGTCAATATACACGGAAATTTCTTTATTTAACTATCCAGATCTCCATGCCTTTTTGTTCAAGAGATGAGCATTAGTCTCCTAGACTACAAAATAAACTGAACAGTATCTAGTTTAAGGATGAATGCAATACCTTGGCTATAACTTCTAAGTTCTGACAGTTTTTTTTTTTCACTTCTTATTCATTTATATTCCCCTACCTTCTTCCCATCTGCAAGTCCTTGTTAGCTTTTTCTCCCTTTCTCTCCTTTTTAAACATGACCTGTTAAAACTTTCCTCTCTCACACTTTCTAAAGCACCATGGTTTAAAACTGAGGCAAGGGGAAAAACTAATTTTGCCAGACTCACACTGTATCTGAGTCTCCTTCACACAGCAAAGAAACATATTTTTTACAGGCTGCAGGTGAATACCACATGAGCAGGTGAAAATGGGGAATTTGAGGGGTGTGATGAGGGTTTTTATCTTTAATGCATTCATCCCACAGAACCCTTGCACAACAGCTATAACTAGCCCTTATATTATTAGAAAATTGCAAATAGTTTTCTAAGTGAAGAAAAGGAAACAGATGGTGGAAAGAGGGCAGTTACAGTCTAGCACATCTCAAGTCTTAATATGTTCTGAAAAATGTATTTTTGTTCATGTTTCTTCATCTTCCTTTCTTTACAGGCAAGGGAGCTCATTTATGACAGCAATAGTGTGCTACTGATAGCAAAGATGAGCTCCTTCCAGTGCCTGCACTAGGCATCAGGCAGAAAGCTGTTGAGTGTTGTTGGGAACATTCTCTATTTCCATACATTATTCAGAGCATTATCATTCCATCCACAAATAACTGTTTAAGTATCTCATTTAGGGCACTAAGAGAATTTGGCTAATGTTGGAGTCTTGCAAGACAAAATAACCTGTGATTTTCTGTAATATAATGATTAAGGCAATATTATAGCCTTTAGTATGAGGCATCTAAGAATTTTCAGTATTGTCTCATCACTATGGAAGAAACAGTAATTAGACCTAACTATCAAACTCATTTAAAAATGATAGTGAGCACCATGGAAAAATAGGATGTTGGCCTACCTGTTGCATTTTTCAAAAAACTTTCCAACCACTACACTGAAAACTGAAGCACAATCATGTTATTGCATTAGCTAAGTAAATCACCTAGGTGGTTTTTTGTTGTTGGTGGTGGGGTTTTTTTTTAGATTTTAAAAAAGAGAAAATGAAGGAAAATCTCAAGAGAGAGGCCAAAAGTTAGAAATAAAAAATCAGAAAGGAAGATTAGCTTAGCTCAATAACCAACACGGAACATCTGACTACAGATATTTGAAGAGGTACTAATACGAACAAAGGTGAAGTATCACCCCAGATGACAGAAGGACATTCTCTGGGCATTATAGAGTAAATGATTAAATAAATTACTGGATAACAAAAAGAAAATGACAGAGCTGAATTTTGGATGCTATTAGAGCATTCTGGGTCTGTTATAACTGAGTTAGAAACTGCACAGACACATAAACATCTTTTTGACTTCAGCCTCTTTGCTCCTATCAACTGCTTTGTGCACAAGAGGAGTGCAAAATATCTAATATCATGCATTAATCTATTACTCCATAAAAATAAAAACATGCTCAAAATGTATTTGCTGAGAAACAAAGGTAATTAGCTTAAGTCTATCTTACATCAAATCAGCTTCCACTGAACACAAAAAAACCCTCGTCACACTTCATGTGATGCATCTTTAAGA
Source organism: Tinamus guttatus (assembly GCF_000705375.1). The sequence goes on along the minus strand of NW_010585831.1, from coordinate 204,596 downwards.
AGCATCTGCACTCCTGAACGCCATAATCCTTAAAAGACTAAATGCCATAGCAAGGTTATGTCTTTTTTCATACTATATCATATTTTTGTCATTGAGTAAAATAGGATTTATACTACTACACAAGTCACAATGACTAGGATTTTCTGTAAACAGTGGGATAAAATGACCTTTGAAGGTAGCTGATTTTTTGCACTCAGTCAAAATAAATGCAGGTCTAATTAAGTTTTTCTATGTCATATATATATTTTAGCTTACTGGCTACCACTGTGTAGAAAATACTGGTGCAAATGCTGTCACTGCATTAGTAATAAATATCCCCAAACCGAGTACTACAATCATCCTTACTGCTCCAAGTATAAATACCTGAAAACACAGTTTAAACAACCCTAAGTGCTACTGATTCTGTGTGCCACAATTTCCAGCAAGCAGGGGCCAAGGTTTATATTGCAGTCCAGCTCCTGGAAGAGCATGTCCTTACAGTGGCACAGACGCACATCTGGGAAATAGAGTCTGGTCTTTTCTTATTCACAGCCTTTGCTTAGAAGCAAGCCATCTCAAGCCTACACAGAAACCTCTGTAAGTCAACGCTTCTGCAACTTTAGCGTGAAACAAGTAAAAGAAGACATGCTGCCAACATTTTCCCTCCTTTCCCTGTGGTGTAGGTCATATTTTCAGGAAAGCTCTGGCCATGCATTTATGCTTGTGGGTAAGTGAAGCTGCCAAGCAGGCACCTGGGAGGCACACAACCATCCAGGGAGACTGAAAAAGGGACGCAACCAGACACAGCAAACCTACACTAGCAGTGAAGGGTGCTGAGAGCCACTGGAGGTTGGTGGTCACCTACTGCTGCAGTCACCCAGGAAAAAGTGAAGGGAGAAGTGATACTGAGACACCAGGAGTCATCAGTGCCAACAGCTCCATTACTATAAAAGAAGCTCAAGGTGAGGGACAAATCACCAGACCTTTGCTCACCTTCACTGCTGCAATCTTAGAAAAGTCAGATCACTACAGAAGCCAAAAAAAACCTCCTTGTATTTGCAGAGTGAAAGGACAGGAATTCTGGACGATACACTCTGCAGACAGTAACATCTTTGACAACAAAGAAATAAAAAAAAATCAAGAAAAAGTTGAATAATATCTATTATTTATCTCATATAGCAAATGTGGCTTTTAGAGATAGAAGAACCTTCAGACATTTTAGGGAGATTTGTTTCCAGTAACAGAGGGAGAAAATTAAATTAAGATTGTGTTTGATTTAAAGATCAGATCTTATATTGCCAACAAAGCTATCTGGAATCAGGTATCATGCCAAATGCCTGGTTTGCATTGAGAGTGCCTGTAGTCAGGCAAGACAGTATCTGACAAAATGGGATGCAACCCAAATATATAACTATTCTCCTTTAAAAGCTAAGCTAGCAGAGTTCCAAGACAAACATTAAAGGATATATATATATATATTGTTTTTTAAAATTATCTCTAGACTAACAGATGTTAATATACAATTGTCTATACTTGTTTAGGACTCTCACAATGTCTTGTCACAAGGGAACAGTTTTTCAATTAACCAGTGCTACCAAAACCTAATTAACCATGGGCTGTCTTACCTTGAAATATCGATGAAGGCCTTTCCCAATTCAAAAAGATCACAGAGAGACCTATAGTTTATTATTACAGCACTTTGGTAGTTTAATTTTCCTGCAGCGTCAATATTCCTCCAGGAAAGAAAACAAATTAAATGATGAGTATTTACCTAAAAAAGTTTACTGCATCTTACTCCGTTAAAACTCTTGTTTTAGTGGTTTCCTGGATGATCTTATCATTGATCTGATCTGACTGATCCTGGCTGGAGTTAATCACTGGTAAGCTGCTTTAATGGACCAAGGCCTAAGAACTTGGAACTGCAAAGAACCAGCTTACTTTTTCCCTTCTTCAGGCCTAAAACCGTTAGGCAAGATAAAATTGCCTTGTGCCCTAACCACTAAATTGTAGTCATGTTCTCCTCTCTGGCAGAATGAGTATTTAAGTAGTCTATGCAATGTAGAACAACTTAAGCAGGAGCACCTCGAAGAGCTCGAACACAGCATACAGCATAGCTTGGCTCAGGAAATTCACTTCAAAGACAGAGGCTCCAATTCTCTTCAGCAACAGAGTACATCAGACTTGGGCTTGCCATCACCTGGTAACTGATCTTACCCCTGTGGTGAGATCAGAAAACGGGTCAGATGATTGTTTTCATTTCATGCAAACCTCAGTCAAAGCCAGAGATTTGTGGTTCTGTCTGCGTATATAGATGATTATGACTGTACCCAAGATATATCTTGCAAATCATTATGTATTTTACCTGTAAAACTCTCCCCTACATAGCATTAGTTTAGAGGTAAGAAAAGTTATAGGAATATACAATAAGAGTAACACTAGTAATAAAATGGAAAAAAAAAGTATATTTGTGAAAATAAGATGAGGGAAGAAAAGATCAATTAGGAAAAAAAAATACTATGCTCAGCACTTCAGTGCGTGAAAGAGGTGAGACATTTCCTAAAGGAAGTAATTGCAAGGAGGATTAAAATATTGAGTGAATAGAAGTAGTAAAGCTATTTATCCTTGCACTTTCCTGTGGATCAGTTACTTTTGTCAAAACCAAGTAATTTACGTATCCGCAAAGTAAAATATACGCCTATCTGCTTACACATACAGCATAATCCATCCCTAAAAGTGTCACACTGTTTTGTTTTATAGTACTTGACAAATTCTTTGATTTTTAGCAAGCGTGAAGTTGCTGTGCCACTCATCCAGCCGTTGCTCACTAACTTTGAACCTCTCATGTAACAAAAATTCATCACCCATAGAAAGATGTCACAAGATGTCAAGCTACAGATTTGCCTTTCTTATCCTTTTGCTGCAAGTGAGATTCTTCTGTCAAAATAATAGAAAGTTCGAGGTGGAGGCATCTAGCAAAATGTCAGAACCTCACCCATGGTGAGTTAGAACCAGCATTTGCGTCTTAAACAAGCACTGGCAAAGGTAAGGCATCTTAATGAAACTCAACACCAACTTTTCAAACATACTTGACCATCCCCAGGAATTATGTAAATGGTAGTAAGTTGATTTTTTGCACCTACTGACAAACAGTCCAGCAATAAAACTGGACTCATATACTCTCAATATAGCACCATAACATAGTGCTTCACATACAGACTGTAAAGGGAGCAGTTAGGTTCTTAGAAAACATTAGTTCCAGTTCTGTTTGGAGATATTGCTAAAAAAAAGGGGAGGGCTTCCTCAAACTTCTCTTTAGTCTAGAAAATAAACATAAACCATGAGACCAGACAATTTTGTCAGTATGTATGCTGACTGATCGTGGACTAAAAAGTGGGGAGAAACAAAAAAGAAACTGCAGGAGATAGAGAGGAGGAGAGTTGGGAGGAGTCTCTCAAAGACAGTAATTTCTGAAAGATAAACCAAAAAGAAACGTGTCCTTGTCCGATGTAAACATTTTTTCATTGATTGAAAATAAACATAGGAGGTGTATTGTATCCATAGAGGAATGAAGAAACGGACAGAAAAAAGAATGAAAAAGTAAACAAAGGACAAATGCAAATTTTTTATTCAAGGAAATACTGTTTCCTGGGGTTATGATAGAGATTGGCCTAGCCATGTAACATATGACAACTTTATTATTTCATTGGTTAAGAATTGCAATAAAATAAGAAATTAGAATATATGTAACTTATTTTGAAATAAAAATGGGTAATGCAAGATCATCACTATCATATCATAGAATCATAGATTCCTTAAGGTTGGAAGGGACCTCTAGAGATCATCTACTCTAATTCCCCTGCATACGCAGGGTCACCTAGAGCATGTGGCACAGAATTGTTCCAAGCAGCTTTGGAAGATCTGCAGAGAAGGAGATCCCACAACCTCTCTTGGCAATCTGTTCTAGTGCTCTGTCACCCTCACTGTTAAAAAACTTTTCCTTAAGTTCCTGTGGAACTTTTGGTGCTTCATTTTGCACATGTGTTCTCTAGTCCTATTGCTGGCCACCACTGAAAGCAGGCTGGCCCCATCCTCACCACTCCTTCCCTTGAGGTACTTATAGACACTGATCAGATCCCCTCTCAGCCTTCTCTACTCCAGACTCAACAGGCCCAGCTCCCTCCATCTCTCCTCATAGGGCAGATGTTCCAGGCCCCTGATCATCCTTGTAGCCCTGCGCTGGACTCTAGGGCACACTGCTGCCTCATGGTCAACTTGTCATCCACCATGACACCCAGGTCCCTGTCTGCAGAGCTGCTCTCCAGAAGGTCGGTCCCCAGCCTGTACTGGTGTCTGGGGTTATTCCTCCCCAGGTGCAGAACCTTGCACTTGCCCTGGTTGAATCTCATGAGGTTTCTTTCTGCTCAGTTATTCAGTCTGTCCAGGTCCCTCTGGATGGTAGCACAGCCCTCTGGGGTATCGGCTCCTCCTCCCAGTTTGGTATCATCAGCAAACTTGCTGAGGGAGCACTCTGTGCCTTCATCCAGGTCACTGATGAATAAATTGAACAGGACTGGACCAAGGACTGACCCCTGGGGGACAACTACTAACTACTGGCCTCCAACTAGACTCCGTGCCACTGATCACCACCCTCTGGGCTCTGCCATCCAGCCAAGTAAATCCATGTGGATTTATTTGTATAATTATACAATAATTATAATTAGGAAAAAAAAAGCATAAACAGAGGTATTTCATAGAACATTTTTTGACTGAGATTACTGATCTATCTTTTCTGTTGCAAACTTGTCATATAATGTTTATGTAGTAGTGAAGCCTGTATTGAGAGAAAATAAAAACTTTAAAATCTACTACTTGATCATTTCTGACAATGCCATCTGTTGATTTATTATAGTCAGTGATTCAGTTTGGCTTCATGATTAGCCCTCCTAACTTCTCAGCATGTTAATGCCAGTCACTTTACTTCTAAAATATAATGACAACCTGTTACCATGTCTTATTTCTCCATTTTTCACACACAGAGTAGTTATTTGTATTTTCCAAAAGTTCACAAATGATGAAATTATGTCATCAAATTCCAAACTTAGTGTTTGCATATGAAGTCACTGATACATTATTGACTCAAGTTATATCCCAATGGGAGCAACGGTTGGCTTTTTTACTAAAAGGAACAGATGCTTTTCTAGAGTTGGGTAATGATGCCTACTTATTTAGATAATGACGTGTTAAAAACTTTAATAATAGCCATTTAATTTCAATGACAATCTATAACAAAGATGGCAGAGAAGTCTTGTATAACATATAACTGATTTCTTCTAACTTCATAGCTGTCAGGTCATTTCACCAAAGGGGATGTCCTTGAAATAAGACAAATTAACCAAACAATTTTGCTTCACAACACAGAGGTTCCTTATTAGGACCACAAATATAAATGATTTGGTTATGAAATTGAGAGAGGAGGAGTTACAGCAAGTTCCCTTATATTAAATACCTTTTAACTTGTCAATTTTGGGCAGTTAAGAAATTCTAATAATGTAGAATTTCTTAGCAGTCAGACGTTAAATGATACAAAGAATGATTAATTTCCTTTGAGCTTCTTGCTTTAGTCTTCCATAATCTTGGGGGAAATTGTCCATAATCTTGGGGGAGATTTCCAAATGACAGGCTACCCTTGCCTTTAGCCTTTCTGTGACTCAGGCACTTAACTTCCCCTGCTTTTCATCCCTGAGAAACCTCTTCCACTTTCATAAATTCACATACTTACAAACTTGTGCTTTCTTGGTTAGTGACTTGATATTACTGACCTCAGATTTCTTTAACTTTATTGCTAGTCTTGCAGTTCTGCAAGGTTTGCAGTTAAGGAAAACTTTTTCCAATCCTCATTCTTTTCTGAGTCCTGCACTCATCACAATATCTTCAGGGATTTCCTTGAAACCTTGGCCTGAGAAGGCAGCTGTCTTAGGACTCCATACAGAGTCAGTGTCTGGATTCCTTCTGTGGATGATTCAGTCCATCAAAGATCTTTACCGATTCATGATGGTGTCCTCCTGCACTCTGCCCCCAGCTATGAATTGCAGAAAGCTTGTATTTATCCCGCTTAATATTGGCTGAATTTCACAGGTTTTTGTTTTGTTTTAGCAATGGTAAAAATTTATTCTCTCTAGAGTTTTTAACCTGAATGACATAAGATTCCCTTCCACCTTCCATTTTTTTGTTCTACTTTCCTTGGTGTCTGCCTCTGCTTATCATCACCCCAATTTTTATGTGTAAAAGTAACATTCCATTAGTAGAGTGCCAGACCTTCTTCTCTTCTCAATGAAAATCACAATATTTAAAACCTATAGATACTAAATCATGCCAAGAAAGGCTATAAAAGAGTGAGATTAGAAATAAACAGAGCCTAAATCAACACTCTGGGTCTTGTTTGGAGTCAGATTAATGAAAACTCTTGTCAACACACAAAAGCGACATCCCCAGGTAGACATACTTGAACCTATTTATAGCTAAACTGATATGAAGGAAACTGATTTGAGTATTCCTGTTTTTTAAACTGAAACTAAACTGAAATTAATAATCCAGCACAAGTTTTGTATGCTAAACAGATATTCAGTGAGAGAAGGCCTCCCTGTTATGCCTTGTGAACTACTTCATAAGGAATAATTTAGGAATGTATGTTTTTTTTCTGTGCAGTATTCAGGATTTAGAATTTGTTTTACTTATTGTAAAGGTTATTATAGGCTGTGCATACCATTTTAATTCAGTATTTTTAGGAACTGTAGCCTGATGCGATTAGAGAGAAAATTGCCATGAACTTTTGACCCAAACAGGGACAAGAGATCATCTCAAAAGAAAATTATTAGCAGTAACTAAAATACAGTACAGCACTGTGAGCAGATGGTTTTGACCTAGGTCCTGGGAAACTGAAATATGCATTTACGTATATTTCTAAGGAAATAAATACATACTCACACACACATACATATATTTATATTACTTCAGTGTCACCCTATTTTGAGATCTTCCAGTATATTAGCAATTAGCATAGAAAGGCAGCAACACCTGTGTGCTTCTCCTTTTTGAATAATAGCAGTATTTTGGAGGGGAGAACTACTCCCAAGCATTGTAAGACTATAAGAAGAATAACACTTTTAAACAGCACAGTTTCCATATTCTCATGACAAGGGATGGGAGAACTTCTCTTGCAGTTCCTTCGGAGGAGGCATGGGTGCTGGGAATTCTTTGCAGCAGGTAATGGCAAAAGCATTTGAAAGGTTGTTCCTCTTGTTTCTTCCTTGCAGACTGTATTCTCTTTCTTTGGGTCTTCATTTGGCATGCTTCATCTGCTTTCCAAGAAGTTCTTGCACAGAAGAGCTCTCAGCACTATCCTGGCATAGGTCAGCTGGTATCTCACCATGCCTACTATGGCATCACAAAATGCCACACATACTTCTGGAAAACAGGATTAGTGTATACTTTGTTTAGCTAAATAATTGCTGTTGAGCAAAAATTATCAACAAAAAGGAAGGCCTCTTTCTGTATTTTAAGAACAGTTCACTCTAAAACTATAAAAGCCTCTGAATGCGCCCTTCATTTCCTTTGCACATTTTTACAGTCTACAGGACTAACCAGATAGCACAGAAACAAAACCACCAGACTAGAGCAGAATGTGCATCTCCCACACGCAGCCCTGTTAACTATGTCATGTCAGTATTAACTTTCCTGTCTTTTTCTAAGAATGATAAATGAGTTTGTGTATACATGTCAGGTGGTGTGGAAGGGAAACATTCCTAATATAAAAATGGAGTCTGATTTAATTTTCCTTCATCTGTTGGAAAACATAAAACCCCCCTACCAAGCCATTACGATAAGGTGGGCCAACTCCCAGAGCTGGAGATAAAATGTGGCTGTTGAAGCCGCCAGCTCAGAGTTTTTACATTTTACCATAGCCAAACCCTCTTCGGTCAGGAAATAATCAGGCCAAAATTCTTCACCATCTTCTCTTGCTCTTAAGCAAACAAAATAAAATAGAGAAATTGCTAACTAAGGAAAAAAGTACTGGATCGAATCTGGGGAGGAAGGGGAAAGAGGGAAAGAAACCAGGACAACAGAAGACATGTTTATCCCTAGCCAAGTAATCCACACAGTCCTTCCCATGAGGATAAGGCAATGTAGTGACAGCAGTAGGGAAGGTGGTCACTGGTGTAATCAGGGTGAGAAGCTATTACTGGCGGGGATGTGCTTCTCAGAAGGACCCATCTGAGGCAAAGGAATGTGTGCAAGCCTGTTAGTGGCTGGCACACAAGCAAGCAATGAGCTTGTGTTTGGACCAGATAGGAAGAAAGGAAAGTGTACAACTGCCTGAGAGAGGCAGGGACAGAGATGATAAACTGCTCTGTTTTTAGACATAAAGAACATAAAGCATAAAGAACCATATCCTTAAAGACAGAATATAGTAGTTTTGCTGCTAGAGATTACAAATATTCCAGTCAATAAGCAAGAGTGGAAATATAATCTCTAAAGGAAAGGTTAAACTGTGAAATAGTAACTATTTGTGCCTTGCCAATGAGAGAGCTTAAGACACAGAATAAAGGACTGTACCTGATGCTATTCAGATCTGTAAAGGCAACCTGGTGTTAATGCAAAAGCTACTGCAAGTTTTCTTTTGGAAGGAAGGAAGACACATGGGATAGATTTGAGATCTCAACCCAATAAAATGAAAAGTATTTGTGAAAACTTGCTCTGTAAGAAAATAATCTCTTCTAGCTTGTTTTGGTGAAGTGTAACATAACTTATTAAAGTAATACTTTAAGTATTATCTCAGTCTGCTAAGTATATCTAAGTCTGCTAACTTAGAGTATCACTTTTCCTTTTAGAAGCTTCTGCAATTAAAACAAACAATAAAAACTTCAGATTTCAACAAAGACACTCCCCCTAGGGTGCTATAACAATACTGAAAGATAGTTGCTGGTTCTGGGTATGGATGCCTACTTGACATGGAGATGAGGTCTCCACACACCATCCACCTTCTTCCCTCCCCTTCCCTGCCCAGCAGAAGAAAATCTTTGTGCACCAGCACTAGCCAACCAGGAATTGGCCAGAAGCTCTGACAACCTTTTATAAAGAAAATCAAAATGATGATTGCAAGGCCTACTGAAAAGAAGACAACTGCTAAACATTTAGGTCTGGCTCATCAAACTGCAGCACTAGGCCAAGGGGGCCAGTCTGAAGAAGCTTCATCTTTGCTGCTCAGTGAGGTGAATTAGAACATCTAGCACTTGCCCAAGTCCAAAATGTGCTTTTGTCTTCCTTTCCTGGGCCTCTTTTCAGCCTGGAGGATTGGAGCCTTCAAAGCCATTCTGAATAATAAACATTTCCTCTGCAGAATGAGGGAATATACATTTATAGAAGTAACAGAATCTTGGTTTTGACTTCACTGACTTTGCCCACAGTGCAAATATTCAATGCAATGAGATGTATACTATCATCCCTTCACATTTCTTTCAAAGAAATGGCTTAGCACTGACAAGGCAATTAACTGGGTCTGCCTGGTTGGAATGATAGCATGGTAGCAAAAACAGGAACCAAGAAAAAAGTTAGAAAATCTATTCCATAGCTTTTGCATACTTGGAACCTTTGTAGATGCTCTTGAATTTCATTTCAACGTAGAACTATCACCTTGTGGAGGGGGCTAGGTAAAACATCAGCTAACATTAGTATTTACTCTGCAAAACAGTCATATCAAGATCTTGGTTATTACCTTCTTAAATCATCCTTTTTTATTTTGTCACTGGCAGGATGTTGATAAAATTCAGCTATACTTCTCATGTTCCCTTGAATGTGTTTTTTCATACTGTACAATATTATTGTGTACTCACTGAAAAGAGGTCCTACATGTATATGTGTAGTCTGATGCAAATACATTTCTGTAGCTTATTCCAGGATCCAGGTAGGATCAACGACCTAGACAAATGTGTACAGTTTTATAGCACTCTGCATGCATTCAACTTCTACCACTAAGTGTAACATTTGCAGATAATTTGCAACAATCTTAATCAAAAAACATCCTAAACCTCGCCTAAGCCCCAGCAGTTTTTAAGGTAAACACTGCCAAACATCACTTGTCTTCCAAGTCACGATGCATAAAAAATAATTTTTTCACAGAGGTGTTGAATAACTCTGACCAGCTGAAGGGTTCAGGTGACCAAAATAAAGGGCCAAGGGGAGTATACAGCAGCAAACAAACTAAATATGCTCCATTTAACAGTCAGATGGGAAATGGATGCTTCCAATAATCAATAATAATCTCATCATAATGAGCCTATAGGTTCAAAATAGGTTATGGCATTTTTTTTCTAAAAATTTAAAACAATGAATATAACAAGATTAGTTTTATGAAAAAAAAAAACTCAGATTTCCTCTAACCAACAGTAATTTCTAAATAAATTATTTTTGTCAGGGATGTGCCATCCTTAACTTTGAAACGAGATTCTGATTTCACTAGGGGGTTCTATTTTTACCAACGAAAGTTGCTTTCTTAAACTTTTAACCTCAGTGTCCCTTCATAATCTACTCAACTAGAATTGAAATATTTTTGTTTTGTCACTCAGGAGCAAAATCATAGAATCATAGAATATTTAAGGTTGGAAGGGACCTATCTTACTGTAACAAGTTATATGTGTGAACTATGTGCCTTTATAGAAGAATAAATACTGTAGCAAAGCTTTTTCTTTGTTTCTTGTACTAAGAAATTACTTATCTAATATCAGCAAATATGAGTGAGGCTTTTGAGAAGGTACAGCATGATCTGCAACATTTCAGAACAGTAAAACTACTTAGCTAGAGCCAAAAAAGTAACTTTTATTCATGAATACATAAATATCCTCCTGATTATGCATTTCGAGTTGATTTATGAGATTTTTTTGTTAATATAACTTTGTTTTCATTTTGTGCTCAGAAGCTCCATATGCCTTCAAATTATACTGTGGCATGAAATAGGATTTACCACTCATCTGGCAGTTTCAGCATGAAGTAATTAAGCTCCTAGGTTCTGTTGTTGTGAACTCTACATTGTAATTCAGTCTGAAAAGAACTTAGTCTTACTTATTAATGAGGATTTTCCCAAATTATTCCAATTGCTATTGAAATAAATATCCTTAAACCTTAATCTTGATGCTAAATAACATCTTCCCACTCTTTCTCTACATCATTCAATGCCAGTGCTCACCTTCCTCTGGAAAACAACACTTCACTGTTCTAAACTATAATTGTAATCTTTTTGCATCTCACTGTTCTAAACTATAATTGTAATCTTTTTGCATCTATCTCTGTACCTCAAATTCTCTGGATAGTTAAGGAGTCAGGAGTTTTTCCCCTCTTGCATGAAGCAGATTTAGCTTCTACTGAGTAAACCCAATTTTAAAATCCTTCAGTTTGCTGATCTATTCTGAAATGCTTCAACATGAAAGCCTAATGTAATGTACCACTAGACCGCCTGCCTTTTCAAAATTCAGGACCAGAGAGACTTTGGAGAGCATGTTATTTTGTATTGATAGGCAATTTCTGAAAGAACGGCATAGCAGCTTCAACTAGGAATCCTATAAAAGCAGCAGTCAGTGGATGTGGAACCACAGGTGCACACATCCTGTGTTTGGAGAATCTTAATGCTGTTCATGTGTTAACATTAGTTTTAAATGATTTCTGACACTGGAAAGGGAAAACATTGATTTTTTTTCCTTCAGTTAAAAAAAAAAATCTTGATTAATGACCTATTTCTGTATTTACCTTTAATACAGTAAACGGTTATGGTAAAGATATAAATATATATTTAAAAGCAGCCCCCCAAGTGACCTATGTTATAGAAATATTTTATGGATCCATATGTTGACACATATCCAGCTTTCTGTGATACACGGTGATGTACAACCCACTAGGTAATTTCTGCATATTTTCCTCTAGGTGTATGTTCTTGCTAAATAAAACAAAGTCAGAAGGCTACTCATGTGTATAGGGTTGTAATGTGGAAAATTTAAAACTCCCTAACAAATATTTTTAGAAAGAATAAAAAAAAATGGTAGTCTATCAGTCAAATTCAGCCTCTAAGTTGACATCCATTTTTCCTGCTCTAGTCATTGGAATTGCCTTCTTGTTTCCCCGGGCCCAGATTTGCCCTATTCCTAGGCCCTAGAACTACAGCATTTTGGTGTTCAGTCTCAGATTTGGAATATGCAGGGTTTTTTTTTCTCAACAAAACAATAAACAAGTTATTAGAAAGAAAAGATGGGTTTTTAGGAAGCTTACCATATTTCACGGAGGAAGATCCAGAGCCTGGGAAAGGGATGAGCCACAGGGTAAATGCATATAGGAGGCTCCAGAGCCTTGGACCTTCTCTCACCACCAGCAAGTTTCCTCTGATAGAGGATGTGTGGGGGAAAAAAAAAAAAAAAAAAAGGAGTGAACGAGAAAGGGGGGAAGAAATAAAGACAAGTAAATCAAAGGCAACAAGGATTTGAGGAGCACTTATGCACAAGTTTAGTTCTATTGCAACTAAATCCACAAAATATGTAAAAAGAGAAGTTCTTTGATGACTTGCAATTAACAGCAAACTTACTACCTCTGGACAGCCTTGTGGCTAAGAGTTTAGCACGAGTGAATAAATACTATACATATCAATGGAAATGCTTAGTCCTGCTAAATAAATATAATAAAATATTATAGTGCTTTCATACAAATAATAATTCAGAATAAAGCTTGAGGGAATGGGCTCACCACAAAGTGATGTGGGTTAGAAAGAAAGTGCAGCTTTGGGCAAGGAGGATTTTGAAATCCTGACTCATGAAAGACTTCAGTGCACTCTTTGAAGCATCTGGTACAGGCTCAGACAGAGAATACCGAACTAGATGCTCCACTGGCTTGTGCTACACTAACACCTGTTTTTACAGCTTCCAAGTGGAAACAAACTGCTTTTATGCTTTCTCTGATGCTTTGAGAGTATTCACGGCACAGCCAACACAGCAACATTTTAGTTGTGATTCAGGCCTGAAGCTCCTGGCATACAATTATTATATGTGTTGAAGTGTAGTAGACGCCCGTCAGTAGCTAAAATGATGTTGACTAAGTTGTTACATTTGTTCAAAATGCTCTAAGATTAAACGTATAGTTTTGATTTATGTCATAGTATTTGAAAAATACTATGCCTTTATCTTTGTTAATAGACTACTTGACAAAGACTCACACACACAGTTAGATATCATCTGCATGAGGTAAGTACTGAGAAACAGAAGGTAACTCAGGTATTGCAGGTACATTTTGTACTGCCTCTGTTTCAGATTACTGTCCTAAGTTTGCAGACATTTGGCTGAAAAAAAGCCACAAGTATGACTGTGTGCATTATTCTGTTTCATTCATCACACACAAATGCTTATAGACACACAATAAAAAACAATTTAAAAATATCTTAGCATACTTTTTGCTCAGACTGGTTTGCGAGGAATATCTGTTTTTGTTACCTGGTGACACCTCCTATGCCCACCTATCTTTCTTGTGGGTGGAAACAGATGTTTCTTAGCTCCTCCCCTCCCCTCCCCTCTCCTCCCCTCTCCTCCCCTCTCCTCCCCTCTCCTCCCCTCTCCTCTCCTCTCCTTTTTCAAATTACTACTTCTGTATCATGTCAGGCTTTTGTTCACCAAAGCCATGAAATCTTGCTATATTTTGAAAGTGAATTTACGTGCAGTGCTACGAATGTTACTAGAAAATGTATTTCATGTTATGCTAATGCAATTAACATGAATGCAAGGTTAATATGAAATATGTTGTTAATTTTTTACTTGATGATCAACCAAATGCTTATATCAACTATTCAGATTGCATCATTACTGAAATACTCTAGAGTTTAATAGAATAATTTAGGACAGGAAGCCAAAGCTGTTCATTCAATCCATTTGCAGATGACATTGTGAGAGCAAGAAATAAATAAGCAAAATAAGCAATTTTTGCTCAGACAAAAATAGCCCTTCAGCAATAGCTGTTCTTCGATTCAAAGTGAACTGAAACATCAGCATCCATATTATATTCCCAAAGTCTTTTGCAGAATCTTACCTGATATGACCTGCATTTTTTAAAAAAAACTTCACAACCCCCAAATCCTTTCCTTCTTTCTTTTCTCTCTTCCTGCTACCATCTGCTTCTTACTGTTTTTCCTCTGCTTTTGTCAGTCACCCTCATGTTAGTCTCAGGTTTTACCTTTTATCTCTCTCCTAAGTTCACAAAAACCTTGCAGCCGAACCTGTTTGTAAATTTGATTTTGACAAAGTAAATGCACTGTATGTGGTTGATTGTGAATGGCTCTAGTTTTCACAATCTCTCCTGAGATCATTTCAAATCCCTGAGATGGTTTCAAATTAAGAAGCAAGGCCAAAATCTCTCTGCTTTCACTGATTTACTTTTCTAGTTTGTACAATGCTTCTCATATCCCATATGATGAACGTGTTGCAGATTATATCTCTTTCAAATTTTATGTCTCTGTCTTCCCTTCCCCACCACAATATTATCTTTAATCTTACTTATAGGACTTCAGCCAGTTTTCAACACCTGACACATTTTATTTCATGTTTTCGTAGATTTTTTAACTGAGAGTCTGAGGGAAAGGTGCATTGTATTAAAACTTTCTCCATTCTAGATTTATGTTGTGGTCCTCTCTTTTGGCCAAGTGGTAATTCAGTCAGAAAAGCAATCCTGTTTTTAGAGAACTTATGCTTGAAAAGCAGACCAGACCAGAATGGTTATAAACGTTTTTTTTCTAATTGCATTATACTATATATACTATACAGCATATATTTACACACTATACACTATATACTATATAGAAATGTATAGGTATACATACACCCACACATACATACACACACTTAGGTTATCACTCGCAGTTGTATTTAGCATGATTAACAATTTTCAAGAAGAGCTTTGCTTCAAGATGCTTTCTATGCATGTATTTCAAATCTATTCATACAAAGCAGTAAGTAGCAGCATAAAGACTAAAAATGGCCTTGTTCATACAGTTTATAAAATGCCAGTACCGAATCATGCAGTAAACTTTTGATATCTCCATATAAACATTATTTTGAAGGACAAGAGGGTAGAACAGAATATAAACATGAGACTAAATCTCTTCCTTTTTTCTGCCCATTCCACACAGGCAGGATTGTTACACATAACTGCAAGGAAAGAATATGAGATAGAGTAGAATGAAAGCAATCCATTTTAGTCTATTTTTTTTCTCTCTTACACCATTTGCTCTGCTTTATCTTTTGTCATATTTAAAATGTAATATATACTTTTTTGCTTTGAAGTAAGATAAACTTTAATTTTAGCTAAAGTGCTGAGACATTTGATTTGAAGTGACTTGGAACAGTAGATATTAATGGTGTGCAAGGAGACTAGAGCCAGAATGGCTTTTAAACCTTTTGTTGTTGTTTTTGTATCTTTTGAGATCTACTATTGTTGATTTTTTTGCCCTGCAGAGTTCTCAGTGCCTGTTGCAAAACTCTTGCTCTGTATCTCAGAAATAACTCTTTCTTTGACCTTTTCCATAGAAATATTAAGAGTATTAAGCTTCAGCAGATAAATGTATCCCTTGAAAAGTATACTCATTGCCAAAAACATAATCTAATATATTTTAACTGTAAGTCGTGGTGAATGGAAGGGCAATAATCTCAAAGGCTAACTTCAGTCCAGCCTGATACATTTAATGTAGGCTCGTGCTTTGAACTGCCCCCTAAAGAGTATCTCTTTTGCTACTGAGCAAAAAAGGAGCTTATGCTGACTAACCTTATGGCCTTCTGGTGAATTCTTCTCCTACATTTCTGCGGGGAGTAGCTCTACAGATGGGCTAACAAGGGCAGTGCTTCCTGTTCAGCAGAGCAAGCTTTCTAAAGAGAAACTAGAAGTCCTATTTCCACCTTGCCTTATCACATCTAGCACTTTTTCCCATAAAGCCCAGCTCTAAGTTGTTTCTCAGCTTCTGGAAAATTTTGAGAGTCCTCAGTTCTGGTGGCATTTCATGATTACAATTACTAATTCCTTGCAAGACTTGCAGTTAGGCTAACTGGCCACTGGGTGTTTTGGGATGGAGGTGGCAAGGGAGCTGGTTAAGTTTCTGCCAATTATGTTGCACCCAGAGCAATTTAAACATGTGTCTTGTCATAGGCCTTGCTTACTTTCTCAGAGCAGATCAATTTGCATGTGTCTATGCCTAGGAAATCCTCACGTAGGAAGATACATAGTGTTTATGCTCAAGTTTGACTTACCATGTTTAAAGTACACTATTAACTCCAGTTAATATATTGGAACGTAAGTAATCAGAAACATCCACTTCCCTCTCTCACTACCACTGTCCTTCTGTGGAAAAACAAGCAAGACGTGGAAAAACAAGCAAGACTGTCCCAAAAAATGCACAATGGGGACAAGAAACCTCTGGAAAGTTATTAGTGATGGACAAGCCTGAAATATTGCCCTGAGTCTCTGTATGGTGTACTTTTTGATCAAGTCCTCATTTCAGAAAATAGGTCCTGGCTTTCTCTTTTTTCTACTTAGTCTTTCCTTTTATATATCCCCCCCTTTTTTTTTTTTTTTCCTCTCTTTCAAGGAAGGATAATCCTGTCTCAGAGTTGTACTCTTCCATAAATGCAAACACATTTCCTTCTCTTTCCTGCCCACCTGCTTGTTTTCTTGTCCTTAGTGCATCCATTCATATCTACCGTTTATATCTCACCGTTTTCCCTGTCTCAACTGTTCATGGCTCCAATCTTTTTCTGGTGACAAGCACAGAACAACACTCTGGTGACAAGCAAGGAATCAAAATGTGATGCATCCACTTGTGACCACACTGCATCTCTCCCCCTGCCAAAGGGCTAATATGAAGCTACTGCAGGACTTCCCAGCCCTGGGAGCTACTGGCTCCCTGTGCTGGGAGGTGGCACTCAGTAGTCCTTTTTTGTGCTGTGCACTTAAGCAGTTTTCCCTCTTTCTGTTGACCCTTTCCACCCCCACTAAGAGTTAATTGTAAGAACAGCCTGGAACTAAGACATAACATAATAGAACACAAATTTAGTTTAGAGCTAAACCATGATATGTGCTGTGCATATGTAGTTATCAAGTGGAAGAATACATGTAATTGAACAAAATTAACCAACATTAAGGTTCTTAAAATATTTTACAATACTGATTAATTACTGATGGATGTTTTTCTGAGGGAAGCACTCTATTTTTTCTTAGTTTACTAGATCCAAACCCTACTGAACTCAGTAGAAAGACTACCAGACTTCAACAGAACTTCAGAGTGACAGAATTAGAGTAAACATGCAAAGAGTTATCTTATTAAGCTGACTTTTAAGACACGAGTCATTCCGCAATGTCCTACTGTGTTCCCACCCAAACATGTTTGCTTTCTGTAAATAAAGCAATGAGCTTGCTGGAAAGCTTCAGCTAGAACAGGCAGTTTTAAGCAAACATTGCCTAATTCTCAGGGGAAATTTATTTTCCATTATTATTTCTAAGTATTCACACCAGAAAAATGGAAAGGAATACTGGTTGAAGTTTATAACACTTCAATAGCCTTTAACAAGGCAACACCTCGCCTTCTGAGCCTTGTGTTTAACTTCTCAAGTAAGCAGTTATATATCCACACTACGTGGTCTGAGAAAAATACCTTGAACAATTGTATTTCTCTTATATAAGCTGCATGATCTGTTCATCCCTAAGGAGACAGCCAGATGGCTTAAGGTAGCTGACCTTACTCTCAACCCAAATTCCATGATGAAGTTTAATATTAAACAACACAAGAAAAAATAAATTCAGTGACACTACAGTGGAAACAAGACTGAAGTCCAGGAGTAATGCTGTCAAGAGATATGAATCCCTGCCATAGTCAGACTGATTTAGACAGATAATGAAAAACATTATCAAGTAGCTGAGGCACATCAAGAATGAACATTTTACACATTTATAGTTCAGAAACAAGAATGTTTGGGTTAAAATAATAATCTGATCTAGTCTGGGGTGAAATTACAGCTTGGAACAAGGGAAAGTTTTTTGATTTGGGACTTGAATCTCAGTTCCTAGATTTTTATGATATGCTGGACTTGCCGTTATCCTTGGAATTTCTCTTTCACTCTTCTCCTCTCAATACCTCACTGGAATAAACCCCCAGTCTTTGCAAAGAACAGAATTCTTGTTTTCCTGCCAACCTTTACTGCAGAGATTCAAGGGTCCTCGCCTTCAAGCCTGGACTGTAACATTTGAAAGAACACAATTCAGCATGTTTTAGATATGAGTCAGCTCCTTGATCTCTTAAAATGAGAAAACTGACAAAATAGTCTTTGATGAAATACATTTTAGTGCTCCCTAGATGAACAAAGATCCCAGTCAGTGGGCTGCAACATATAAGCACCTTCTCTCTTCTATGCCCACTCGAGACTCCAAAGTCCTAAGCCACTCTACCTGCCAAAATGTAATGGCTTTTTGAAGCATTTTCTAAACAGTGAACATGCATTGATCTTGATGACAAAGAAGGAACTGGCAGACAACTGCCAGTTGTAATGTGCACGGCTTCTACATAACATTCACAGATGACTTATGGTGTATTCCAGAGTTTTGTTGCTAAAATGTGGCTGCTGACGACAACTTTTTTGGCAGTTTACTTTGCTTCCATGATTTATAGAATGTTTTTCTGAAAAAAAAAAAAAAAAAAAAAAGTTGTGGCTTTTCTTAGCTCTTTCTTTTTGGTACCTTACAAATCCAAATGTGACCTGGTAGCCTTTTGAGTAATTAAAAGGTACTTTGAATTCCAAGGTTATTATTGAAAAGGCCATTTATGCTCATAAAGAATACTTACTTGTGCACCAAAATCTTCCTACTAAATCAAAAACAATCAAGGTACTTAAATTTGTCAAAAGCTTGCTTGAAGAAACTATTAAAAATGGATTTGGTGGACTTAGAAATTATCCTGCTAAAAATGCAGATTTAAAACTTAATACTAAACATATTTATTATTTTTTTACAAGATTTAGCTTGTGTGAAAGGCCTTCATTGTTGTGAATATATTTAAAGAAAGACACAAGGGCCATTTTCAGTTGCTTTCAATCACCACTCTGCTTAAAAACGTGGCAATAAGGAGACCGGATCTTTGTCTTGGTCTGAAGACTTTCATGAGGCCTTGAAAAAAATAGGGCCAAGGCAGGAGAATTTTTTTTGTACATTAAAAGTAAAATGGAAGTGACCACAAGTTACAACTGGCTTTTCAGAAGTGTATTCTGGACACATTTAAATAGATTTAGAATAACCATATGGCTGTAAATCTCAGTAGCACAGTCTTCCTTATCGCTTCTACCACTTCTCACTTCTAGTGGGATCAGAAGTACAACAGGAGAGAAATCTTTTGATCCAGCTGCCCTTCAGGCCTGTATGAAACCAAGAATGCAATGAGGCAAATAAAGCAAAGAGAAAAAAGTCACCCTCAAACTCTGTAACACTGGTTCAACTTTGGACTAGTTCTATCATATTCCTTGACTATTCCTTAAAAATTAATTGCTCTGATGCTCTCTGTCTCACATTCTCCGTAATCTGAACGGTGCATTTAAATCTTACAGTGAATGACATGCTCCTGTTCCTTGCCATTAGGAAGACAGTTTATTGCAGTGCAGAAGAACTTATTTGCTACAGTTCCACTGATCTTTTTTTACGCCTTATTTTTATTTTGCTAGCTAGTTTGATAAATCCCTCAAGTGCTACTATAGTTCACCTTTGATCCTGTTTATCCTCTCTTGCCACTTCCTTCACAAATTCAATCATGGTCATTTTTGCTGTGAAAAGAGGTTCTATTTCCATCACTCCATTTTCCTTAATTTCTGCCTCTTTGAAAGAATGCGCTGGGCATGCATCCAAATAGTGAGTTAGAATAGCAAAGGTCTCTTAAGGGGAGACCTGACCAAGAACTAAGGGGCTGATGAGCTAGAAGGACAAAGTTCAAGAAAGTCAACTAGATTGGAAATCCTGGGGAAAAAAAAAATGGTTGCAGAGGAATAGAAGCTCTGGCAGAGGAGGGAGGGAGAGAGGGAAAACAGACCTCAGCTGTAGTCACTCTTCAAACCCTTCCTTTTTCTTCTGCCATGGTCCTTCCTCAACCAGAAGCTGTAACCTGCTCTTTAGCCTCCCTGTCCGGACAGACAGCAGGGTCTGGCTGTCTGTGTTCAAACTTCACAGCCCAGTGGTGCAATCTTGGCTCAGTCTGATGAGGAAGTTGGTAATTGTGAGAAAACTGTGAGCAAGTCTGCAGAATGGAGCCACATGAGAGAAGACATGAAAAACTGCAGTCAGAGAGGGATCATTAGTAGCTCAGGAGTTCAAGAGGAAACCAAAGAAATCTGAAAAACAAAAACTCCTAAAGAGGAAAAGCAAGGAGAAGGCTGGTTTGGTGGAAGAGCTGTGCACTGAGGCTCTCCCTGGGAAGCAGCACAGGCTGACCCATCTGCCTTGGTGATGCTGCCTGCCCAGCAGACTTACCAGTCACCTTCTTGGGGTGCTGAGCATGCATACACTATGATGTTCTGCTGGTGGAGACTCCTTGCTTAGACTGTCCACACAAAGTGCCCAGTGTGGGAGGTGACAAATTTGCCAAAGCAAAGTAGACACATATGCAAAGGGAATGAAACTCCACTTCCAGATTAACACCGGCTCAGCAGCAAGATCAGAATGGTTACTGATTCATTTTGTAACTGTATTTGGCTCTGCGTAACAGCAGCACACAAGGGGGAAGGAAGCTGGGCAGCACACACAAAGGAAGCATACAGACCTGACTGTTAGCCACTGTTGAACATGTCTGAGTGAGTAGGATAAGAAACATGATGTCTACTTCTCTTCTTTCCTTGATCTGGACAAGTGTAAGACCTGTGTAAAGACATCTGGGAGAAGAGCAACGGACAGGTCGCCCCTTGCACAAAGTGCAGTCCCAAAAACCAGCCATTTGGCACAGGAATGGGGCATGGACTAAAGGAGTAGCTAGATTGAAGACAAAATGAATATTTAAAAGTGAAAATCATGTACGTATCATCTTGAAGGGAGTATAAAACAAATGTGCTAATGTCACACAAAGCAGCTACTGTATTTTCAGCATGAACATAACGGGAAGAGAAGGAGATCTTTCAGAGGCTCTCTCGAGCCACTTGACTGTCACTTATGTGTGGGATAACTTTACAGGCAGGAAACTGAAATATAAATTGCATGAAATAAAGTTTTTCTTCTTCTCAGAAACATTATATTAGATTGGAGCATGCCCTGATTTGACTGATTCTTATTCATTACTCAGTCCCCAATAGCATATGTGACAAGTGCAATACTGGAGACTATAGCCTATTTAGAAGTGATTTAACACCAAGGGACAACCCACTGAGACACAAGGCCCAAAGCCTCTATTTGGCATGGCTTCAAATGTCATTGGTGTGTTTTACTTTGACTGAGATTTCTTCTAGATGCTATTGTGACAGAAATTTTGCATAAAAGTCATTCCAAGGAAGACTAGATGGAGAAAAGAAATCTTCAGAGATGAAGAGTAAAACAGGGAATATTCAAAGTTTCAGTCTCAGACAGTTTTTGTGTAGACTCTGAGGAGAGCAACAGAGATGGGATAAAATGGACCAATATCACAAGTTGCCTGGTGTTTCTAGCAGCAAAAAGGGCCAAGTTCAGTTACTAAAGACTCAAAAATGTCAGCTGGAGCTAGGTCCCAGGAAAATGGGAAAATTAAATTGCCCAGCTTCTCTTGAGAAGCAAGAATCTACCTCCACACAAATAATTAGTTTAAAGGTTTAAGATGAAGGGAACTTTATGGCAAGAGAGGGAGCAGAATAAACTTGGGAAAGCTGGCAATCCTTGAATCAACACTATTTATTACAAAAAGCTCCACACTGTAAGGTTTCTTGGCAATCGCTCCCTCTGTGAAGACTCAAGTGACTAATGGGGCAGTATGTTCTGGGATTAATTGCCTCCCATCTTTGTCTTTTTCCTGCAGTGCACTCCATTTGCTAAGCATGGCCCCAAATCAGCGCTGCTCTGTCTTTTCCCATCTGGGATGTCCTGCCTGTGTGGCGACCGTGGGGACTGTAGAGCTGCTGAGCAGATGTGGACACTGGGACTGGGCTGACCTTGCCAAACCCCTGATCTGCCCCTACTCATGTCAGCTCAACTTCTGGAGCGAGACACAGGCTGCAGGTCTGATTCTCAACAGCAGACCTAGGGCATTAAAGGTCTCCCCAGAGGCAGGACTCACAGAGGTAAGTGCCCTCTCGTTTGCTTTCCTGTTTCTAACTTCACGCAGGCAAGACTACTCAAATTCACCATAGATCCTTGATCTCTGCTACCTTTTGCTAACATTTCTTATTCTCTTGCTACTTTTGTTATCCTTGATATTAGGGAAAATGTCTTCAACTGTTGCAAGGTTTAAATAAAAATGGACAACACTTGAGCTCGCATGGAGCAGATGCCAGCAGTGAACATCTTCTCTTCTAGATTTCCAAATTTAATGCACATTTTCTCCCTTCTCCACAAGTTTCAAGTGCAAACTTGTTCCCAAAGGCTTTCAAGAACTCCAGTTTCAAGGTTTAGAGAGTTTTGAGATTTTTCATAACCATAACTCCAAAAACACACATTATGCTGGTAAAGGAAATTTTGACATTGGTCATGCTGTTTAGATGTTTTAGACCTTTAGGCTGTTCATATAAGTGCCTTTTCATATTATTATGCAAAAAATAGTTGTGGTTGGGAATATTTTAAATCAAATCTATAGCCTGCAGAATCCTTAATGCCAGCAATAAAAAGCAGATAACGCTTTAGGTAATACATACAGTATAAAGGAAGAAGGCACAATATCTGGTGAGCTCTCTGTAGTGTACAACACATTCTGAGTAACCTTGAGAAAATGAGGCATTCTATCTTCAATATTGTACATGACTGAATAGAATTTTATCTAAATATCAAAACCATGTTCCTAAGAGTTTCCATTACTAAAAATGCTTAAGAGACTAACATCCTGATTCCAGGAAACACACATATTCTGGACTAGGTTTGTGTAGCCAGTTCTTTTGGCTTTAATGTACAATCCACATGTGTGAAATGAGCCATAAGAATGTTTGCATGATTGCTGTCTAAGTTTCCATGACAGACTAAAAAGTAATAAAAAATCCAGTGCAACCATTGTAGGTTTGTCTAAGCTCTCTGGAAAGCAGTAACAGCAGCTGTTCAGTATGGACAAGCCTTTTGGGAGACAAAGTGAAAAAAAATCCATATACATATTTATATATTGTGCCTGGTGATATATGACGATAGGATTTTTCTGTTGATATGTTATACTAGATACTATAAAACTTTTTTTTTATGAGCAAAATGTTTGGTGAAAAGATTCAACAATATCATGTTGATTTATTTTTCCATTTGAATTGCCTGTATAGCCATAGGACGTGAGCGAAGCAGTCACTTGAAGATTAAAAAACAGAAACTTAGCTCAAAGCAAACTAACAAAACAAACAAACAAAAACTTCAAACAATACAGCACCTTTAAGGATACATTGGCAAAGAGCTAGAAGATATGGTATGCTATTAAGAATCCATGATATTTTAGTTTACATTAAGTCTAAATTGCTGTAATTCAATGCAGATAACATTAAGATGAAGATTTAAATCCCCAAAGATTTACTAAAAAAACAAAAAACCCATCCAAACATACCCCTGTGAAACAATCCAGTCAGGGTTATAAATATAAAGGCGTCAGTGACTTCAATGATTTTAAGATGTAAGCTGCACTTGGTAGGTAAGTATACTTGGTCCTCTGCCAAATCCAGTCCCAGTCCCAGACCTCAGGGTCTCTAGATGAATATTCCACATATCCTATTAATTATAACAAAAAAAAAAAAAAA
>NW_010585831.1:120971-171314 GCF_000705375.1 Tinamus guttatus | reverse complement strand
GACACAGTCTCCCATAACATCCTCATAGGAAACTCTGGAAGTGTGGACTGAACGAGTGGACATTGGAGTGGCTGGATGGCAGAGCCCAGAGGGTAGTGATAAATGGGGAGTCTAGTTGGATGCCTGTGGCCAGTGGTGTCCCACAAGGGTCAGTACTGGGCCCAGTGCTCTTCAACTTCTTCATCAATGACTTGGACAAGGGCACAGAGTGCACCCTCAGCAAGTTTGCAGATAACACCAAACTGGGAGGAATGGCCAACACTCCTGAGGGCGCTGCCGTTCAGAGAGACCTGGACAGGTTGGAGAGTTGGGCAGAGAGGAACAAGGACAAGGACAAGTGCAGGGAGAGCAATAACCCCAGGCACCAGGACAGATTAGGGGTTGACCTGCTGGAAAGCAGCTCCGCAGAGAGGGAGGTTGACAACAGGTTAACTATGAGTTAGCAATGTGCCCTTGGGGCCGAGAAGGCCAATGGGATCCTGGCCTATATCAGGAGAAGCGTTGCCAGCAGGTCAAGGGAGGGGATCCTGCCCCTCTGCTCAGCTCTGGTGAGGCCGCACCTGGAGTATTGGGTGCAGTTCTGGGCTCCACAGTACAAGAGGGACATGGAGCTTTCAGAGAGGGTGCAGTGTAGAGCAACAAAGATGATTAAGGGACTGGAGCATCTGTCTTGTGAGGAAAGACTAAGGGAGCTGTGCCTGTTTAGCCTGGAGAAGAATGACAGGAGATTTGATCAATATGTTCAAGTACCTGAGGGATGATTGTAGGGAGGATGGGGCCAGGCTCTTCTCCGTGGTGGCCAGCATAAGGGTTAACGAGTGTAAGTTGAAACACAGGGAGTTCCGCCTCCATATGAGGAAGATCTTCTTTACTGTGAGGGTGGCCGAGCCCTGCAGCAGGGTGCCAAGAGAGGTTGTGGTGTCTCCTTCTCTAGAGATCTTCAAAACCCGCTTGGACACAGTCCTGTGCCACGTGCTCTGGGTGACCCTGTGTGTGCAGGTAGGTTGGACTCTAGAGGTCCCTTCCAACTTTAAGCATTCTATGATTCTATGATACTGTGAGGGTGACATAGCATGGAACAGGCTGCCCACAGAGTTTGTGGAGTCTCCTATGGAGATCTTCAAAACCTGCCTGGATGCCACCCTGTGCCCCCTGCTCTAGGTGTCCCTGCTGGAGCAGGGGGAGTTGAACTAGATGATCTCTAGAGTTCTCTTCCAAACTTAACCATTCGGTGATTCTGTGAACTCCTCTGTCTGGACTGCAAGGATCTCTCCCATCCCTTTGCCTGGGATGTTGGGCATATGGAGAGAGAAGAAATACTCTGAGCTGAGTATTTGTCAGGTTGAGAATCCCCTGTGCACTCAGGGTAAAGAGACGCCATATCGTATTACTGGGGCAAGCAATATTTAGTTGTTCTAATTGCTAGTTGCCATCTACCAATTGATGAGCCCATTCCTATAACAAACATGCAAGTTAATGGTCGATTTTGTTATCGAAGAGATCTTGTGCTGATGAATAAGATCAACCTACTAAAGCTCAGTGGCTGTTGGCCCTCTGAATTCTTTACTGTCTCCTGCAACAACTGGTACAACAGCCACCCTCACTGTCTAATAGGTAGCCTGTTAATTTAAGTGCATAAATTGTGCCCTTGCCTCTAAAATGCAGTCAGTGACAGGTGTCCCTGAACTCGTGGACCACAACCCCTGCCAAATCACTCCTCGTTTGTACTTACTGTGAGGACAAAGACAACGTAGAGCTGGAAGACAGTAATTTCTATTAATTGTTTCTTTGAAGTAGATCATAAGGTCATGGGATGCATGGTTCCTATAAATATTGCAACTGTCACTCACTTACATGAACATTATAATATCTGTCCTTGTCTTGTAGATGAACAATAATGATCCCTGCAGTTATTCTCAAAAGCTTATGTTCAGTAGACTGTTTCCAAAGTTAACACTAGCATTAAGCTAGGTTGCTTATGTAACACAATGTCTATTTATGTGATTTTAATTAATCATTCACACAGGGCTAAATATTTATTAGTTTTCTAACCTTTGTAAGAATTCCGCTGTTAAGCATATCCACACCATTGTCTGGGTAAAAAGATAATACAAATAGATTAAAATGTTTTCTACAACATTTATTTCAGAATTTAAAGGTTAAAGCCTAGTTTCCACAAGGGTGTAGTTTCTCTATGTGCTTAGACTGGCATATTCATCAACACTCTGCAGCTGCTGCATACATTGGGAGAAGTTCCTTGTATTGCACTTAGTTTAACTTCAAGCTCCTTGACAGATGCTATGTTTCTTTTAAATGTTTGCCCTATAAAAAACATCCTCCTTCACAAAGTTTCAAATACAGGCATCATGTTTTGTTTGAGATTATCCATCATAAAATGAAACAGGGTTCAGAAAAGGTCTTTGCCAATCCTTCCGTGTAGTAGGCTGCGGAAATGCAAATAAGAACAAGACAAGAGGACATAGATTGCTTTTGTCTCTTGGGTCATTAGTACCTGACACCACAAAACACAAACAACATGCCCTAGTTTCCCTTGTCTAACTGGAATTGGGTATTGTCTGCTACCCCATTTTTGGTTGCAAGCAAGGGTAGAGTTTCTTGCATCCAATGTTCTTCCCTAATCCTGGAACTATAATGTGGGAAGCAATATAAGAAAAGCAAATCCTTGTAACGTGCAGTGGGGCTGGACTTTACTCCTTTTACATTACAAATGCATCATATTAAGATATCTTTAGGTTTATAGATACTACAGATCAGTTGCATTATACTGTCGTACCTACGATGTATCTGGCATTTCATAGCTTTCTAGTGAGCCATGAGATCCAAACCACTGTCCTTTGTCCATGGCACAGGGGCCACAGTGCTGCACTCCAGACCAGAGCCATATGTGCTGCCCAGGCTCACAGAGCTGCAGAGCTCTGTAGGCTCCTCTCAGCTCATTTCCATTTAGTTTTCTCCAAAGGACTACACAATGCAAATTTCCTAGACAACACAGAGAATTACTGAACGCAAAATATAAAAGCAGATAAAAGATAGAGACTAAGCTGATGAATTACAAATGCAAATTAATTAATTATATTTGATTTTATTCCTAATTTAAATCAATTTCATAAGAGTTCCTTCATAAGCACACAAAAATACTAAGAACAGTATGTATTTCCTTTCTAGAGACAAAGCATGACTGCCTCTCCATCTATCCAGCATTTTTTTCCTCCAGTGCCTTTCTTCTCTCTCACTGCAGAAGGCTCAGCTATTCTTGCTCTACCTGTTATCTGTTCCAATGTCTCTACTTTCAAGAGGTGATTGCTAGAGGATCTCTTTCATTGTCACAAAATCAACTAACAGGACGACCTGGACATCCTAGGAAAGCAAAGTGGGATAAAGAAAAAAGCCAGAGAAAATACAATCTTTCCATTGGAGACACATGAAAATACTGACAATGATAAATGTTTGCCATACTGAAGGTCATCTGGAGAGGATGACCCCAAATCCCCTTTTTCCCTCCCCATTCTCTGGGATATTTTCTTCCTTCAGCTCATATAAAACATCCCAGCACCTGTAGTGCTACCTCTTCGTTCTCTACTGTGAAGCCATCCAGCTTATATAACCTCAGGCCTTGTCTATTCTTGAGAGCCTTTTTATACTTGTGTATCTTAGAAAAGTTGCCTTAGGAAAGTTCTCTTAGGCTTAAAAAAAGATTATCTGATATTCTACTGACAAAAAATATCTTCCTCTCAGTCAAAGATGCTGAAAACAAACTAAAACCTGTGAGAAATAGAACAGATGGTCGACCGTTAAAAAAAGACCGTCAGCTATCTTCTGGAGAGCAGGGGGCATATGATAAAGTCAGAATAGCCAAAATAATCAAACCATGGCCTTGCTAAGAAATTCAAAAATATACGCAACACACAACCCTCTCAGCAACAAACTGTATAAAAGATTTTCTCATTGCATAAATCCAAGCAGAGGGAAAATATTCTGGGACCACAGTGCAGTGTGGAAGGGATTGAAATGTGGGACAAACCTGACATGGGTCCTTT
This sequence comes from Tinamus guttatus, assembly GCF_000705375.1. The sequence continues at coordinate 167,256 of NW_010585831.1, read as the reverse complement.
GCTTCATTTTTCAGTAAGCAGGATGATGCTAAACTGCTACCAGAGTTATATTTAGAATTGGATGTTGCCATGTCTAAGTCAAGAGAGGCAACATAAACAGACTGAAGTGGCGGATAAACTCCAGAATATATATGGTCTCCTATAAAATGCTAGGTCCAGTGCAAAGATTTTATAATTAATCTTCTAACTGTAGGTGGTACAATCTGACTGCAAAACAGCAGACAAACCCACACCAAAGTAAGATATTCAGGACAAACATAGTCCATTTTGTCCAACATCAGCCTTTTGAACAAATTTCAAAGGAAAGAGACATGAGCATAATGAAGTATAGCTTGAGTTAAATGGTTTGACAAAAATCATAGAGAAAGGGTTGCCAAAGTTGGTTCTAGTCACGTTGTATGTCTTCTTTGGTAACATACCTGTTGTGGAATAAGGGGTGAGTGACAGAATTCATCCTGTCTGACAAATAAATATCAGGGAACGGTATTCCATAAGAAATAATTGGGTTAAAAATGATGGGAATAGTCATTGCTCTGGGAATCATTAAGAGAGAAGACAAAAGAGAAATGATAACAGACTGTATTGACAAGGCTGGATGGAAGTAACTGGTGGAATTCTTCAGAAAGTGTGACTGATCTTGGAACCATTAGTAAAGTAGGAGATTAATAAGTAAATTTACTGATGGTACTAATTTGAGAAGCATCATTAATGCATGGAAGAATTGGCATATCATACAGTAAGAAGTGAGAAACCAAATGAACAGCAGCAGCAGAGATGGGATGAAATTTAACAGTACAAAGTACCACCTCATGCACTTAAAGACACCAGTAAGAATTGCTGCTATAAACAGGAGACTCATCAGTTGGAAATGTCAGAGGAAAAGAAAGATCCAGAGTTTAAATCAATCACAGCATGAATATGAACATCAAATGTGCTGTGGTCATGAAAAAAGCAAATGTATCAGGTGAGATATCCCCACTAAGGATAGGTAATGTATAAATACTGCTGCATAAAGCACTGTCAAGAGCTCATCAGGAATGCTCTACCGACTTTGGTCCTTCACATGCAGGAAAGATGATTTCAGGCTACAGAAAGTCCCAAGTATTCCTACTGAAATGATCAGGGGACAGACAAGCCTATCTTGCATGAGGAAATAAGGGAACTTGGACTGGTTATCCTAGAAACATGAAAGAAGAAAAGAGGATATAATTTCCCCTAGTAAAAAATACTGGAGAAGAAAAGAGCTATTTAAACTGAAGGGTACTGCTGGCATAAGAACTAATGAGTGTAAGCACTCATGAATAAATATGGATTGAAAACAGATGAAGATTTGTGTGTGAGAGCAGTGAGGTCCTGTGGTAGCCATAGGTTGGAATTGGAAGAGCAAAATCTAATTAGGTTTAAAATGGTGCTTCACAAGTTTCTGAATTAGATTATGTGATGCGTTTGTTTGTGGTGCAAAGAGAAAAGACTCAGAAGATCCATTTCAGCCTTGTGTTGCTATTTTAGGTCACAAACTAATATGGTTCATCTTAAAGGGCCATGCTATATGTGATAGGGGCATACAGTAGCTTTTTATGTGGTCATGGAGGCACACAGACAGCTTAGGAGATGGACTAATACAGACTGCTTGTGAAATCATTCCCATCATCCATACTATGTATTTTTAATGTCCTGTACAGTTTCAGTCACATGTAAAAGATTTCCACTGCGTTTCTTGAGAAGCTATTTCAAAGTCCAGTTGCCTTTCCTTTTCAGTAGCAGTTACTAATACCAAGTTTATTGTTTCCTATGATCAACTTGTAGTTATTCTGATCTCTTTTTGAGTTTCAAAATATTTTAGCTGTTTCTCAACATTTAATCAGTATGTAGTCATTTACCTTTTCCTTGTGATTTGTCTCGCCATCAATCATTTATAGAGGTCTTAACTAAAATTTTTATAATTTTGTTGTCAAAGAAATCAATGATTCTGGCTAATAGCATTCTGATGATAGGAAAATGTATCTGTCTAACATTTCATTCCAAAAACTTTATATTAGAGTGTTTTTTTTTATTTTTTTTTATTTTTTTCCCCCAGTGTAATTCTGACACCTTTGCTTTCATTGGGTCAAATAAAAACCTTGGTGAAGTCTAAGAGTCAAAACCTTCCTCTTTAATTAGTGCTTTATTCTACTGTACCTGTCTAAAATCACATATGGAGCTCCTGAGATATTGCCTCCATGTATTCCTGAAATCACCTTTCCCCTAAGAAACAGAACCAGGGTGCTTCAGAAAGCAGCTTCTGTTCATCATTTTTCTGGAGGGAAAAACAACAGAGTCATCTTGCTCTCATTTAGTTATTCCTTCTTTTAAAAAGATATGTGAACATTGCTAAATTATGAGCACACCAAGAAGAGCAGCAGAGTGGGGAAAAAGAGATGAAGCATTTTGTTCTTCCTCTGCATCAACACTGCAGAAAACCAGGGCTGAGCTCCCCATACGTGTTCAGGGATCGAGGCAGTGATGGCAGTGATGGCCGAAAACCCGTGCACCTTCCTAAGGCAGGGTCTCTGTGTGAATATGGTCTGTTTTTCCCTGCATGTAAGTTTAGACATTTGTAAGAGAGAAGGGGATGAGAATACTGGGACACCTCTCTGCATTATCCTCCAAGTCTGAAAAAGTACAATACCCCAGGCTCTGCTTTTACCTCCCTCTGCCTGGAACATTTCAGCAGAGCTGCAAATAATGAATCTCACAATGAACAGTAGCTATGAAAACCAGGTAAGTTATGCTGTTCTTTACTAGAAGAATAATATGGTACAATGTCTGTGTTTGCTACAAACAAATGATGCAGGCCTCTATATTTTTATTGCTGTTCCCAGAGCCCAGGTATTACTGCAAGGAGTTGCATAGAGGACACTTTTTTCAATAAAAATTTGTTGTACTTCAAGAAAAAATATTTGGAACAACTACGATGGTGGAATGTCAAGGAACAATAGCTCTGCTTGTAAGAATAGTACATTCCTGCAAGTGTTACTCTCCTTTCTCTACCCTCACAAGCAGCAGCATTAACATTGTTGAAAAATCGCATTCAATGTCTTTTATTTAACTTTATTAGTGCCCTTTTTTTCTATTGTGTTTTGGACTGAACACCAGTGTCCACTGGAAGATTGAAAAATATCACTATTGAGAGAGAACAGGGAGAGAAAGGAATTTTTATAACTGAATAACATTTTTTTTTGATTACTGAATTGCAAAACATCAAGTCCTCAATGTTTTTGATTGTATTACCAATGAAAAACAGATTTATCCTTGTTAACAGTGATTAAAGCAAACTTCTCCCACATTCTTATTGAGCCATATGTGACTACTCATGGACTAAAAACTTTATTGCATGAGGAGAAGTAGTGGAATCTGGGCCTAAACTGCAACGTGTAAAATAAAGGGGAAACACAGAAGTATGTTTGTTCTTTGGCTTGGCTAGACAGCCACTCGCTTCTACGTATGAGGCTGAAATTTGCCACCTCTTTGAAGGCTTAAGAGTGCCTAAACTTTCTGCTAAACATGTTATTGCTTTTCTGCTTATTGATAACACAATGTAAGAGGTGTCTCTGACGACTAGTGAGTCTTTATGTTTTATGTAATAAGAACATAAATCTGACTGCATGGTTTATTAGTCTGAAAGAAAAAAAAAAGATGAGTAATGAATCAACACATGTTGTGGCCTAATTGTTTCACAGGGACTGTGTTAGGCAGAGACCTCCAGTTAATGGAACATGCTCAGATATGCTGTCCTTATAGCAATTCATCTTGACTGCTGCGATGAAGACATAAATAATAATGATTGATCTATGGACACATAGATCAGAAAATGATAGGCTTTTGGTTTTTGCTATGTTGGTGGTCTGTGAATAAACTGGCTTTGCTATTTAACTGTGAATTATCTTACTCAGATTTGTGATGACTAAAAGCTTTAGGTAAGCAATAGCTGATATACACTTAGCAAAAGACAGTGGTCAGGACTGCAGCAGATTGGTAGCACAGAGTATCCAGTGGAAGACCAGACTTCAGAAGATGGTCTATCCATTTCTTATTTAGTATGCCAAGTATTCTTTTAAGGAAGTTTAGTACTTAATTAGCTGCCTATTCATATAATTAAATCAACTTCTAATTACTCATTGAGAAGAATTAAGGACTTATTCTTAAAAATTCTGACATATAGCTGAATGAGTCACATATCTAATATGAAAACAATGGGTATAATACAGAAAATGCCGTGAATAAAAATAACTATAAAAATAAGGTTTACACAATCATAGATGCCTGGTAGACACCTTCTCTGTTGCAATTTAGTAGGCAAATTGTCCCTGGGAACTATTCTTAGTAACTCAATAGCTTTCTTAACTGAAACAAAGAAAAGCTCTTGATTATCACATTCTTCTGTGAGACAGAATTATTATTCTACCTTTGGGACCTTTTTACTGCATAAATCGCTACTATCAATATCCAAGAATATGCATGATAACATTGTGGAGCATCCAAAATAGCAATAAAAAGTAAAAGGAGATCATAAAATCATGGAATCAAAACTCAATCTAAAAAGGTGGTGCAGCACAGGTCATTTTTTTTTGTCTCAAAAGATCATTGCCACTCACAGCAATTCCTTTCCTCTGACAGAAGTTGGCCTATGGCAGTGCTGCACTTCTCCCCTGTTTATCAGAAAGAGCCAAGTTTTGCTATGAAATATTCATTTCTGGTAGATTCGGCTGCTCTATCCTGTCAAGTGGATGACTGTCAGCCTCGAAGGCAGCAGTGCATGTGAATTAATCACTCAGTTTTTATCAACACCAAGTACATCCCTCCAGAGTAGCTTCTTTTCTTTTTGAAGGGGAAAAAATGTCTATCACTTTTCAGTCCACATCACTAAATGCAAGAGTGCAGCTGAAATGGATGCAGGAGGTTTGTGCTGGAGATTTTCTTCCATTACATGATATCACAAAAGTAAGAGAAACAGGACAGAAAAGCTTCACTTAAGGGGAGAAGGTAAAGCCGACTTGCATTTTTGTGGTTCATTTTGTGATCCAATCTTACCAGCAGAGCCTCTGTTGAATTAGATTGACTGAGTTTTACTGATAATGTTTGACTCCAATGCAAGCAAAGATACTGGTACAAAACATTTTCTCTAAGAGCAGGTCTGAAAATTTCCCTGTAACAGTAAACTTAAAAATTTTATACTGAGAAATAATGATTGTTACCAGGAAAACAAAACAAAATAAAACAAAACCAATTTTAAAGTGTTAAGTTCTTCCCTAGATAGCAATGATACCACAGAAGAAATGCCTTTGCAAGTCAACATGCTCATTAATTTTCTTTCCAGTGGAAACCCCAAGCAATAACCTAATTCATCTTGTTGATGTTATACTGCTAGAAACAGGTAGCAGTCCAAGTTCAGACTGGAAGGCGATCCATATAACTGCCATTTAGCAATTGCCATTTGCAGCCGGGCTGTCTAGATACAGAATCACAGAATGGTTGAGGTTGGAAGCGACCTCTACAGATCATCTAGTCCAACCCCCCTACTCCAGCAGGGACACCTAGAGCACGGGGCACAGGGTGGCATCCAGGCAGTTTTGAAGACCTCCAGAGAAGGAGACTCCACAGACTCTCTGGGCAGCCTGTTCCAGGGCTCTGCCACCCTCACAGGAAAGAAGTTCTTCCTCACATGGAGGCGGAACTTCCTGTGTTTCAACTTGCACTCGTTACCCGTTGTTTTGTGACTTGCCCCCATGGAGAGCAGCCTGGCCCCATCCTCCCTACAATCACCCCTCAGGTACTTGAGCATGTTGATCAGAACTCCTCTCAATCTTCTCTTCTCCAGACTAAAGAGGCTCAGCTCCCTTTCCTCATATGGTAGATGCTCCAGTGCTTTAATCATCTTCGTGGCTCTATGCTGGACCCTCTCTGAAAGCTCCACATCCCTCTTGTACTGGGTAGCCCAGAACTGCCCCCAATACTCCAGGTGCGGCCTCACCAGAGCTGAGCAGAGGGGCAGGATCCCCTCCCTCCACCTGCTGGCAACACTCCGCCTTATGCAGGCCAGGATCCCACTGGCCTGCTTGGCCACGAGGGCACATTGCTGCCTCATGGTTAACTTGTCGTCAACCAGAACTCCCAAATCCCTCTCTGTGGAGCTGCTTTTCAGCTGCTTTTCAGTCAACCCTTCATCTGTACTGGTGTCTGGGGTTATACCTGTCCATTCTTGAAAGGCCATTCTGGTTCCCGCCGACCACAGGCAGGTGCACCTGGACTTGGCTAAGGTCCTTGCATCTTTCAGTCCCATGAGCAGCCTCTGGCCAGCAATTAAGTGTTTTTAGGCCACAGGGTGGCACTTCCCAGGCAGTTTTCCTGTCAGAGCCTTCAAGGAAGAAGTTTCTGTTGTGTCGTGTTCAAAAATTCAGTAGAGAGCAGGTCCCCCTTGAGAGATAAATGACTTTTTTAACACAAAAAAGTCCATGGCTGGAAAAGAATAGAAAATTTGTTATTAAGTACCAACCTTCAATGTAGGTCACACAGAGCAACTTGTCTTAAACCTTTTGTGAGAGTACTCTTAAAAATTTGCACACTCTATAGACATTTTCTGCCAAGGCATATGTTTAGCATATAAGTGCTTATTTTTCCTTTTTTTTTCCCACTTGTCTCAGATGACTAAGAAATTTGCCCTTCAGTTAGTTCACATGGCCTTAGAAGTTGTGCCCGCAGCCTTAATGGTTGTGTGTTTAACTCACTGGTTTAGATGTTTAGTGCTACAACTAATCTCATCTTCATTCTTTTCCCTCAATGACAATGAAGACTCCATGAATCAGCTGTCCTGAGTCCTAATTCTGCAAATATAAAAATATAATTCCATTAAGATTAAAGATAAAAAGATAGATTAATTTTAATGATAAAAAGATGAAGATTTAAAGAAAAAAATAGATCAATATTCATGGAGCAACAAGGAAGCTTTCTGAGGAAAGTGTTTAGTAGCTGTCATCAAGATTGCAGAACATTTGCTGTACGGATTTTGTTGTTTTTCATTTTCTTTCGGTAGGCAAGCAGGCATCATTCTGCTTACAAGGGTATAGTGTAGTGTGGCAATTTTGCAGGAGTCTCTTATTCGTAAGTAAGAAAAGAAGGCAAGTTGCAGATGAGTGATTTGTATGAAAGTTATTCATTTGCACATGTGCTTCATAGAATGTATGAGATTCTACATATATTTTCCTGTCTCTGAACTTTGGATTCCTTTTCTTAGGATGTCTAAGCACAGCTTTGTCTCATGGTGGTGCTGGAGGGTGTTCATGAGTCAGTCTGCTTTGTATTTGCACTGAGCTACCTCAATTATTTTATCTTTATCTATTGGATTTGAAATCACCATGTCAAGTATTGATTTCTAGCATCACAGCCTGGGTGATAGCTTTAACCATTCAATCATCCTTAATAGCCAATTCCACACCTTTCTCTACTGTCTCTCTCTATTGCTGACTGCAGTATAAACCACCATAAAATTGTAGGCACTTCTCTGTGCATTTACACAGCAGCATTACAGTGATGCGAATTCCGAAATGCAGATTGCATGAATCAAAAGCTGGAAATCTGCAAGAGGTAGAGGAGAAAAATACCTTTCAGACATCTCAGATCTAGTGAAGAAGGCAAAATAATTTCTAGCAAAACTTAGAGCATTCAGAGGTCAAAGTCAGATGAACTGCTAACATACAGTTTCCATCCTAGTAACTGTATGTCTGACATCAAACAGATTTGTGTAAAGAGACTCACTTAAACTTACTATCTTCCAGTAAACACACCCAAGACACATAATCTAGAAGATGTTTATAACCCCATGTCAAATGGACAGCCCGTAGTGTAGGGGTTTGGCAGAGATGGGACCTGGTCCAGGAGGAGTGTTTTTCCTATGGGGAGATGCCTGCCAGGGGTGTCCTGCAGGCTCCTAGGTGGAACATGCTGGTGATGCAACTGCACATACATTGTCTCCATCCTTCGTAGTGGAGAAGACACAAGCAAGTTGAAACTGTGTTATGCCAGGAAACGCTGTGCTACACCAGGCTTAGGGAAAATACTGCAGAGAACCAGTCACCTGGGGCAGAAGACTAAGACACCTTTAGGTCAGTTTCTGCTTCGTAATGAAATACTATGGCTTGTTGCTCTTGTACGGAAAGCACAGCTCCGTTTTCACAGGCTGAACAAGGGATTTTTAAAACCTTTTATATTGCTGTTACTGCTCACCTTCCCCCAAGTGCAGTAAGAGAGTATGCTGTCTTTATCCAGTCTCTAAAAGAAACTGCCCTTTTCAGTCTTCTTAACAGATTTTCCGGTTTTATCTGTGCCATTATATGGCTAAGAAAAAATATTTGAGAAACCTAGCAGAATTTAAGACAGAGAAAAAATCCTGACAGGATAGAAGTTTCTCAGCATGGTCCTTTACAAGTCATTTGCTATAATACCATTGCTGAAGTAGATGACTCATCTGTGTCATGTATGTTAGCCAAACAGTATATAAGCAGCAAGGGAACAAACATAGCTCAGATTTATTCTCAGTGTTTCCCTGAAATCCTGTGTGGGCATCACAGCATCCGCAACCATTGTTAAGACCTTAAACATCCATTTTTTTTACTGCAATACACAGTCTTTACATTTTTACTACTACAGCAAATACCAACTAGTTAACAAATAGTTTCTTCCCTGGAAGGACCTAGTCTGACTTTTCCTTAAAGGGTAGAATATAGAACAATGTATAATGGTGCCAACTGCACATCCAGATGGACTATTAAAAATAAAGAACTATTAGAGGTTGTAAAAGAGTTTTAAATGCATTTTCAAAGTGTGTAAATGTCCTTTCTCTGTGCTAATATTCTTTTAAAGATCTCTTTCTCCTTCAGCCTTCCTCATTTCTGTAGATACTGTTACAGAATCATCTCCTTTGGTTGCCTTTTATAAATCTCAAAACTCCCCTTCTCCTTACAGTCTTGGGAGCAGCCCAGGAAAAAAAGTTAGGCTCAGTTTTTGCCCTTTACATACCCCAATGCAAATGCTTATCACGTATGTGCTGGTCTGATTAATGCCCAACTTCAGTTGATGTCTACTGAATTCAAATCCATACAAGGGGATTCTCATCTAATTTTCCATGGATTTATATTAACTCTCATAAAGGTTCAGTCACTATTCACTGCAATGGAATAACTCCAGAATTATAGCAGCATTGAAAAATGAGAAACAAACTATTTAAACAAAAGCAGCCTAAAGCGTAGTCTTTCCAGTGTCTGCTGAAGTTGAAAGAACAATTGCTTTTCACACCAGTGAATTCTGGATCAAATCTGGTGAGGCAGTGAACAAAAGTTTCTTAAAAGCAAAAGCAGGGAAGGCCAAAATCAATGGCAACTTATATCAAGGAGTGGTAGAGTCAAGGAAGCTATTCATTTCAGGCATTAAACAAACAAGCCAACCCACTCAGTCTAGTGCCAGTATCTCACAGTGCAAGCCTCACTGTTTTTTTAAAACCCAGTGATTAATGACAGACACTGTCAGAGGAAACAAGCTTGAATGCAAAGCTGGGATAGTCCAACTGTAACTCTGAGCAGGTAGAAGTATGATATATGACTATCTCTTTGCAAAGCATAATAAAAAGTATTAACTGAGCATTGTGAAATATTAGGATTTAGAGTTTACATCTGCTTTTACTGCTTTTATGTATTGTGTTTTCATTTCATCTAGTACTTCAGCAGCTAATTTATAGAAAAATGTTCAAGGTAAGGACTTCTGCATATTACCACAGTGTTAGTTTATAACCCTAATAAGATACTGCCAACTGCATTTCTGTTTTTTCTAATGTGTTTTGGTTACTCATTCTCTGTTAAACTAGGACAAATTCTGTAATTAGTATCACAAATATTTATAAAAGATTGTAGTAGACACAGCTTCATTTCGGAAGTTTACATAAATGCTGTTTTATTCGCTGTGTCAAGTTTTTATTTGCAAATGATATTCTAAAATAATAGTTTTTCAAAAAAAGCAGCATATTTCAGGAGATTCACAAAGACTTATTAAACTGGAAAAGAGAGAATACTGTCAAAATCAAGTGTAAATGTATTCTATCATGTGGGCTTTTCTGCATTTCATGCAGGTGTCCAAAATAACAGAGCGAACAGTTACCAATATGACATTTATTATAATTACTTATAGTTTTTATGACTACACTATTGTAGTAAAACAGACAACCAGCAAAGTAAAACAAAACATTTTTATTCACTCCATCTCATCTATTTTTTATTGAACAAATTGATTTATATAGAACAGCTCCTATTTTGATAAATAGAAGTAAAATGTCTTGAGAAAATGAATTAAATCTCTTGGAAGGTCTTTATTTTTCCTAATAGAAAGTAAATCTTTAGAAATCTGGCCCATGTGAGAGAGACTGTGCCTTATGGCATGGTTATTCCACAGAAGGAGCTGTTAACATGATACAGCCTTTTTCATGCGGTTCCTATCAATTATCTCCATATTAGTTGTATTCAGTGCCCAAGTAAAACAAAAGAGATTTTTCTTCTTGATTTCCAACTCAGAAATCTTGATATTGATCTCTGCGTGAAACTTGTTTCTCTTCTAAAACCCATCTGTATTAGGGACAGCCATCAGTTTCTGTGACCTTCACTCACACTGAAACACATCTCACTTCTTCCGAAGCACTCAAAAGGAAATCTCTATCATCCCATTAATCACTTAGAGGCTAAACCTCCAACAGGGCTGAGTGCCAGCACCTCAGAGCCTCAGTGCCTGCACCTCAGAGCAGCCATGGGTTTTTATAGCCAAGTCCCTGCCCTTGCACTTGTGATGGTCTCCATAGTGTTTTCTGCCCCCGTCCTCTGCTCTCAACTTCTTTGGGTCTTTCCTCATCCATGCCTGTCCTGGCCTACTCCAAATTCTTCTTCATCTCCCACCTTTTCTTATATGTTTTCCATTCTTATGTGACTGATCTGCAAATCTTTGAGCTAAACACATTTTATAAGACAGATTTTATTTCTAACAGTAATAGAAAAATATCTCTCTGGAAAAATAAAGTCCTCAAACTAGAAAACACACACAATTGCGATGAGTGTTCTTTGAAGGTTCACAAAACAATTATAACACATTTATATTTCTGATATTACTTCATCAAAAAGCATAGTACTTAGAAGATTTTGATTTAATTCAAACAAATAAGTTTAAATGGTTCTCATGAAAATACTGCAAGTTTCTACATGCCATCTTCCTATTTTGACAGCATCTCAGAACATGTGAGACCTTGTCCTGGGGCTCGTAATAAGCTGTTTATAACCATGCTGTATTCTTCCCCAAAATAATAATGTAGACAATCTACTGTGCATAAGACATTTCTGGGTAATTAAAAGATTACATCAGCCTAATATCAGAATTTTTGGAATAGTGTTTTTAATGTCTCCAGTGAGGGAAAAGTGTTGGGTATTTTACTAGAACATATTCAATGTTTGCTGTGGATTATTAGTACATGGCTTTAACCCAAGGAAATTCTGCAATATTTTTCAAATGAATTTGTCTTTTGTTTTCTTTCCTAGGGCATTTTGAATTAACTCTTGTGCACTCTTGTAGAGCTGAATATAATCCAAAAACATTTGACCCTGGTGTGTTTGGGAAGGGGATTGGTGGAAAGTAAATGTAACTCAAAAAATGTTAGTTTCTTTTTTTTTGTAATTTTTTGGCTTCATGTGCAAAAATACATAATTTTATTGTGTCATGATAACCTACATGATAACCCCAAGATGTGAAAAAAAATAACGAGCTGGGTTTCCTAGGACAGACATTCTTTTTCCTTTCAGATTTAGATCCAACATAGCTCAAAGAAGCAATGTTCTGAAGCAGAAAACAGGAGGGAATATTAATCAAATGTGAAAAGGTTGCTGGAAAAAGAACAGCCTCAGAAAATGTTTTTAAAGATCACTTGTCAAGCACACCATTATTTCTTTGGCCTACTTTGTGCCAAATTTTTGAGGAAATGGGTGGTAAATTTCAATTCCAAAGTACACTACATTCATGTGTACTCTAAGGCTACTTTAGGAGTGAAGAAAAAATTGCTTAAGATTTCCTTAATATGAAGATCATCAGTACTGCAGGTCGTTGAATAGTATTGTGAACGTTTGGTATCATGCAGGTGAAGACTTATTGTTATTTCCCAACCAGAGCAAAATCATTCTTTGAAACAGCTTTCTCTTGCATATTTATGAACTCTTAAGTTGGAGGTGATAATGATGTGTATAGTAATACAAAGTAAAAATGAAGGAATAGCTGGCCTCACAGACCAGCGCCTGCTTTGCCTGCTGTACCTTTGTGCACGCTCTGGGACATGAGGAGAACGGCTCAGCACTGACCATCCTAGGGGCCCCCAAGAATGAGCAAGCTCTTGCACATGCTCTCAAGCCATCAAAGCAGGACAGCTGCTCATACCTGGGACCCGAGGCTCAAAGTTTCAGGCTACATATTGAGTGCTAGTGAAAGTGCCAAGAGGAGTGAGCAATTGATCTTCCCTGTCTTATGTAAATTTTCACTGCAAAGAAGATTTCAGCTGACAGAGGGATGTGCCCCATAATTATACGTAAGTTATATCTAAAAGAGTTTTAATCAACAACAGAAGTCAGATGTTTGCAATTTTACTCGAACAGATTTATAAATAAAATCTAGTGCAAACTGGACATCACTACATCAGCATTATTTTAAGCTGACAAGTGAGCCTGCAGTTACCCAGCATGGTAGCGTGATCCCTGTCGAGGAGAAAACAAATGAAAGCCTCCAGATGGTAAGATCCCAGTGTATGATAGCTCCATTTCTACTTTTGTTTTGTACAGGAATATCTGCTTAGACACACAATGATCATTGCTTTAATGAGCCATTAATTTGCTTTCAGATCAAATCTATCTTTGTCCTCTCGTCCCAGCACTAAAAGGCAATTCCACAGCAATCATTACGCATTTACCAAAAGTGAACAAAGATACTGTATGGAGTCCAGAAATACATCTTAGATTTGATATCATACTTTGGCAAATGTTTTTCTTTTTTTCTGTTACACAGCTATGGACATAATAATTTGCTTAACAGCCATTTATAATTGCTTCTCCCATGTGAACTTCTTAATTAGATACGATTTTGTAGTCTTAATGATTTACAACAATATCTTGGAGAAGTAGCTGATAATTAGTCAGGAAGGTAAAAAGTATATTAAAGGGGAAAGCTGGATAAATATTTCCTGTGACCATGTCAGGTGACAAGTCCCACAAACCCAGTCTTTGTGCACATATTTTTCCTAACTTTACTATACAGAATTGTGTGTGTTAAATAATAAGTCAAGTTACGTGCCAAAATAATTTAAAAGTCAAAGTTAGTCCCCAGAAATTAATTCTGAGTGATCAGTATTCTTAATTTGTGTTCATCTGGTTTAGAAAGAAACATCATATATATTTTTGTTTGACTGGATGACCATATTTCTTCCAATCAAATTCATTGTATAAATGTTTGCAAAATTAACTTGTATTTCATTTTGTTCACAGTCTATCAAATCTGCTTGAGCTTTACTGCTTCAGTGAATTACAACTGCATTAGAGTCCTCAGAGAAGGGGACAACAATAGGAAAAAGAAATGTTATTAATGGATACATAAAAGCAGGAATATTTCATAACTTTTTGGTCATTTTTCAAAAATATCTAGAAAATGAAAGAAGTTTTGAAACAGAAAGGATATTCTCTGTGTGAAAGTCTGATATTTTTGTAGACCGCCTTTTCTAGTGTTCTAGTGCACTATGTTTGTTTGTTTGTTTTCCTTTTCAAGTGAGTCATATTTAACTTTACTGTTATCAGAATATTTCCTGTGTTTATTTGGCGCTTAAATCATGCACTCAAATCTTCTCTGAAGTAGGGTTTTATTTGCAAAACAATAGCCTCCACATCTCAAGAACCTGTTCGCAGAGATACAGGGTGACCTGTATTCACCCCAGTTCTCACCTTACTTGCCCTGAATAGCTATGCATCTTCCACCAGGTGACAACTTATGAAGGGAAAGGATGCGATATGTGCCTTGAATTCTGCTATACCATTGCCTGTGGCTCAGCCAGGTCCCTGCCTGGATTAAAACCACAATGGATGGACTGTCTGTGCAGGCAGTGACGGCAGCCTGGGCTCTCAAGTTACATACTATATTTACTGACACTCAGAGTGGTCTTAATGAGTTTTCCATTCACCAGCTGCAATACAACCTGTCTTGCTGGCAGTCAATAGCGCCTACAGTCTCTTTGTCTTCATTTTCTACGCCCTCTTGTCTTGGATTTTGTATTTTGGCATATGCATGTCAACAGGTGTATGCGGACATGGTGCCAGCGATTCAGCATTGGCATAAAGAGAGACCCTTCTACAGAAAGGCAACACATCAGTTGGACCAGACTACCCATCCATACCCATTCTTCCTTGGCAGACTGCATGTTTCTCAGAAAAATAAACTGCCAGCCCTGCTCTTACCATTCCAAACCAGGGCAGACAGATGTATTCGTCACTGAGAACTTACAGCTGAAGTATGGACTGCTATAGGTAGCAAGCTCAATATATTTATCAGTAGTATTTAGGTATTTGGTCTGATCTTTGCTGCTGCAGACTCTGCTACTGAACATCTAGCTGTCTCGAGTTAGATTTTATTCTCAGTAATTGCCAAAGAACTGACCCTTCTCTTTGGGGCTTTGCACCCATCCTAGCTAAAGGCAAATAAACTGCCAAATTTCACTGAACGATTTGGCAGGATGGAAGAACCTCTCCACATCCTTCTCTGGGGCGCTCTGTGCAGACATCCCTGTCAGGCATGTTCCCCTTCCAAGGATCATATTTCTTCAGCCTAATTCCCAAGTCTGTAAAACATACCTATGGGCTACCATGTGTTTTGCCACAGCCATGTCTGTGCAGTATTTTTTTTTTTTTTTTCACCAGATCTCTATGTCTGTGTACTTACCAGGATTAGTTATGCACTGAATGGTATGGCCTGCTTCCAGGTTGTGGTGAGCACTGCATGTCCAGGAACAACGGCTTAATGCAAGCCTTTTATTAAACTGTCAAAATTGGCTGAGCACCAAATGCTGACTCAGATACTGGATATTTTAGCAAGGCATAAAGTTCTTGATGTTGAGAACAGAGAGAAAAAGAGATGCTTGAGAATGTGAATATAGTGAAAAATGCAGGTAATTAACGTCAAGGCAGTCAGGGAGGCATGACTGCAGTCACTGACAAAAAAGTAACATAGAACATTGTAAATAGCAGCACTAGATAAACTGAGAAAAGCCTCAGTGAAAATATGTCTGTGGTTTTGTAAACGTTTCATGGAGGCAAGTTATTCCCTGTTCACTTTCTTTTATGAGTAGTCAAAGATGTGAGTGAGAATTTTCAGCTTTAGAACTGTCTTCTCTCACATGCATTTCTTTAGATTTAAAAATCAAAGTCTGCAGAAACTAGTGTGAATGACGTTAACCTCTCTACATACATGTTTGAAAATTGTGGAAAACATCTTTGCCTTTGGAAAATATTCATTGAATATTTCAGCAAATAGAATAAAAACACCAGCAGTTTATTCAGAAAATGCAAATATAAGACTTATAACATTCATTAGGAAATTCATATAAGCTAAATATTTGACGTGTATGAGGTAGAATTTTGAAACTTC
The DNA here is from genome assembly GCF_000705375.1 of Tinamus guttatus. The sequence continues at coordinate 151,527 of NW_010585831.1, read as the reverse complement.
TACACTTTGCCTCTATAATATGATATGTTGCACTTTTGCTCAGAAATTTGTCGCCTTCTGAAGTTACAAGATAAAATTTATTTTTTTAAAAAATAATATCCTATAACTTTTAAAAAAAAGATATTTCAAAATAAATTGATTTTAAATTGATATACATGATGTCAACATTTTAGACCATGCTTCAGCTAAGTATCGATCTGCAAACATTGAAACGATGATGGGTATTTCTCATTTTGGTTACAAGCTGAAGATAGATACATCACATCTGGTGAAAACTTAGTAATGCACTTTATAGGTATACCTTCATTCAGCACAAAGACATGTCAGCAAACAAACAAACAAAAACCCTCTGTTTTCTGAGAGGAGAGGAAAATGAGGAGAAAAAAGATTCTGAAGAATCAATAGTGACCTACTGTTTTGGAAGGGATTTACAATCACAAGTACATGCTGCTCAAGAAATTGATTGAATTGCATTTTTCTTTTTTAATTTGCATCATACACAAAGTTAAGGCTTTGCATTTTTTCTCTTTGTACAACTATAAACAGATTAATGTTTTAAAATGCCAAAGAAGGAAGCTTAAATGCCAGATGAAGCAGTAGTGTGGCTAATTATAGGGATATGATCCACTGACGGTTCTCCATTTCTACAGCTAAACACTGATGTCTAGTTTCAGATGCAAGTAAAAGTAGTATAAATTTAGACTGTTTGCACAATATACAGATTAAGTAAGAAGGGCATATATATTTACCAAAAGACTAGTATGAATAAAAGTAGTACTGGAATGGTAAAATATCATGATCCTTCTCAGGATGACGGTCTAAGTATTGGTGTTACCCAGTCCAGGAAGAATGGGATGTAATAGGGATGAGGGATATCTTACAGTTAGCAGGCATATTTTATAAAAATTAGAGGGGATGAGGATGGGAATTAAGATGTGATTTTTTCTTAGGATACCAAATCCAGAACTTAAGAGCAGGGGGTAACAAAAGCACAATCAATTTCTTGGATGTATAAGAATGAATCACTGAAGAAATAGATGGAGTGAAATGAAAATGATCTCTAGAAATAGTGAGAGCAAGTAAAAATGTCTTTAACCCTGTAGCAGACATTATACCTGAAGCGTATGAATTGTCAGAAGAGTAGAAAAGAAATAAGACATGAACAAATCCAAAGTAGCACTATGCTAGCTGTCTGTGCAACTTTTGTGGGAAAATCTAAAACAATGCATTTTGTTATACTCTTTTCCAATTTGGTTCAACTAGGGAAATATAAGAAAGTTTTTATGTATTAAGTGGTCCTGTACATCTGTTGTGATTGTTTTTCTAAATAGTAGATGTGGTTCATAAACATTAAAAAAACCTGCAGAGGACCACAGAGATGGAAAAATAATGCGTAATTCTGAATTTGCACCAATGTACATCGAGAATAGTTACACAGAACGAAGTGCATTGATGCTGATATGGAATCATGGGAAAAGTGAAGATGGTCTGAGAAACCTCCAAAAAGGTATAGTTCAAGCCATAATTTATATGAAATACATTTCATATAAATCCATACATTCATACATTTATACATATAAATTCATACTTTCATATATTCTCTTGTTAGACAGATACAAAGCATAAAAGCATTTGACCCCTTAAGCAAACCAACTCAGTTCTGAGAAAAAAAATGTATAGTTGTCTCAATAAGTGAAAATGAGAGGCACTGAGGAAGTGCATATGCTCTCACAATAAATTCATCATTAACAGGAAAATGTGGAGCTTTAGTGCCAAGAAGAATGCTTACCAGCATGGTTGTCTTTACTGAAAACTCTGAAAACAGCCTGTGACAGTAAGCACTTCTTTCAGTATTTCCAGGGTTGGGTTATAATGACCTAATATTCTGTTCTGTTAAGACAATACCACTTTAAGTGCTTTCCTAAGTCCAAATAGATAATTTATATTGAAGAAAGTTAAGTTAGAGCTTTTTGGTGAACTGCTTGCTTGTTAAATATATCATTCCTTCCATAGCAAAAGTTAAAAGTTAAAATGGCAAGACTGTTGACTTTTCCCCCTATAAAAACATAATCTTTGGTTTTTGAAATATTACACAAATAGATTTGTTCAGCTCAAATGCTTTCTCTATTAGATATATTTCTGCACTCCACTTCTGCACTCTGCATTAATAGGATGCCTGAAAAATGTCTAAGTACCATAATGCTTCCAATACCACATACTTTAAGTTGTAACTTTAAGTTGTAATTGAGGGGGGAAGCAATGCTGTATTTTGGGCAATAGTTTGAACTTTGCAAAAATAATAAAAATGAATTTTTGAAAAATATTCACCATCCTTTCAGATCAGCAAGTAGTGTACTTGCACTTTTAGTCCCAACTGAGAACCATTATGAGATTCAACACTTTTTCCCTTCCTATTCTTGATTTTCTCTCCCTCTTTTCTTTGCTTGTTATGTTTTTATTCTTGTAATAAGAAGGTTTTGCAGAAGGTGGCATAGAAAGGCAAAATTCTCTAGTAGTCTTTTATTATTGAAATGTCACATAATTGCAACAGTTTAAAGGTACTTGATTACTCGTGCATTTTCATTTGGTTAGAAAATGGCCGTGTCTCATAGGTGACAAGTGTGAGAGCCCTGAGATCATGTCACCCTTGTTACAGTAACTGCAGTGTATGACAGGCACTGCTCCATGCTCCCCTTGCAGCTGCGCTGCCACCCTTTTTAGAACAAAAAAAAGAAAGACCTCCATGTCACATAGGTTTTGTAGAAGATACCACTTACGAGAGTTGCCCAACCTTCCTGTAGCATGGAAACACAAAGTACCATGAGAGCCTTGGCTGTTGAGGATGGGGAATCAGCCCCTGTAGTTTATATGATCTTTCTTCCGTTGAATTGCTTCTGAAAGTGCCGCAATCTGCATTTCTGTAGAGCTGCAGCCTTGGTCAAGGCTGTTCAGGCTGCTCTTGCTCCCCAGAGGACTTATTACAGCTTGGGAATGCTAAATTGTAAGCTTAGAAAACTGCTAGAAGCCTGTCATAAATGTACAGATCTCTATAGGTTACCCTGAAATACCTGTGCAGTGAAACCTAGATACAGTATATCATTTAACTCCCATAAAAACTTGAAGACCGACTACTAAGCAAAGTCATGACAGATGAAGTCTGATACAGTATTTTTTATTCCTGTTTTCCTGTGTTATTCCCAAATGATTCTAATTTGAGGACCCAGTGCTCTGTAATTTTCTCTGTTATATTTTATAGTGTCAGGATGTTGTGCCTTGTGATTATGAGCAGAAAGGTTCTCAGATGACTGACATACTAAGGACAAAAAAATGTTGAATCATTTTGAAAATAACTAGATATTTACATGGATGAGAGGTGTATCTCAAGGTATAATAAGGGTTAAAAAACCATCAAACACAGTGTTTATGAACTAGTATGACTGCTTATGCTTCTGTCAGGTTAGTATTATTCTGCTGAAGCAAACAAAAGAGCAAGATAGTCATTTATTTTATTACCAACTGATACAGTTTAACCAAAGCTATAAAAGATCTTCTCTCTGCAACAGACCTCACTGTGCTTCAAGTCAAATTATAAATATCAAGTATTAGGAAAGACTTTAGGGAATGCAGCATTTTTCATTTCCATTCCCTGTTCAGATATCTGTCCTAAAAGAACTGGTAGCAACAAGCAGTACAGGTGAGCTAGTAAGAGAAATACTGGCTCAATCTAGAAGTGCAATTTCTATGTTCTTAGCATGTAATGCACAGATACACACCTTGGCACGTAACATAATTTCACTAGACATGGTACAAGGACTGTAATGAGTAAAAATAGATATAGGAAACAATTTTGAAAAATAGTTGCAGAAATCATGTTTTTATAACATATATCTTCAAAATATATACTAATCCAAAAACTTCTTATTTCAAACATTTTTATTCATTGTAAAGCTTCAGTTCTGGTAGAAAACATAAGGGATCTATCAGCTACTCACAACTCTTTACATGAGTAAATTATCATATGTGTAAAGACCTTTTGTTTCACTATTTTAAAATATTTATCCCTAGCAAAATATGATTCTCTTAATCCTGTGAGAGAATACAATACCACAGAAATTTGCACTATTAGAGTGGTAAAGAAAGGAGAAGTGTGATTTTAGTGGGTTACACACTAGATGATGCCTATAAGAGGATGATCACTACATCTAGATAGTAGGATTACACAGGATAGAGGAGTGGAAAAGGATGCTGTGAACCAGTCCTGCCTCCAGATTTCTAGATGAGGCTGTTAGAGCTTACTTAGCGTTGACAAATGAACTGAGAGAACAAACTGGAGTGTCAAAGTGGTAAATAAAAGACTGAAATGCCTTCCCTCTTCTATTAATACGATTAAAGCAAGGTGAAAAGAAGGTTCACCGTGCCATGAACCTTTAAGGGCAACTGAGAAATAAGTTTCGCTTAAGAGCGGGAAGTCAAAGTGGCTTGCACACCGTGTCCTCGTGTAGCAGGGACACCACTTATGGTGAAGCTGACTCTAAAGAATGGTAAATTTACCCACCTGGTCTAGGATACAGTGAAACACTTCAGAAGAGTCAAGCGCCTTTGTTTCAGAGAATTGAAAAGTGTCTTTCAAGATGACAGCTTAAGATGACAGATGATATTCGGCATTCTCGTCAGGCAGCCACTGGCTGCTGTCGAGATTCTGCTCATTTATTATTGAGCAGAGAAGACTTTCTCTAAGCTTCTGGGAATAGATCTCAGGCTGCATTACACACATGGGCATGTGCACACATGCAGGCATTAAAAATTTGCACTTGTAAAATAAGCACCAACACCACAACCAACATATCTACAGTTCATTTTTTTTTAACTTGCAAAACTCAAAGAAACTATATTAAAAATAGGAAGGAGAGACATTTTGCGATAGTACTGGTAAGTATTCAAAGAACTTGTGTAAAGCAAGCTTGTTGACATCTGTTGGAAGCTGGCAGGAAGCAAGACTCAGCAGAGTAAAGGCCAGGCCAGCTAATTATGCATTTAATTTAATTTTTCACAGCTAAGTTTGAAATTTTAGCAACAAATATTTTACTACCTTTAAATGCAAATAAAAGTATGCTTATGCTAATGAAGTTTAAAGAAATTTCCAATTACAGAACTTAAGCTAAGGAATACAAAAATAAACCTTATTTTCTTCCTCTTGCTTGTTAGCAGGATGTTGAGGGTTGGTATAAGAGAGTCCATTCCTCCCTGATTCTGAACTTCTTTGTGTTTTAAAGGATGAACAGATGACCTACGCATGGAGAAATGCAAACCTCGCATGAAAAAGTCCTTATTTCCATACTTAGCTCATCAGAAACTGTGCAGTTTCAATTGCACCCATAATGTATCTTGATTTGCAAAATCTTATTTAAGATGTTATGCTTAAACATGTACTTAGATTTAAGTGGGACTTAGCACATTCTGATCTCCAGTAGAGCTTATCCACATGGTTATGTACTTTCCTGAATGATGTGATTTCCAAATTGTGATCTCTCTGCTTCTTCCTTTAATTCTGTCTGGTATTTTGCCTTGTGTTTTTGTTACGGCTAATTACACTTCGACTAATAAATTATGCTTGTAAAACAGACCAGGGCCCACTTTCTGCCTTGAGGGCTGTATGCTTGAATTCTCTCCCCCTGCAGAAAATCAAGTTGGCCTTATCAAGTGCCTTTTGAGACAAACTCCTCTCCTGGGCTACCTCCCAAACTCCGGTCAAGGCACTGTCTCAGCGAATGGCTAGAAGGAAATCACAAGGGGAAATGTGGTAACACTTAAACAGCATACCTAGACAATATCCCATACTATGTCTAGGACAGATGTGGCACTAGGTCCTAGCTAAGGGACCTAACAGAAAATTAACACTGTCTTAAACTAATCAGCACTCTCAGCTCCTCTGCTCCAGCTTCCTCTGCTTTCACAATTTTTCCATGCCTAACAGTCATGACAAGCTGCTGAAAGAGAAATGCTGTTGATTGAAAATATGGCTTGCATTCATGTGAGAAACAAAAAAGCCCTCCCTTCTCCCAAATTTCCATTTGGATCACTAGCATCCAAACAGCATCTGCATGTGTTATCCCATACATCTTTCTTTTTCTTTTTTCTTTTTTTTTTTTTTCCATTCCGTTTTAGCTGTCATTCTGCAGGGCTGACCCCCAGACAGGAAGGATGTTACTTGGGGCAGCCAGGCAGCTCACAGAAGGAACACTTCCCAACACACAGCCTGTTTGGATTAGCAACAGCCACACACACTGAGCCTTCATTTTTTTTTCCAACATTTGTGGATGAATACAAGAAAATTTTTAGGAAGTATTTACACTGCTTGAGGCAGCTTTAAAAGCATTAGGCCCAACTTAATACAACCCATGAATACAAATCCAGTAGCCAATTTCACCTGTGAGGCTAAATTAATTAGTCAGAAGAAAATTGGTAATTGCCTCTCTTTTCTTACAAAATAAGCTCTCAGCACTCCACCCCCACACCGAAAGCAGAGAATAAAATGCTATTTCTGGGCAGCAGTTTCCATGGTTGTTTAATATTCAGTGAGGATCTTCTTAAAGTTAACTCACATTTTAAGAATTTCACAGCACATCTGTGCATCACTGCATGTTTTAAGAGTTTTCTTGGAGACCATAATGGTTCTCTCCTAAAGACTCTTACTTGTGGAATTAAATTCAAGGCATTAATTGTTCTTTCTACAGCAAGAAGCTCCAAAGATGCATTTCTGATTAAAAAAAAACTGCAACTTATCCCACTGCTTTACATTGTCTGCTGACATGCTGCTTGAACTGCTACTGAGAACAGCTTTCACAAATAAGATTCTTTGAATTTCAAACCGCTTTTTTCCTTCAACCTTTCACTGAGATAGTAATATTATTTAATATTATGAAAGATAGCATTTTTATTATTATTATTTCAAGTGGCTTCTTGAAAATACTCAGCATTGCCAGGATGTTGCTGTGACAAGGAAACCTATCATACAACTCTCAGTGTGTTCCATGAGAAGAAAGTTAAGCCAACACTGGGAAAATACCAAGCTTTATTTTGCAGTGAAATGAGATCTTTCTAAACATGTCAGATCACAAATAAGCCTATTCTGTTTCTTCTATAATCCCATAACAAAGTAATGGACAACAACATATAAACAAAATTGTCCTCATACTAATTAACGTGTCACATTTCAGCCTGAAGGGAGTTTATCTGATTTATAAACCTTTGGAAAAGTGGTATGAATATATAATTGAAATGTGACAGACTCCTAATTATTGAGGCAACCATATCAGTCAAATATTCTTAACACAATAGCACATATAACTAATTTAGACAAAGCAATAGTGTTGTGTATTAATGTTGCTGACACTTCCTATCTAGCTTACAGGGGATTCAAGAGAGTTGATGATTTTTTCTATTTGTGCTCCTAGTAGGGTTCAAGAAGATGATGTAATGAAGAATGGCAGTCATAACTAAGACCTGCCTTCATTAAGACAATCCTCTCTATCATCAGGATCATTGTATATCTGCTCACATAGTGCTATTTAACAAGAAAATCTTTCAATAAAAATAGAACTTGGTTCATGTCTTCCAAGGGTTCTGTTTTATTTCTGCAAAGGCTTTCTTTTTTCTTTATGAAAGTCAAGACAACCTTCCAGTAGTGTTTTAAACTTAACCTAAGAAATAATGCAGTCAGTGCAACTCAGATAGCAGATAGCTCTTTTTGCAAGTATGCAACATTTCTCGCAAAACAGCTATATCACAATTAAGCACACAGATGCACTTCCAGGCTGACTGCTTATGTTTTTGGGGAAATGGCTTTTTTTTTTTTTTTCCGAATCTTTCTTTAGCTGAACTGCACACTCCAGCTTGATGGTAGCTGTTTTTCTAGATCAATGGATCAGTAGGGGAACCAGATCATCATATGGCTGTGTACGTTCTGGCAGCAGAACACCTGGAGCTTGAGAACTAAAGAGGTCCTCTGCTATGTGGGACATTTAGTGCTTGCAGGTTCAGGTGAGGTCTAAAGGTAACTAGATAAGGCTGAATGTCCCAGTTCAGTACATTTAATGGTGACAAAGAAATTCTGCATCATCTTATTATAATCATAGAATGATAGAATCATAGAATCATTATGGTTGGGAAAAACCTTTGAGATCATTGAGTTCAGCTGTAAACCCTTCAACACTATCCCTGTTAAGACATGTCCCTAAGTGCCTCATCTACACATTTCTTGAACACTGCTAGGGATGGTGACGCCACCACTTCTCTGAGCAACCTGTTCCAATACTTGACTACTCTTTCCATACAGAAATTCTTCCTAATGTCTAACCTGGACCTCCCTTGGCGCAACTTGAGGCCATTTCCTCTTGTCCTATTTTCTGTAATTATTCTGGAGAAGAGATTGACCCCTGCTTCACTACAGCCTCCCTTCAGGTAATTGTAGAGAGCGACAAGGTCTCCCCGGCGCTCCTCTTCTCCAGACTGAACAACCCCAACTCCCTTAGTCGCTCCTCATAAGGTCTCTGCTCCAGCCCTTTCTCCAGCTCCGCTGCCCTTCTCTGGACACGCTCCAGCACCTCAATGCCCTTCTTGCAGTGAGGGGCCCAAACCTGAACACAATGAGTGGCTTCAGAAGGGTCTTCCCTTCTAAAGGATACATTACATGCAGTAAGGGCACAGTGGTCAGCAGCTTACAAACAAAGTGATGTGCCCTCACACTGAAATGAAGTCAATTGGATTAAACATATCCAGTGCTCTGGTGCTCTATGAGTGTATCTAAATCTATACCATATATTTGGTATCTCCTTCCTCTCCCATTTTAGTTACTTATTTACCACTGACTTGGAAAGCTGTGCAGATGTGTAGTTAGATGTATTCCAAAGTAATTAATCCATAAATAAAAAGTCAGAATCCCTGAATGCAAAGACTGAGAATGCAAAGAATGGTTTGTGACTATTTCAGCACTGAGTAATGTACAATTCCTTTGAGTAAGAAAAAGTAGAAACATCATAATTCCACTTAGGTGGCCATACTCTACTGATCTACCAGGTTTACATATACTTTGTTCCCTACAGCTTTCTTCAAGTCTGTCATTCCCTCTATGAGCAAATGACTCACATTAAGTGGCCCAGCAGTGGTGAGACGGGATAGCTGACCTTGAGATCAGTCCCGCTATTGCTCACACACCAGCTGTACCAGAGATATAGTTTTGCTCGCTGATCTGAGTTGAAATGAAATATTATATAGTCCAGAATGTCAATGGTGTCAGCAGCCAATATCCCTGCCTTAATTGCAAATCATCCTAAGAACAGGGCCTCCCTGCTGGTAGGAAAGTAGCCCTGGCAGCAGCTAGCAGCAACTGCTCAGGAACACAACTGGAGGATGCAGTAGAATAAATGAAAAGAGCTGAAAAGAACTAAGCCAGCATTCCCCACTCACAAGGGCACTCTTCCTCACTAAGAGGAAGAAAATTCACTGCTATTATTTTCAGTGGGGAAAATGGAGATAAATTTTCAAGAACATATTGTGTGGGGCTATCTGGGAAGGGTTTTGAAGTTTACTTCATTTTCACTCAATAACAGTGTTCAGTTTGTTTTTCTTGTTCACAAAGCCCCACCGCTCTATTTTCCCTCAAGCAGACTAGTAAAAAACAGCAATTTAGTTTTAATCCAAAACCTCATAACGCACAACCAAACCACTGCAGTGTTCTATTATCCCTAATCATTAATCAATAGAAGAGCAAATAAACAGGCTGTTATTTTTTACAAAAAAAATCCTTCACTGCAAGTATATCAAATCAGCCTTGCCCTATTTAAATACATTTTGCATTGTTATTTTAAATATTCTTCAACAACAATGGACAAGTGTTTGATTGAGAACCCTTACTTTCATACCTAAGTGGGTATAAATTGAACAACCAGGCACTAAAAACAGAAAGGGTAGCACTAGGAGAGGGCTTTGTCTAGCATCTGTCACACGCACATTCGATCTCCAGAAGCTGTATAAAACAGAAAGCTTCCCTGGACTTTAAAACATTTCTGTCAGAAAGAGGAAATATTTAAAATTTTTAAAACGAAGCATTTAAGTTTGAGGTCATTGCAGTGATACTCTATGGGAAAAATAATTTGAGTTGTCTCAAGATTGGCCAGGGCCATTGTTCCCTATCTTTAACAGAACAAGCTATGTGGTTAAAACACATCTCCTCCTTTGAATGAGGGCCTGAGTGTCAGAACTTGAAAGACTGAGGGCGTCTTGTTTTAGCATCCACTGAAACGTGCTGAGCCCTGTTAATGTAATGGGTTTCTTCATGCCCTTTGATAACTCTTTCCAGCAAAGATCCAGGTGCAAAATTTTTCCACATGGAAGTCTTACAATTGGCTTTCTACATTTGTGTTTATGTTGTTGAAATATCTACATTTTCACTATATATTTTAAATGTAGGCTGGAATGTGCATACACTATATATTTTAAATGTGGGCTGAAATGTGCATAAAATTCAGCAAGATGACCGTAACTGGATAAGCAGAACTAAATGTCACCTGGTTTGATAAAGGAGCAAATCAGCAAAAAAATGTTCTCCATTTGAAAGGGAAGAGATTACACAAAATTTTATCAATAGCAGCTTTACCAGAATGCAGTAGCATGTAACACTTGGCTATTTTTATGTTGGAATGTGATATTCAGAAATAGGTGATTTGGAACCTATTTAGGTTATTTAGTTACTAAATACTTTTTACATGGTTAAATTTAAACATATCCACCAAGTTTAGCTTGGCCTTGTCTTTTCAGTAGAGTTCTTTCTACTCGGACAAAAATCAGGCATGCAGAAAACATGGAGATTCTGGTCTGAATTCAGTTATACATATGATATATTTTGCATATCTGAGCTGTAACATTAAACTTATTGCATGCTGAAATACTAGCACAGGCTGAAATATTAGTGGTACTCAATACCGCCAGTTTTAATTAAAAAGACATTTCATAACTCATATTTACTGAAGTTTTCCTTCTTCAGTTATATGAGTACTGTGGCTTAAATCTATCTGCCTGCAGGTCTGATTTTGCAAAAGATTTTCATCTACCCGGATTAGTAACATATCTGACAAATCTACATATGTGTATCTGTCCTTCTGTACTTCCAGTCTAATATAAATCTACATCAGGAACTCTTAGCAGCTTATCGCTCCTCACTTCTAATTTTTATGGTAAATATTTATTATTGGGAGTTTAAATTTCACATTTATTCTCTAACAAAGTAATTACATATATAGCTTAGCTGTGACATACATATTTTTATGTTATACAATATCATAAAAATGTTTCACACAGCACCATCTGTCGGCTAAGATAGCTATAACACATGAAAAATAGCTTATGTAGATTAGATAGAAATGAGTATGCTAACTAGAAATGAGAAAAAGGATCATTAAGACTGAACTGCATACTACTATGGTACCACATGCACCTTCTTCTGTAAGTTAGGGAATAAATTTTCAAAGTACATCTTTAAGGCTGCTGAAATCAGGAAACTTTGATACTTTAAGGGGAAGAAGATGGGCATGAAAAAGCTATTAAACTTAGCTTAATGTAAATTGATAAACAGTTGTAAAAAGAAAATGAGAAATAAGTTCACCTATAGTATCAAAACTCACTGTGTGCTCTAGTCTCATGCCGTTCTAGACCCTTAGTGCTCTCAAATGGCAATAGAAACTAAGTGAATAGAAAAATTGTACTATTTTCTGTCACATACCTATACAGAGAATTTTAAGACAGAGTTATTCACTGCCAGCACGAACCCACACTGAGAATCTGCAAGGCACACTTCCCTGTGAGCTTCTTTCCTTTTCTTAGGTTTGGATTATGTCTAGCATGTGTATGCATGTGTGTGGGTGGGCATGCAAGGAAGCTTTCCCAGCTACCGAGTCTGTATTTATATAAAGACCAGCCACAGCTGCAGTCTTGCGACCTCGAAGCCATCTCCTCGGCATGAGAAGCGTCATGAGGATGAATGGTTGGAAGACTAGTGTTGCAAGGAGGTGACTGTCATGCTTTTGTGTGGTGCCTCTAGCTGTACACAGTGGGGCTTGCTGAGCTATCCAAAAATATGATGACATTTGTCTAGGGATTCAGGGAGAAAAAGAGCACTAGTATAACGATAAATCTTAAAATCTGCTATATAAACTTTTTTTTGTCCAAGCCATGGAGTGAGAAGAATGGGTACACTTTTCATTGACCAAATAAAAAATTACAAGTCTCTTTTCCTTATTCTTGACTATTCTGAGGGGAAAAAAAAAATCAAGAGTCTTCTCACATAGAGATTAATGAGACAACTAAATTAGAGTTCGTTCTAATGACTGTCCCTTCACACAAAGATAGCAGAACAAATATCACTTAAGAAAAGCAAGCTGTATGTCTCACTCAGAATATCATTCAACAATATCCACCCTTAGGTTCCCTCATATCAGATCAAAAAGTTTGCAGCTGCACAACACAAAACACTGATCTGATAAAATCCCACAGTGTGAGTTCAGATTTGCTTAAAACATTGTGACACATTCATCTCATACAGACAGGATTCTTTGTGCCTCATGAGCTCCATAGCATGTTCTCTCTAACACAAGAGAAATACGGTCAGGTATTTCATTCAGAACAGTTTAGAAATGCCAAGGGATCCAGTATCGCAGAGACTGAGCCTAAATCAGCCAGGACCAGGTCCCAGGGAACCAGGGCTTGCTGATACTAACCTAGATGATGACTCAGCACTGTTCTGGAGAAGTGCATTTCCCTCCTGTCTCCTTGCAGTTCAACAACCTTCCCTACAGCAAGAAGGAATCCTGCAGTTTTTCAAGACCTGACGTAATGTGTTTTATCTCCTCAGGCAACCCTGGGCAAAATGGGGGTAGTGGAAGTCATAGTTCTTTCCGCAAACTGCAATGAAGGAGATACATGAACACTATTCTCATTCATGGAGTAAGTCTAAAAAGCCCAGTCATGTGTAAAAAGTCTGTTCATTATTAATAAAATTAATTTTAAAAAATATCAATTATATTAATTACTAATAAAAAAATCAACGTTATTCTGCTGGAAAATAGTTCTTCACTGACAATAGAAACAATCAACAGGAAGAAAAGCTACAGTACACTGAAGTTTGCCATTGATTTTATAACAGTGTAGTTCATACGTTTGTTAATAGATTCAAAAGCTACAGCGCAGATCTGCTGCTTATCACTGAAATGGATCTGTATGTACTAGGGAGCATTTATGGCCTAAAAACAACCTTAAATTCCCCTACAGTAGCAGTCAACTGCAGACAATACCATCGCGTTTCACACTTGTACTTTTGCTGTGCAAAAGCTTTTCCAAAAGTGCCTGCTCTCAAAATAATGTTTCAATTCCAGTTCTAATTCTACTTGCCTCATCCACTAAAACAAAGGGATTTCTACACGTATCTAGCCCAGCAAAATATCTAGTAACACCAATCATTTACTTAAATATCTATTAGCACAAATCAGACCAAGAAATCTTTTACCTTCCTACTGTCCTAAGTGTCTAATGTCAGAGAAGAAGCATAATAAGTGAACTAGAGAGAAAGAGGCTGTCTAGCAATATTGCTCAGTGTATAATTGGTTGGTAATTTACACTATCAATTGATTGATATGAATTTGAGAACATAAAACCTTCCTCAAGAATTCATGGAAGCCCTTACTAATGTGTTTCCCGTTGGTGATGAGAGTTCAGCATAGCAACTGTGTCAGTGCATTTTGATCTTACTGACTTAAGAGAACGGCAGGTGCTTTCTGAGTCGACAACAGGCAAGCTGACACTATTTATTAAATCCTCCAGTTAGTGTATATATTAGTTTATTCCAAATCCATCTTCAGACATATGAAGGACAAGATGGGAATCAGGAATAGTCAACAATGATTTACTGATAGCAAATCCTGCTTGAGAAAATTATTTACTTTCTGTGATAAAATACCTGGCTGCCTAGATAGCAGAGACAGGTGAGTGTAAGGTACTTTGACTTTAGTATGGCTTTGGATACTGTCTGCTATGGCATTTTCATCTGGCAGCTCATATGGGAGAAGCTCATTGGACAAGTAGAGAAGCAGATGGGTTGAAAATTGACTGAGGTGCCCTCCTCAAATACTAGTAATCAGTGGCTTAGACGCTGGTAACAAGTAACCTCTCCTGGTGAGAGGTGCTAAGGATGATCTAATGACTATGGCTAAGGGAAGAGGGCTGGCAAAAATGACAGTCAAACTCTTCTCCGTAAAGACCGTAACAAGGTCCAAATAGCAGCTTAGAAGGTTCTGGACTTCTTAAAACTGACTTAAATTTTCTGATGAATTTCTGAAGAAATTCTGTTCTGATGAAGTTCTATTATTATTAATTTACTGACACATTAACTATGATAGTCTGATCAGGAAAAAGATAAAAAAAAAAGAAAAGAAGAAAGAAACTAAAGAGAGAGGGTTTTTTATTGCTCTGCCAAACACTTAGATCCAACAAAAGAGCTATATGGAGAGAGTTGTGGACATTCTGAGATTAGAGCTAATCAACACAGGGCCAAAGCACTAGAAGGTGGAGAGTTTGGTAGTTTACAGTATGTCCAATTGAACCACTGACAGTCTGTTTGCATTTAGTGCACAATACATTGAAATGAAACAGATGCAATAAATTAAAGAAACTACCTTATTTGTCCTCACCCTCCCTCCCTCTCTCTTTCTCTTAAATATACGTATATATAAATATATATATAAACTGTCATCGAAAACAAAGCCTAGGATCTGACAGCAATAATGGCGATTGCTTTCAAATCCCTCTCAGCTGTTGCACCACACTCCATCCACAGTCCCACCATTTGCAAAGCCTGACCTGGAGATTGGCTGTAAAATGAGCAAAGCAGCATTGTTTGGAAAGGTGGGAAATCCATTATTAGTTAGTTTTTCTGCTGTGCAGGGCAGCTCTGCCCCATTTCTACCGTTCAATGCAGTGTAAGTAATAGTCTTGCACCGTGCAGGAGGTTTTCTTGCAGCACATGAGCTGGATGCATTTGTGCTGCTCTGGCATCAGCCAAGGGCAGTAGGCAGAAAATGCAGCATGACGTGGGGAATTTCCTGGTCCCAGGGCAAACTATCCATTGCTGCTGCTTTTTTCCCAGAGCTGAAGCTCTTGGCCACTCATCTGTGTCTGAGAGGAGCAGTTGTTCTGCTGTTGTTCCCCTTGAAAGCAGCACATTTCCAAGTTCAAGCATTCAAGTTCATCCAAGAAGTGCCTGACACTGCAGCTTCTGGGGGCAATGGGAGAGGAGATGCAGTAGCTTGGCTTGGCTAATATACAGCGACTGACACTGTCCTGCCTGGGTTCGTGAGTGTGATATTCCCAATCAGCCTTTTCTTCAACCTACACCATGAAATGGCAAGGTTTGAAGAGGGAAGTGCAGCGCAGCAATTCATCAGGCACAAATAATTCCTTTCTCCACTGACCTTCTCTTCCAGGAGTCTTTGGGCTATAGTGAATATTGACAAAGATTGGTTTGTTATGATTTGAAATACCTACATTGAAGCTCTTGAAGTCCTATCTGTGGCCCTGGAAAGAAGGCAAGCAATGGCTGTGTACCATAAATCAGCAGAAGCCTCCTGTGAGGAAAAGAACAAGAGAAAGCATTTGCTCCTGGTAAGGAGATATTAGATAGCCAATCATGCAGATTATTGCAACAGTAATAGAATGGGAAATAATCTCTCTTCCTTTCGGGACCTGTGAGACTTTCCTACCGCCAAGGCAAATCTCAAGCTTGCCATGCTATACAATGTGAGCACTTGGCCTCCATGCTGTCTGTAAGAATGGGATTTGAGCTTAGGTCAGCCCTGGCCCACAGTTCAATTTTTCGACCTGATGGATGGTTTGACTTTCTCCAGGCTTGACATTGCTTTCAGGGGCTGCAGCAATCCCACCTCCTGAGTAACGTGGCAGCACAGATTCACCTCCTTAGCAGTTTGTTCATGAAAGCAGGAAAATTGAATTTAATTAATGCGACTGAAAAAGGAGATCCCTTTGCAGGAGCACGTATATTTAAGCAAATAGAAATGTGAGTTAGAAAGAGAGGAAGCTATGCTGGCTGTGAGCCGGCCACCTGCCCTAACTCCTGGCCTGGAGCTGTGCTGCCGGCTGCACTTCCTTCCCTTCTCTTCCCCACTGCCCTCCCTCCTACCGGGAGCAAGTGCTGACACTCCTACTCTGCAAGGCAGCCAGATGGCAGAGACAGGGGAGTACCTTAAAGCAAAAGTGATTCCCAGGAGAAAGACAACTTTTGGTTTTAATTACTTGCATGGTGCTCGCATCTGCCTTTCTATCTAGAAGGCTGAAATGCACAGGGTGTTGTGTCATGTACCTCGTCTAAGTAAAAATAAATAGGAGCTGGGTAGAAAATCCACTTAGGAACACCTTCCATTTGTTCCACTAGGTATGTCAGTGTGGGTATGATTTATATTTTACCTCTCTAGCCAAAAAAACATTAGTTTTCTCTGAACATCTGGCTGGCATCTGGGAGATCTGCAGTGTGCATCATTAATCAGAATATCATTGTGAGGTTTGGTAACGACAGATAGATAGGGTACATTCACTATATTAATGTAATAATGTTCACTGGAGTACTACAAAGCTACAGCTTGCAATGTGCACTTGAAAAAAATAATTGCTTTAATAACAGCCTAAAGTAAAGTGTGGCATTTGTACTTAACAAAATCATTTAATGAACATCTGTGTTCACCCCTAATAGCTTGTTTTCTTACAAAGTAGATACAGTATTTTTCATTGCCAGTTCTAAACTATTGCTCATTATTAAGTCCTAGCACAGTTAGAATTGTGTTACGTGCTACATACGTACATGTTTGTATATATATATGTGAGTACATAGGTTTGTGTGCATATATATATATACACACATGCATATACACACATGCACGCCCATATATATATATATACATGCATATATATACCTACGCATAATCCCTGATCCTGCTAAGCCTAACACTCTAGGGGAGATTTCTGTTCTAGGACTATGCACGCCTGAGCTGTTAAGTATAATTCGATGATTAATCATGTGTATGTGCCCATGTATTCACAAACAAACATCAACCAAATATTTTCCTTCCCTTTTCCTTTTCCTCCCTTAACTTATCTGTTAATAAAACAGTTATTGGTGAGGAATCTTTTGGCTCTAGTAGGACTGGAACAATGCATCTATCATCTAATTTCCCTGATAGATCAGATTTGGTGAATTGGAAGACCACATTTTCTAAAATATACATGGCTCAATTTAGCACCCAGTGATCGAATCTAATGTGCATATAAATTCCCAGTGGAAATGACAATGAACTGAATGGTCTGCTTCCCTCCTATTAACATCTCCCACAGACTCTTAGGAGCTTTTTCTTTTATATGACCATATGAGAAATGGAGATAGTTGCTTCTTTAGATAGATCTAACTTTACAGCAGAATAATTTCTAGATCTTTAAAAAGTGAACAAATACACCTTGGGCAAAATCAGAAGACATGGCTAGAGAGTATTAGCATCATGTTTCACACATGGAAAATCAGTATATTTTCTGCTATTTAGCAAAGGTATCAGAAATTATTTTAGGCATGTTTCAAACAAGCGACAGAGTAAACTGTGCTTGAAAGATAATTAGCATTTTTCTACCTTTCACATGACAGAACACCTATTTGTTTCTTCCTCTTACCTTACCTTCCTCGTCTTTAAAAATCAATTTCTTCCACAATTAACTACTAAGATATCTATTTTAAATATAAATGCTCTCTTTTTCACCACAAGCATGCCTATTATCATATCATCCAGAACTATTGAGGAATTACAAATAATTTGGTGGAAGAGCTCTATTTTTTATTGATTTTGTTGTTGTTTTTTAATGCCAGGAAAAATCAATGGGGTTATAATTGGCTTTAACTGGCATTCACATGGGCTGCAGCTTGCTTTCTTTACCTGAATCCGAATAGCACTTAGACAAAGCTATTTCTTCCTAGCATTTGTAAACATCAAGGAAAATATAATGCAAAATACCTTGCAATCAATGATGAAGAGCAAGTATTTAGTGGTTGGGAGATAAATAACAGAAGGACTACATGTGCTTATCTTTAATAACCAGAATTAGTTACAGTACTTTGTGGCATCATAATGCTTTCTAAATAATTGTTCTTCTTGGCAAAAGCATTTTGGTAACCAAGCTCATCATCATTCCACAAAACACAGTGATAGAGGACACTGCTCCCCAGTGCTCCAAAAGTAGTCTGGTGTTCCCTTTATTTCCACAGATAACTGTGAAGGCTAGAGAGCATCTTCCTTCATAAAACTGCTGCTCCTTTACTGCAGAAGAACACAATGCTTGACATAGAAAATGCCATGTTTTCTTTTAATAGCAAATATCTGTGTTGTGATTTAGGAATCTGATAATGCCGTGCCTTCAGGAGAGCTAATAAAGAAACTGAGAAAATCTCTTGATAGTGCCTCTGTTTTTCTGGTACTGAAAGCTTGAGCCGTAGTGACCCTTTGAGTGATAATTATACCATTCAAACCCAAATGTCAGAAAGCAATGCTAGGTACGCTGCGTCAAAAGAAGAAAGGTACAACAAGGCAGCAGCCAGTTGAAAAAGGAATAATGTTAACCCAGAGTATCCCATACAGGATAACCTGGGTGGAACATTGGGAATTGCTCCATCAGGGAGATTTGGGGCTGGCTTATCTCAGAGAGAAGTATTTTTATGTTTGCTGTCTCCTCTCATTATCCTACAGGCACTAATCCAAAAATATTATAGTAAAAATAGAGATACTGTAAAGAAGACTTGTAACTATCTTAAAAGAAAGGAAGATAATTTGCTTTCTGGGCATTGTCTCCATATATTCTAGCATGTAAACAAGCTATTATGAAGCCATTGTTAAGTATAAAGTCCTATGCTGTTCTTTGGCTGAGTAAACATAGGCTGAATATCCGTGGTGATGGGGAATCATTTATTAGGGGGTTTATAGCTTTCTGTGCCTTTATCTCTAGGTGTCAGTTATGTGCCTCAGCTGCCAAATTAATTTCAGATGTTCTTCCAAAGGCCTGCTGTGCTTTCTCGGTGATTTATACTGATAATTGTATTAGAGTATTGGGCTTAGAAATGCCTCTTTTCCTGGACAAGGAATCAAGGAAACAGTGAAATGAGGTTGGTGGCCAATTTCAGTAAACTAGAGATTTTTACAAAGAGATGTATAACTCCATGCCAAGAAATCCCTTCTCAATAAACTAAACATTGGTCCTTATAGCCGTTCATATCCTTGCATTAAATTCCTCTTGTTCCATATTCTCTTTGCAAGCTAGTGGTAAAATGCATGGGCTCTCTACTATAAACTCCTATTTTGACAGGTGGACATTAAAGATATTGCTTTGGCAATAGTCCTCCCAGTGTTATTATCTTTAAAATTTGAACACTTAGCAGAAGTAATGACAGACACAGAATCTGCTGTCTGCGCAGAATTACGGTGGTTTACAAAGACAAAAGATCTATAGTGTGGTATGTTCTTAGCGCACAAAGTCAACGTTCATGAGAGATATTTGAGTCATTTCTGAAACAATCATAATTATTAATCCTAACTCATATTAGCACCCTGGTAGTACTCCATCCTCAAAACCAAAATCAAATATTACGTGCTATAATATATCAGCTAATGGGTGATAGAGTCATATTGGATCAAACAGAACATTATTCTGATCAGCTCAGTAATATGGAGCAATGGAAACAAAGGATGATTCTAATAGTTTGAACACATCTCTGTTGTTTCTTAATCTCCAGGCTGTCATACTCTATTATACTGAAGCTTAACCTGCCTTAATTAACTTAATTATTAATTACTGCCTATCACTGGCAAGAGCAATAAAAAGTAGCATTCTAATTTTGGAGAAGACTAACTGGGACATGACACTGGAGGATGCACTCCTGCTCTGCCTAATCACTCCCAGCGTAGTGTTGGGACTTGATAATACCAAAAAGAATGCTGGTTAAGGCTGTGTGCATACTTATTTCTCTCATTTTGTAATAGCTGCTCTAAAACTGTAGGTTATGAAATCACTTAACACAATCCATTTGCAAAATCAGCCCATCTGCTACACTGCTGGTATATTTTATTCAAAAAATTTCCTGCCCTGTCTTAGAAATGCTTGCAGCTTTTGGCTGTATTAAAGGCAGCTTTAGGTTGTCAGGAAGTGTCTGGTGGCCTGTGGTGCTCCAAGATGTTCTGCAGGACCCTCAGGGACTAGATGTTATTTCCTGTCTGCAACTGCAGCTCCCTGACCTCGAAGACCTGGGAGTCCCAGTGCTATCTTCACCATCTGAAAGCATAATAGAGCTTTTCCACTTATTAGCCACACTTTCTCATCCCAACACTCACTTTTTTATATACTCTCTGGAAAATCTTTGGAGAGCAGCACCTCAGATATCTGAATTCCCAAGCAATATGATCCAGGTTAACATGGATTTCTGTTTACTTACTTACTTACTTAACTTACTGATGAACACCACCTGCTGCTGCAATTGGGTTGCAAGCAATTTAATCTATTTGTATTTCGACATGTGAAAATTAAAGGAAGGATAAAACATGAAAGCTGTAAGTATGCCTGTATAATGCTGAGCTCCAAGTCTGTGTAGGAGAAGAACGGGTGGATACACTTACAGAATAAAATGTGAATAGCAAAGAACTGATGATCACAAGGTGGTTTGGGTGAAGTGAAGTGATTGTGACCATGTGATAGAGAAGAGAGCAGCTCATATAGGGGGTGTTGAGGAAAGGACTGAAAAACTTTAAAAGAAAAAAAAAAGCTCAAAGGAGATCATCCCCAGGTATGGATGACTATTGAAAGAAGCAGAGACCTCTGTGTTTGTCAAAGGGTTAATGAGCACACATGAGACTGATGCCTAGACCTGCCCTGAGAAGTTCCTGAGTATCTCATGGGCATCTCGCAGCTTTCATGGGCTACACAATAGTTTGGATAGCTTTTTAGTTTGAAGAATGTCTCAAGGCATGAATTTCCTTTCTGGACTAAAGTCGGTTAATTTATTATTTTAAGTTAAGCCTGCCAGGAAATTATCAAAGCTCCCTAATCAGTTTTTATGAAGAAGGATCTTCTAATGCCTCTTGTATTTGGATGTCTCATGTTGTCCATTTTGAAGTATTATGTTAACATTTCCTTTGTGATACTCCTAGCTAACCTCCTGCAGTGCTTGCCCTTTCCTCACCCCTTATTAAGGGGCTTCTTCCTATTCAGTAGAGTGAATCTTATTACACAGCCTTTATTTTCAAAAAAGAAAACTCATATCCCATTCGAATTTAGTTATGTTCTAACCTGGTCAAAGTTATCGTTCCTCTCCCCAAAACAGAATGGTGGTAGCACAGAAATAAAATCGCATATTCTGACCCAAGGGTCCTGGTATTAAAGTGCATGGGTGCTGCATGGAGGATGTCATAGCCAGTGCAGCAGGGATGGGAGAGGACAGGAAGGGTGACTGCTCACGTGGCCTCCAGCCACCAGCCCCAGCACCTTCTCGTCACCCCCTAGACAGGCTGCAGTCCATTTTTCTAGCAGGAGGGCTGAGATTCAGACACCCCTTGTTTCACCTCTGGAGGGGAAATGGTGGCGAAGCAGCACCCACCAACTGCTTCATGGCACTGTTAGAACTCAAATCTGTGCATTCCTGGAGCAAATATGAAAATTTGTGATTTATACTTTACAGAGTAAGCTGAAAAATATGAAAAAAAAAAATATGGCATTTGCTGGTTCTGGAAGACTGATGCTCCAACATAATGTTCTTTAATATATTTTGGCCTGCAACTGCAGTTATTTATACTGCATTTTGCACTGCTGTCACTCAAACGCTTCTGTGAATGCTCAGTCTAAGTTTGGTTCCAAAACAAAAGTGTTGTACAACCTTGTTAACCTAGTTTCTGCTCAGAATTAATGTTAGTGTGATGACTTGAATTATCTCCCCAGATAATCACAATATGGCATGCAATTTTGAATGTCATGTTTGTTTGACTCATGGGAAATGGAACTAAAAAATTGCCCGAAGCACCGGGAATGCAAATGCATTACCTCTTTGGCAGTGGTCACTTTATATTACATTATGACAATTTCATTAAAGGCATATCAAAACTGATTAAACATTTTTATGGGAATCCATATTTTGAGCAAAATTCTGCTTCTAAAAGAGGGGTTTTTGCATGAGATTGTTGACAGTCCTTTAACAGGAGTGTGGATGACACAGAAAACTAGTTGTGTAAACAAACTTCAATCACACATTAGGCAGGAAAGTAATCACAAAAAATAATTATGAAAACACAACAGTGTGTATGCTTTTGATAAAAGCAAATATAATTTCTAATAAGGATTCTACTATTCCTTGACACCTCATTCAATTTTGCAGTTATATGGAGTTAAACAGAGCTATAAAGATTAAAACTCTATTTTGAAAATGGATAGATAGAGTGTAATAAGGTATAGTAAATAAATGAAATTAAGTTGGAACAATTCACAATGGACTTCAATGATTTTAAAATGAAAATATTTGTATGTCATTCTGACAGCTTTGTTAGCTCCTTTTCATTTTTAGCTTAGCAATTAAGAAATTCTGTTTTTACAGTTTTTCATGTACTTAAATTTATTGTGTACTTCACCAGTATACATTATTTTGTGGTGTAAGTAGCTAATCTTGCTATCAAATACCATAGCCCTATAGCTCTTGCTTTTGTATGAAATTAAATTGTGAATGCTCTAATACAGTCAAATCAGAAAAAAAAATGCTGTTTGTATTGTGGGGATCACATTGCTCTTAAATCTTGCTACGTTTACAGGAAAATCTTGTAGCATTGCCAGTGTGTTTGCAGTTATTAAAATCTTTTTGAAATTACTGAACTCTGTGTCAGTACTTCTAAATTTACAATGAAAATATGCAGTAAGAATATATACAGGATGATTAGAAGATTATTCTGAAACTGTAGGCAGTTTCCATGAAGAATGTTACGAGAAAGGCTGGAACCATAAATATGCAGGGCTGGGAAGAGCTTGAAGAGAGCAGCCAGTCTACTTGGGACAGGATCCAAGTTCATCTACGTAATTCAGCACAGATTTACTTCTTCAGCCTTCCAGTGGAAAACATTCTACAGCTTTTAGATATCCTTTAACAGTATTTTTTCTCTTTAAGAGTTAGTTGTTTTGGTAACAGCTAAGCTCAGTTGCTTTGGGTGTAAATTAAGCAATTCTTCTATCTTTTTCCACAGAAAACAACTGAGAACTTCCCCTGTGGGATAATATTTCCTGCACTGAAATATTAGCATCATATGCTACCTTGCCCTTCTCTGTTAGTCTAAATAAATGATAAAGAGTATCTATCAACTTTTTCTTAAAGGTCTTATTCCAAAAGCCCCACCATTCTCCTCCCATCTGGACTACTCCCCGCTTGTTTTTTATATCTTTCACATATAACAGGGCCCCTGACTGAACTAAGTCTCAAACTGGAACCTCAGAATATCAAGTACAACTGAGCAATTGCTTTTCATGTCTTATACATAAAATTGTTGTTAATGCATCACAGAATATTGAAGTGAGGTGTAGAAACACCACTCTGCCAATAGTTTCATTTTGCTGTTCCTGCTAGACCCTTTTCTGTGGCATTTCTAAGTATTCAGTGACTTTGCGGTGTGAATTTCTGCTTCCAGCTACAGATCCTTATATGGTTGGTCTTTATCACCTTTATCAAGAGGTTCTGCTGACTCATGTTCAACTTGCTGTCCAGCAGGTCGACTTGTGGAAATAGAATGTTGCAGTTCACATCAAAAATAAGCATTTTAAAATTTCGCACAATGGTCTGTCAATAGCAGAAAAGAAAGAAAGAAACAAACAAACAAACAAAACCCAGAATTCGTAAGCTGATGGCTGTGTATAACACCACTTTCAAAGATTTTTCAGGCTTGTGAACACTGGACACTATAGGTACTCAAGAGATCATATAGTAAGACTTTGATTATTCCTCTTCACTGGCAATCAGATGGGAATATCACCCTAATTAAACAGGAGAGATTATCTATAGCCATTAAAAGCAGTATTTCTCTTTGGCTGTAATATATAAATACTTTTAGAGCTGAGGTGAAGGACACTGAGGGGCTAAACTGTCAATGCTCCATTGATTCCCCTGAAGTTGTGATACTCTGTGCTTATAGCGGAAGCATGACAAGCTTTTCAGTACTAAGTAAAACTCCAGCCTTTTATGCTTTGATATTGAAACACTCACTTGCATTTGCTTGCGTGGGGGTGGATCCAGGACTCCAAAACTGTTTTAGCTACAACATTTTATTGTACTTTAGTGTAATGAGAAGATACCTAATACCTGATGCATAGTAACTCCAGCATTAAAAGAAAAAAGAAAAAGAAAAAAAAAAAAGGCAAATGCTGTAGAAGAAAGAAGAGAAAGTGCTGAGCTCTGTGAAACTGCTGAGTGACAGCTGCAGAATATCGATCCATCTGGCAACTTTAAACAATGCATCTGGCAACTTACGGGCAGTAACTCTGCCACTCCTGACAAAATGCAGAAATATTTTTTTTATCACTTCTGAACAAGGCACATACAAGCCCAGATTCAGACCTTATAAATCTAACTGCAAAGTCAGCTGGCAATCTGCAGTCAGTGGAAAGACCTTGCTGATCTTTAAGGAATTGGGAAGGGCTATAGACAAACCAAAACGACAACAGATTTTTGCTCTTAATGGAAGAGGCCCTTATTTAACTTACTTGAATTTCTATGTTGTACTGATTTATCATTCAGTCTGTGTTTTGCTTTCAGTGTCATGTAAATGTACCAAAAAAAAGGATTCTTTTTCTACTATATTTCCTTTCAGGTATCTACATGGAAATCCAGTTGCCTTTCTTTTCTGCTTTACCATAAATATCTATCCTTCTTCTTCAATGCCATGAGTGCAAATCACATGCTAACAGACACAACATCTGGAAACCAAGGGTTTCTTGTCACTGCAACTGCTTCTAACAGTGCTGCTCCCTAAAAGAACAGGGTCTGTTGAGCTCTTCTTTGTACATTATGAGTTATTTAAAACCACTGCTTGTGATAAAAAGGAGCAGAAGAAAAGAGTTGTAACTGAGGTACTCAGAAATCTGTATTCATCTTCATTGCAACCACAGTTGTGTGGTTTCCTATTTCCTCTTTTTCAAAGGGAGATTATGTTAATTGAAGAGTACCATCTCTAATTCATTTGTTAAAGTAAGTAAAAGTAAATTAAACCACAAAAATAATGTTAAGATTCTAAATATTTTTTTGGAATTATTGCTTATGACTCACTTTGCCACTTCCTAGGAACTTCTAAAACAGACACAAGCTCCACTTCTTTCTATAACAAAGCACTTTTGTCTTTCAAGGTTTAAATAGTTTATTTCATTTTTATCTCTGAACTTGAACAAATGCCAGAGATGTAACACTATATCCAAACTATTTGTTATAACAGTTATTATGGTTATTTTGCTGTTTTTCCTGAAGTGATACTGCTATGATACTTTTTCTGATGGCTAAATCCAATAAAATTTCACCACATCTTAATTAAAAGTTTTCCTTTCTAGTCCTACATACGAACGAATTAGCAAATGTAATCAATACCAAGAATAATCTAATCATATCCCACAATGCAATAAAAATACTGTTTTATTGATGCACAATTCAGCAAATAATACTTCATTTCATTTATATACAAGCCAGTCTAAGATACATAGCAAATTTTGAGGAAAATTTCTCAAAGAGTATTTCCTTACTTGTTTTTATTACATGTTTTTATTACACTCAGGCACACAGTTCATAGCCTTAGAACACTACAGACAGTGAGGTTGCTGCTACGTCTTCAAAGGAAACTCAACAGAAGCACTACCACTGTAGTGCATAATCATTACATAGCACTCAAACTAAAAAAAAAAAAAAAAAAAAAAGGATAAAACTTCCTATACACTTAATTAACTAAATCAAAACTTGTTTTCTAGTCACAGGTAGGAAGCCTGTATACCAGTACTCTTCTCAGCATCCAACAGAACATAAAGAACATTAGATTATTAACTGGAGTTGATTGGAATTTGATTATTACTTCAAATGATGGGACTGATCTTAAAAGCTAACAAGTCAGAAGAAAATCCCTCATTCTGGATGGTATTGCTGTAAGGAAGCTGATGCATAAGAAGCCCTGGGTCTTTTACAAGGCTCAGTTGAGACTGGAAGCAAAATGATTAGCTTCTGTAGCTGCTGTGTGTATAGCACACCCGTCTGCCCTGCCAGGTGAAGCTCCCAATACATGTAATTTTCTTGCTGTATGCGTAATCCTACCAAATTGTCATCATGTTTTTTTAATACTTCACTTGAACTATGGGTCACTTTAATTGGCACTCAAGCTTGAAGCATCTTAAAAAAAAAACAACAACTGAAGAGGAAAAGAACTTCAGAAGAAAAACTCAGATGCTATTGGATAGAGTGAACTGCAGAAATATTGCTTCTGTGTTTAACAAGCAGAGCAAAGCTCCTGCCCTGGGCCTTTCACAGGGAATGTGCTAATGTGGTTGTTGAGTCCTTTGCTGCTCTTCCCCTCTGTCTCACTGCAGTTTCTCCTGGTGCCCACCTGAATAACCATGGCAAGCCCGGAGCAATTGCTAAGGCTGCCTCTTTTCAAGCCTGCCCTCGCTGCCCTGAGGCTGTGTGTTTCCCAAATCCATCTCTTGGTCTAATAAAAGACATGACCTCTGCTACAGCCCTTGCCCCTCTAGAAAGTTACAGCTTTGTTCTGGCTACAGTGCTTTAGTTGTAACCTTTCTCATGAAATCACACCTGTGAAGACTTAGAAATGATGAACAGAAGTGTTTCATTTTTTTTTCTTAAGCGACAGGAACATTGTTATAGCTTGTGTCTGTATAGCACAGTCGTAGCATTTTTTCCTCCAAAATGTTCTTTTGATATTGGTATGCCCTGTCATTTGTGGCAGAGCCTCACAATGGTAATGTCATTCCACAAATAAATCAGCGCTGCACAGGCACTGCACAGGCTATAATCCAAGGGCAAAGTGCGACCAAAGCTGGTGCAAACTTTTACTGTGCAAATTTGGAAGGCTTGCACTGGCACAAGTGTCCTAACTTACTTTCACAGCACTCTGGGTATCCAGTCACCTGTCAGAACAGCAAAATAAATGAGAAGCAGCTCCAAGGAGAGTCATAGCCCTGTTATTTAGTTACTTTAGGGCACTATATGAACAACCATTCCAGTGTAAAGTGAAAGTGAGAACTAAGAATAAAATGATATCCATACATTTAATATCCTGAAAATGAAATGGTTATATGACAAGTGGATTAAAACACATACAAGCTCAAGAACAAGTCAAGAAAAGAGAAAAGGCCAGATCTAGGAAGAAGTAATTATTGAAACATTATCTTTTTCAGAATGAATACCTCAATAAGGAGCAGTTTGGAGATTGAGATGATTTTAGTGATTTATTTTATTCCTAACATCTCTAAGGCAGAAATATGAGTGCTAAGAACTGCAGGGATCAGTTTTATCCTTCATAATTTCCAAAGCTTGAAATTAAGACCTTATACAATCTTCTCCCTTCTCCCCAGTACAAATAAGTTCAACTTTCTCAATCTTTTGCTATAACACAAATAAAAGGAGTCATGACAGATTACTATCATGACAGATAAATATGTTATTTGTGAAAAGCATTATACACAGCTCTTTGCAGTGCTTATTTTTTGTTAGACCTTCATATATTTGTCAAGCAATATTACTGGCTGTTTTCCTCATTGCAGCTGACAGTCTGATAGGTTTTAGTACAGTATTTTCCTTCACTTTCTTGAAATCTATTTCCTTGTCAATTTATTATCAAGCCTTACTATTTATTTCCTTTCTTGTGGCTGTATACTTTAGAATTTGCTAATGTATTTGAGTGTGCAGTGAACTCCATTTGCTCTCTATTAGGCAGGTACCTAAATGACTCCAGTCATTCTGAATCAGATTACATTTTACATTGTCCTTTATTATTTAATGAGACTTGCCATTCAATATCATCAGAAACCTTGCCTGTGACATTAGCTGTTGGAGCTTTGCTATATTTTGCATTTTCTTGGAGACTTAGAGGTTGGTAGGATGCAAGTTACTCAGGCTAGATGTCTAGTTATATTCAAGAGCCTCCCGCCTTCCCAGAAACAATCTCCAGAAAAATGAACAAATGAAAAAAAAGGCAAGAAGAATCCAACCCTAAACAAAAGAAAACTCAGAGAAGGTAAGTGTGCACGATCCAAGCCTTAACTGATGGAAATACTGTGTAATACAAAACATGCCAATGCATTACAAAGGATAATATGGACTAGAAATGAGCAAACTGAATTCTGGTAAAATGGTGCCAGGTGAGGTATTTTCAAAAAGCACTATGGCTGTGCTCTTGTTTGTGCAGATATTATAGAAACCCTAAGATTAATACGGTGACTTAACACTGCTTTCTTATTCTTTTGGTGATACTCACTGGCTTCATCCTCGGAGATATTGCCTTCATCTAAAATTTTTAAGTGGCAAAAATGAGGGAAGAAATGGAGAGAGGGATATCTGTAAAACAAAAACTGCTCTAATCCTGAATTTGTAAGTGAATTTATGTGAAATTCAGGTTCTAGTTAAGTACTAAACACTTATGGAAATTAAAACATGCAGTTTTCAAAGTAAAACTGTTCCTACACTGCTCAGCCAATTCACAATTTTACACTTCCTCCTTAATGAAGATGAAAGCAAGCAAGAAAGTCAAGAAGCAGATTCCGCTGCTTCTCAAAACTTTGAATGTATTAGTGATGAAGATGCAGCTATTCAGGTAATACTCCCACATGCAGCAATGCTGATCTGCTCCTAAAACTAAATTGCAGCTGAGCTGGAGGTTGCCAGGACAAGCAGTGCTCTTGTTTCCCCTCCTGCACTGTCCCCTGCATGTGCCCACAGTTGTAGGTGCTGTTGATCAAAGAACTGGATCAGAAACTGCCCCAGAACACAGAACATGTTGGAAATGCAGCTTCCAGTGGGCTCTACTCTGAGCAGCTAGAAAAAGTGTTCCTCAGGAACAGGCTAGAGAGGAGTCTCTACTTTGAACGGAATTTTGTCTTACTGCGTTACGGATCACCACATCTGTTATCAACAGCAAGCTACCAAAGCTGTTAGGGACGGGTGTTATGGATCCACGTGGGGAAACCACATGGTGAGGGAATGGAGATCCTGGGGTGCATTAAGAAGAGTGTCTCCAGCAGGTCGAGGGAGGTGATCCTGCCCCTCTACTCAGCCCTGGTGAGGCCGCATCTGGAGTATTGTGTCCAGTTCTGGGCTCCACAGTACAAGAGGGATGTGGAGCTGCTGGAGAGAGTCCAGCGCAGGGCTACAAGGATGATCAGGGGCCTGGAACATCTGCCCTATGAGGAGAGGCTGAGGGAGCTGGGCCTGTTCAGCCTAGGGAAGAGAAGGCTGAGAGGGGATCTAATCAGTGTCTATAAGTACCTCAAGGGAGGGAGTGCAGAGGACGGTGATGGTCTCTTTTCAGTGGTGGCCACTGATAGGACTAGAGGAAATGGCCGGAAACTGAAACACCAAAAATTCCATAGGAACTTAAGGAAAAATTTCTTAACAGTGAGGGTGACAGAGCACTGGAACAGGCTGCCCAGAGAGGTTGTGGAGTCTCCTTCTCTGGAGATCTTCAAAACCCGCTTGGATGCAGTCCTGTGCCACGTGCTCTAGGTGTCCCTGTGTATGCAGGGGGGTTGGACTAGATGATCTCTAGAGGTCCCTTCCAACCCTAAGCATTCTATGATTCTATGATTCTATGATTTTCATGCAAAAAAAAAAAAAACAGGTCTTAAGAAGATGTGGTGAGGTGAAATGTTTAAAAACATCAACAGCAACAAAACCAAAGCAAGTCACACACTATTCATCAAACCTCCAAACCAATGCTAGGAGGTAATACATTAGCAAACATGGTTGAAGAACTCAATGTTTATAGGATGGAATAGGGAATTTACTAAATATCTGAATTCCTGCGACACAGCCTACTTAATTTCTCCCCACACTGATGACAAATGAAATTTTCCTGTCCTCATTCCCAGAATTCCTACCCCACTAAATCTGAGATACTGAAAAGCACTAGGAGTCCTGTGAACTGGTATTGGAGTAATCCCTCCCTCTCTCAGCCAAAGGCTGCCAGAGTCCACCTGTATAAACAGTGGGTGTATTCCTTGGACTGCGGCAACTCATCTGAGAAAATTTGCTGTTGTGAGATTCCAGGGATAAATACACTTTAAGATGAGATTTCTTTGGAATTGCTGTGTTTCCTTCCTTCCTTCCTTCCTTCCTTCCTTCCTTCCTTCCTTCCTTCCTTCCTTCCTTCCTTCCTTCCTTCCTTCCTTCCTTCCTTCCTTCCTTCCT
>NW_010585831.1:52559-120638 GCF_000705375.1 Tinamus guttatus | reverse complement strand
ATATGGCCAAGTGCTAAACTGCCTAAGTGAGGAAGTTTAGTAAATACCTGTTAACACGTTATGGGCCTCAGAGGAGTCTAAGCCTACAATTTAAGTTAATTTCTTTTCATAAATATGTATGGAATTAGGGCTATCATCATTATTATTCACACTTCCGAAAGAACATCCACAGCTCAGAGGGGAAAGGCTGCACTGGATTTAACCTCTTCTAGTTTATTTGGAGGACCACAGAGGCTGATGGCCCCTTCTGAGAGTGGACTGACAATCGCCTTGAAGTCTAAACAGTGTTGTTGCCATTCTCTAGTATTTCCTCAACTGTATCATGTAATTACATGAATAATTACATCACATATTTTAGATTAATTGCTGAAACAATTCCTAGTATACTGTTTCATTTATCCATTTAAATTACAAAAGTATTAAAATGTCATAGATTGTATTTAATGAACATATATAACACACATAAATTCATATTTATTAAATTTATATCTAATAAGGTATATTGGGGAAAAATAATATGGATACCGAATTATTAAGCAATGGGTTATTTTAACACTGAAAATGTGATGTTTGAAAGTGCAACTTAATTGACTGTACTTCAAAGCATTAAAGCATTAATGGAAGCATTAAACTGATATGATGTATGCATCCTCTACCAGGCTAAATATATATAAATATATATATACCACTGTCTGATATAAAATGCACAATATGATTTTATATTTATACATATAATATTTACCCATTAGATTTGTGGTTGTGAGCTTGAATTTTTGAAATAACTATTACACTCATCTTACTTAAAACTGATCCTAGAAGTGAAAGATAACTTCCAATGCATCTTGAAAATGTCAAAGCCTTTTTCAGGTTTCATAAAAAGAGCAATGCTTCACCTTTCTGCACCAAAAATGGGATGGAAATTGGAAAAGAAAGATTTTTCATTTTATCAATTTCTATCTCCTATTTTTTTTTTCTTTTAGTAGGGAAACAAAATGAATGTAGAAGGGTCTTAGGAAGAGTAGCTAAAAATCATTAAAAAAAAGTTCAAATCTAATCAGTCAGTAACAGTATGAGTCAAAGGAGACACACAACTCTGAGACTGCCGGTGTGACTGGTAGTTCTTGGGACAAGGTCGCTATCAGCTCCCTCCAGTTATGCCATGTTCATTTTCTAGCCTTGATCTTACCCAGCTATATTTGGAGAGTGCATTAGACAACTCTTGCCTAAGCCTGATCTTGAGCAAATAATATACTATGAATCCTGCTGCAATGGCTAGGGTAGCGGAAAGGAAAGCACACATGAGTTACCTCACCCCTATTCTTAGATGACTTTTGTATGTTTTGATTATGGAAAAAAAGAGCCAACGGCACCTGCAGAACAGGGCAGAGCTCACACCTTGCCAGGGCTTGCAAAGCAGGTGGGGCTCTGAAGTCTGCAAAAGACAACAGACAACTCTGGAGACAACTACAGCATTAATTTCAGCAGAAAAACAATGCAGTTATTCAAAGTTTTTGAACATTTGGGATACTGATTGAGGAAATACTGGAGAAGAATTTTCACCAAAAACCACTGAAACCAGATCCTTGAATGATGGAGTGTGGAGCATCCCACCCATACCATCCTTAAAGGAGCCAGGTGTTAAGGCAGGTGCTTGAGGGGAAGTGGTGAATCCTGTCCAACAGCTAAGTGCCGAGAGCACATATCCCAGAGATCCCTCCCTAGCTCAGAGGAAATCCTGTCTCCAGCCCCTGCCAAGGTTAGGGCTCTCCCCTCCTGAAGCTGTGTGGGTAGATAATTCGGTGGAGTCATGCAAGGCAGGTTTTCCAAGCTTAAGAAACAGCAGTCATATTCTTTTGCATAGTGTTTTAAAAATTCTATTGATTTATTCGAATCTTCTTCCTAATATTAAAAGGCTGCCAATACCACATACAGTCATGCACAGCAAAACAAAAAACAAACCAAAATAAAACAACAGGTTAAATGTCAGAGGTGTTGAGCATGCAATTAGACAGCACAGCCCGCCACACACTCGTGTCTGCCGCTCCACTGCTCTCAAGCCTTTTCCAGACATTCACTCTGGAAAATCACAACATGCTGGTTTGGAGGGACAAGGTTCACAGTCCTGGAACAAGCATAGTGCTGTTTTCTGCCAACTATCCTCTGCATTTTTTTTTTCCTAAGTAGTTTGGCTAACAATGACCACAGCCCCTGCCACAAATTAGCACATAAATATATGAACTTTTAGATGCCTCTTAGGGGCATATTTTGCTTAAATGCATTGGAAACTTCCACACAGTAACTACATGTATGACTTCAAAATCACTTTAAAACTTTGGCCCTGATTCATGCTGTCAAAATTTGAATGGAAGTTTCCAAGTTATTTAGTAATAGGTACTCCCTTCATAGTGTAGAAAAAGAAATTGAGGTAACAAATCCTGGGTTCTAACCTTCGTGTCATTTAAAAGATGTAGAATATCAAGAAACTGTTAAAGAGAAATTCTTGAATCTCTTGTTATCTGCTTTCTTGGGGATAGGATCATACCAAAAGAATCTACAGCAATTTCAAGTATCCAGATGAAAATTTATGCTCAACAGTATTATGACTGAGAATGTTGCCTATGATGTATATTGATGGTAAACTTGTTATCTGGTCTTCTGACATTTTTATTTCATTCTACTGACATGCTTATGTGACTTTTCTTCAGCATTTTCCTTGGAAACTAAAGAAAGTTAATGTCAACAATAGGTACTTAAACACCAGACCATTTATATTAATACATTCTCTCAGCGATTGAATCAGCTCTTATCGCTATGTTTGACCATCTGTTAGATATTTCGATTGTAAATTTTAGGAGGAATAGACAAAGTCATCATCAATAATTCAACTTGCCTCATAGAGAAGAGTCTATAGGAAAATTTCCTTGACTAACAGGTATACGATGTTTTAAAAGAATCTTTGCTGGCAGGGAACTTGCACTTTGATTTCATTAGTAATCTGAAGTCATTCACTTCCTTGTCATTGTTACAGTCAACGCTCTTACAGTTAAATCAATTGCATTACTCTATAGTAGCTCAAATAATTGCCAATGGACTGAGACTTAAATTAGACTTTGCCAGAGCAATCATCTATGCTATTTGGTTAAGGAGGAATATTCTAGGAGCAAAATGTGGAGATTTTTCAAGTTTGTGTTCTTTTTTTATTTTAGTAGGAGGGTGAACTTCTGTATAGCAAATTAAGGCAAACTGATAACAGGTTCTCAGCTGTACTTACTTTTCATGCCCCATCTCGAAACAGTGCATGAGCTTTCACAGGCCAGCTGCTCTTGACTTTTGCCTTAATGCATATGTCAGTCATTTGTAGCAAGGTTTGACAATGGAGAAGCCTTGTAATACCCTCAGCAGCTTTTGAGTGGCTGTATCTGGTTATATTTCTTAGCAAGAGTGATCTGCCATATGCACATGGTAGAGTGAAGGTGCACGTTTTTCCCATGTGCAACCTTTCCATGCATTAGAGTTCAGATACAACTGATTTAATGTGCTCAGTGTTACAGATCTGAGACCATGGGAAATCTCAAGCTGATGCTGACTGTCCCCTCTGGCCCCTGCCTGAGAAATCCTTCTTTTTCAGTGCAGTATGGTATGGGCTATCAGGGATGCTAGATTAGTGCTTAGAAGTTGCACCTTTGCCATTTGAGATAAAAGCTACCTGAAGATGCAAAACACAACCTGGTGCTTGTGCTGCTGCTGCAGAAATCATCTGAATGTGTGACTGTAATAACTGCACATATTCTCCCACTTAATTGTGTAATCACAGAAACAAAAATTGCTTCTCATTAAAATTTTACAGAAAACAATAAAAGAACATTAAAAAATATCTATGACGAAATTTCTTTACTGGTGTTGCATATAACACCAAAAAAGTCAACTCTCTGTAAGATCCTCAGATGTGCTCTACTTCAAATAGTGCACTCAGTAAAAATAGACTTTTAATATATTATTGATTTGCTTTTATCTGTTTTGATGTTGATAAACCACAGTGTTACCAGTTGGATAACCATCCAGCAATGTGACACTTCGTGAACTTTGCAAAAATGAAAGTAGACTGAATTGACATACTTTCTAGTTTACTCAGATCTATTGATCTGTGAGATTCTTACTGTATGTAAGCAAAATTAAGAAAGTTTTCTATATA
The DNA here is from genome assembly GCF_000705375.1 of Tinamus guttatus. Next base: position 116,446 of record NW_010585831.1, on the reverse strand, counting down.
TTGCTTTCCTTTCAAAAGGAACCTAGAGCAACTTTCTAGAAAAGACATGCAGATATTTCATGCATGTGTATTTCCATTGCAGAACTTTAAAAAGGAGCATACAGAGTGTGACAAATGTTTATTCCCAGGAATTGGAAGAGATTATGTTATTTTTGCCTGAGCAAAACAAATTAGTAGTATAAAGTTTTGAATCAAAAGTATAGATTGTCTGTTTTCTTTCATTCTGTTTATTACAAATGAAAGACAGTATTATCATAGATTTTGCAGATGAAATTCTGTTTGTACACCTTTGTGCTCTTTTGCTTGCAGAATTAAAAAATTAAAGAGCTAGTATAAGCATTTGTGCCTGCCAAATCTGAAATGCACTGGAAAACAATACACACCCTATTCCTTTATGCACTAACAAAAAACCAGGGGCAAGATAGGTATGGAAGACACTCAACCATTAAGCAGAAATGAAGAGCACTTTCAGGATAATTCTATATTCCTTGTTTTAGTAAATTCTCTATTCATTGGTTTACTAAACTATTTAATACTGGGAAAAAAGTACTTTTTTCATATTCTTTTCCTTGGTCTCAACGCAGATATCTACAACAAGGCAGGGTCAATTCTCGGGCACACACACACGCACGCATGCACACGGCATTAACAGTGGAAGAATAACTTATTTTTCTTTCCAGAAATATCTTTCTATTGTACCCAATCCATTTTGTGCCTTTTGGGGCCATCTATCTTGGGGCAATCTATTTTGGGCAATCTATTTTGGCCCAAATCTTCGGGATAGATATGCGCAAACTGTCTATTTGGAGCAATCTATTTATTTTGTGCTTTTTGGGGCTTTGCAAAAAGTTTACGGACTTAGCAATCAATGACACCAGCTCGGTAGTCAGTTAGGCACTTCAGGTAGGAGCAGTAGCCAATATCCCTATCAGGGAGTTCATTTATCTGTGTGAACAAGGTTTATATCAGCAACTCCAGAAGCATTTCCATTCTTTTGGAAATAAAATGGTGGAAAGAGAGAGGAAACATCTGCTGCACCGAAAAACAGCTTGTGGGCTGATTCCATCAGTGAAGCCAGCCCTGCAGTTAATCAGCTCTGCCCTCACCAACAGATGTCACTGCAAGCAAAAGGAATTAATTTGTGAGGTTATGGGGCTCAAGGAGTGACAAAACTCTCTGAAAACCAAATGTGAAGGAGCCTCTCTTTCAGAGCATATGCTCTCAGTTTCTCTGCCACAAGCTGAGATTTAGCAGCAGGCAGATTGGTAAAAATAACAAAAAAGAGAGAGAGAGAAAAAAAAAGAAGTGTTCAAACTTAAAGCCATGTGAAACAACTGAAATACATCAAAGCAAAACGCAGCACTTTGTTTTTAATTTTATGAATGATTTAACTGTGAAAAAAAAAATCTGTTCATTCATTGTGTGCATTTCCCCACAGCGCCATACAGGAAAGTAGATTTTCCCAGACACTTGATTCTGTGGGTAAGAAGTCAAAGGAAAGTATTTGTGCAGCAGTTACTAAGCAATTCCCTAAAATTTTCTGCTTGCAAACATACATATGCCTCGGCACCTAAAAACAGTGCTAAAGAAGATTCAAGCTGCAAAGACACTGAAAGGTAGGTTTATTCACAGGAAATCTTAATTTCCCATCTTTGTATACTTCCTCAAACTTATGAAATGGACTTCAGCCATCTGGTAGAGCAGTCAAAACAGTTCTTCATGGTGAAGACTTCTTTTTTTCCTCTCAATTTGTGTTTCTGAAAAGACTAAGAGCTAGGCGACCTTCAGAAACACAAAACCTTAACTTGCCATCTTTGTATGCATCCTCCAGTATATTCTTTAACTACACAACCATCTTGCTGTTGTGTGTTTCTGAAGCCTAGCTCTTAGGCTCTTGCTCTTTCCCAGCTAGTGGGTTTCTCCTGATCCCTCCTTCAGGAAGGAGGGCTGCGAGGACTTTTTCTCTCCTGCTTGAAATTAATGGGCCTTGACTGTTGCAAGTGATAACTGCGAGGTTGTTTCAAGTCCTGGTGCTGGCACGGCCTCGCCGTGGGAGGCACCGCTGGAGAATGTAGCTGCCAGCCCTAAGGAATCTCTGCAAGCCATGGTGCTCCCCAAGCTTTGCAATGCTGCTATCCCTTCCCCACCCACATGTGTGACAACACGGGGACAGTACCCTGTTTTGTGAAGCCCGCAGTGTAATGACTAACGTCTATAGACAAAACAACATTTTACCTCTTTGACCCCATCTGAGGTCCTCTTGTAGATGGTGAAATCTTTCAAAAAAGGAAGATATCTATAATAGAATACTGCATTCCTTATTTGCTATTCCCTATTTGCATATATTTCCCTATATGGTCTTATATGTCACTCCTGCAGTCTATCTACACATATACACTACAATGGGAAGAAAGGCTGTAAAATTTGGAACCAAAATGCTGCTACTTAGAGGACAGCTGGCTTTCAAGCCCCCAAAGTTCCAGCAGTTTCCACTGCTTTAGTGAAAGTTTTCAAAATTAACTATACTTTTGAAAATACAATTGCTGACAGCAAATAGTTAAGCACGTGTGTAACTCCCATAGGAGCCTATGTGCCCTGCACATAGGACAGCATGTATGAGCTTCTGCATCAGACTTGGGGACAATTATTTAAACTTGATCCATCCACATCAAACCCTCCTATATGTGCATTTTCATTGCTTTATTCAAGATACAGCAAAAGACAATTTTCCTACCCAACAGCTGCTTTATATCTTGTGATATGACAAACTAATTAAATAGGAGGGAGAGAAATCACAGTTTCTTAGTCTTATTTCCCAGATTGGAAGCCTGTGGGTTTTGACAGGAAGCGGGTTGATTATTTGCCGCTTTGATTTTTTTTTTAGGTCTTTCCTTCTTTTACTGTCCCTTTCCTCTTTCCCATAGAATTTTTCCTCCCAGCTGACAGCTAGCCTGTCCTGAAACAAGGCAGCTTTTAGCCTCTGCTTTTTGTTTTCTAGCCTGTTTTTGTCTTCCAACGCATACAGAAGAAAAACTGTCAATATTTCAGCTAACCCTTAGGAATATGCAGGTAACTTTTAGCATGCCATTATATCCTCATGTCAGAAAACAAAAAGCAGTAGTTCAGGAAGGAAAAATAATGCCTTGTCATTATAACACAAAGAAATAATTTAAATAAAGGTCTATACCCTTTTCACGAAGTATGTGAGTTTCTGTCATTCGAATAAAGATCCCTCCACCCCTGTGTCTAGTGTAAGGAAATGCAATGCAAGTAGTAGCTGGAAATCAGCAGTACAAACAAGCTTGCAGTTTGCCTAGCTCAGAGGAAATGATCACATATCAAAGATTCCTGGCACTTTGAAAGAGCCATAAAAATATACAAGCAATCAGCCACCAGCAGAGCTGTAGTCAACTATCTTTGTTCTCCTATGGAGGTGGGGGAATGCTGCATTTATTTCAACACATTTGTTTTCCATTTAACGTGGGAAATCTGTGTGGTGTCCACAGAGGCCTGCATGGCCTTTGAGAGTCTGGGGACGATGCTAGCAATCTGGGTGGCGGCACATCCTTTGCCTTCAGCTGCTCAGCTGCATTGGGGTTTGCCCCCTCTGCTTGGTGTGCAGATGCCAGAAGCTCCTTTCTGCTGCCAAATGAGAGCTGAAGATTGCCAGGGTCAAAACCTGCTTCCTACCTCTCTGCTGAATGACTGCAGTTGCTCAGCGTTTAAAACAGTATTAGCAATAATAATGCAAATTAATGATTAGGTAGTGTGAAGGGGAAGTGATAAAAGATATATGCCACATACTAATACCAAAAACTCTTACACAAAACCTTCATTTTAAGAAATCCCACTGAAGTCAAAAAGGACCACTAAAGTTACAGTTTGGAGTTTCTGGGAGCTAAACTGGTGTTCTTTTTAATTCACCCATTTAACAGCAGGAAATTTTTATCTCACCTGGAGCACATGTTAACCAAGCACATGCTGACTTTGAAAGCTGCTTTAGGTACTGTCACTATAATCTGACTACACATGTTATTGGATGCACATTAGGGTCACATTATATATATGCTGCATATAAATCTTAAAAATAAAGGAATCTAAACCGGCTGAAAAGGTCAGTTACTTCTTAAAAAACAACTGCTTTCCCTAATCTAGATGGGAATTTCTTTCTTTCTAAATAATAGGAGACAGAAAGGACATATATTCTTAGCCAGTGCACACTGTTTAATATCTACATCATAGTTACAAAATTTTGATGATAGAAATTATCAGCAGTTCTGCCAATTTTTCACTAAATGCCGCTTCATGCCACTGTTACCATTTCCAAACAGAAGAGGAAAGAAAAGCAATACAAAATATATTAATCTCTATTTATTTGAAAAACAGTCAAATTTTTGACATCCATGAATTGGAAGATTTACAAATGTCCAGTTTCCTTATGCAAAGTTGCCATATCTAGTAGCACCAGCTGTTTGTGCCACTGTTTACACATACAATATGCAATGAAGGGTTCCTCCAAAAAAATCAATAGCCATTATCGTTGTTATTTACCATCATCATAATCCATCATCTGCTGTTGTTTCACACCACATTTTTCCATGCCAAGTGTGGGTGTGCATTACCATGTTGATGAATAGCTGAAAATTGCCATGACAGGACTGCCGAGTTTCTGCTGGCTGGCACAGTAAAATCCTGGACAATTCTTTACGAGATGCATTAAATATGTGCTACAAAGCTCAGTTTTCAGTTGAGAGTTTCCCAATTTTGATATGTTCTTGTTGTAAAATACTGCTATACTTAGCCTCTAGATACAGCACATGAGAGGCTTAAGCTATAAATACAACCCTGGAGTAGGGCAGGAACATCTTGCAGTGAGTAAAATGAATGTGTATTTACACTTTGCTTTATTGATTATGATAAGACACCAGGACAGAGGATTAAATGTACAAGAAAGAATCTCAGGGATGATTAAGAAGAAAAAAATAAATAAAAAAGAAATCTAGGGCACACTTTAGCCTTATCTTAAACCTGCTTTTCTATGCTTACCTCAGGAATGCTATGAGAAGATGTTATGAGCAAGTGTCTTTAACCTTCTCACTTATGGAAAATCTTTCAGAGGTTTTTAATAACTTACTGCTTCCCATCTGCATGGGCTAGATCTGTGCATGAAGGGACTGCCTAAAATGAAATTAATAGACATATAATTGCTTTGTTATTATCTTAGCCTGTGATTTGCTATTGTTTCATAAAAGATTTAAGCTAATTTAGGCATGGACGCTCGGAATTAATATCTGTAAGTTCTGCAGGGAAACTTCCATCCCCAGAGCTGCCCAGAGTGTCCTGGAAACATTTGCTCATTGAAAACAGGCGTTCATTGTTTCGCCTAGGTTTTTAGGCGTTCATTGTTTCACCTTTTGGCACCTTGCTTTTTCCCTGACCTGGACACTTAAATACCTAGCCTTGTATAAGCCTGGCCTTGGTGCAACTAGCTACTTGTGTACCAGTACCACCAATTTATCTAATGCAACTCTAGGCGTTAGAGAAAACTCCAAGAAATAGATGCACTTAAGGTATAGGTGGTACTACCTTGTTGAAGAAGATATGGACCCGTTCCCAGTTTCTGAGAGTGCAGCTTCCAAACAAAGGAAGGAATACTTCTCATCTATAAAAAAGGTCAGTTTAAGTTTTTGAGAATTTGGAAATAATAACTTGATATTATCTATACATGTGCTTGAAGCTATATACACACTTAAATTCTTTTCTGAGTAAGGACATAAATCAAAGCCAAACAGAAAGAAGTACTGGGAGGTCTGCCTCACCTAAGCCAAAAATAAAGATTTTAAAGTAGCTAAGAAATACGTTGTAGCTAAAAATACATATATATTCTATCCAGCTTACTATACGTTATTATTAATCAGAATACAAAGCTGTCATTCAAAGAATGGTAAGAAAGTTGATACGTGGAACAAAGGAATAAAAAAAATGGCAGCAGTGTTCATTTTGTTAGTATATTCATATTGAAATAAGTAAGTACAACATTTCTCTGATGCATTGAGCAGACTATATTCAGGACTACCTTTTGGGAAATACAAATTTGTCAAAAAGTCTGTAACTGACATTGTAGATGCCCAAAATGGCCTGATTTTTAAACCATTTTTGGAATTTAGAGTTGATAAGTATTTTTACTGTCGTAAACTGAGTAGGTAAGAACAGACAAAGGTAGTAGCTGAAAAGTAAAATAAAGCTCATGTTCTACAAAAATCTAATCTCTGGTAGTTCACCACAGAGCTGGTAAACTACTGCCTAAACATACACTTTATTAATATTGTTTGTATAAGTATAAAAAGATGACAGAAAAAATATTAACCAGTTCATGCATACTGTTCATATAAATTATACTCATGCAGTGAGTATACCTTTTTTTTTTTTTTAAGATAAGGGTTTTTTTTTAGATAAGGTTTACGTTCAACATTGAACAATAGAACAGTTACACATGACACAACATGATCTATGCATGTCTGGTTCTCATCATAATCATTAAAATTTCCAAATATGAAATTATAATGCTGTTTCAATTAATGTGCATATATGACTCGGTAATAGCAATTAGTATAACTAACTGAACCATAACAGTAAATATGTAACCAGCAAGCGTGGACCTCTGCACATAGATTTGTGTTTCTGTTTGGCATCCATTACCATGAAGCATCCTGCTTGGGATCTCTGGACTCTTTTTTCAGGCCAGGGGACCCACCTGCCCTTTCCTGAAATATCCAGGTTTCCTTGAAAAGGAAACCAAGATTAATAAACATATTTCCTTGTGTTGTAATTTGAATCACACATGCATTACAAACATGTACTGGATTCAGGAGATAGGTAGCACAAAGACTGTGTTTTACAGACCTGCATCAGTACAAGAAAAAATGTGTGTTGTACTATGGTACCCTACACAGTCATGGTAATACAAATGCTAAAGACAAAAATACATTATAATTATAAACGAAGTGCTAATCTACATCTTAATTTCTCTCAAGTTTGCTTTATAGGCCACTACTATTCTTGCTTTGCCATATATCTCTTCGAACAGATTTAAAAAGGAAGGGTCTGTTATGACTCAGAATCTAATTTGAAGGCTATACATAAGAGTTTTTTTTTTTTTTTTTTTTTGTAGTAATTGACTGTTAGCTTAATATAATGAGATATCTCGTTAATGACCATAAATCCATCAACCTCACTAGAGCTACCATGTTTATTTTATCTGAAGGGCTAGCCTTAATGTAGTCACAGAAGAAGAAAATGCAGTGTCTCCTAAGATGTTTACCAATTTTGTTCTTAGGTCAGCAGCTTAAATTCAAAACATTTATTTTACAGCACACTTAATTACTGGTTTTGTAGATTACACTGGGCATTCAGCTTACTTATCTACATTTAAAAAAAAAACGTTTACAAGATGGATGGGAAAGGCAGTGAAGGACCGTTCTTAAATGAAAACTGCGCTGATAAGGGATTTGCACATGCCTTTTTGGGGGCCCTTCTTGAACATATACATTAAAATAGTCTTCCAGAAGCCAAGGCAGCTTCGACTTTAGGTAGAAGAGGGACCACCTATGAACAAAGTGATGAATTAAATCCTTGGCTTACTACATAATTATGACTTTCTACTAGAAATGCAGTCATTCATGGAAGAGATTCCCTGGAATGTACCTTTTTTTAAAACAAATTTACAATTTTTGACATTAAGCAACAATAATCAAATCCAAGTATTTGATAAAACATATTCCTACATAGAGCTATATTCTATATTTCTTTTCATGGAAGACAAGGATGCAGTGAATTTAGGCTCTGTGAATATCGTGTGTAAACACATGTACAGTGTTTGCATGAAATAACATCTGCTCAAAGATGAGTGATATTGAGAAGAATTTGGAGAACATGAATTTGTGAAAAAAACAATTTTTTTGGACGGGAAATAATTAGGTAGACTGCAGCAATTAAAAGCTCGTACTGTTAAAATACCAGTGAGAGTGAGAATTAAAACTTTAAAGTCTACAAACTGCCAGGTATGATATGTTATATGTTATATCTGAATTTTGTCTATTTATCTAATGAAAAGAGGTTTGTGATTCACATATCAACTCTTATTTTTCTTTAATTTCTGTAATAAAGAAAAGAAGGAAAGGAAAGGAAAGGAAAGGAAAGGAAAGGAAAGGAAAGGAAAGGAAAGGAAAGGAAAGGAAAGGAAAGGAAAGGAAAGGAAAGGAAAGGAAAGGAAAGGAAAGGAAAGGAAAGGAAAGGAAAGGAAAGGAAAAAGAAAAGAAAAGAAAAGAAAAGAAAAGAAAAGAAAAGAAAAGAAAAGAAAAGAAAAGAAAAGAAAAGAAAAGAAAAGAAAAGAAAAGAAGAAGTCATATCATCTGACAACTTACATGATTTACATGTATGATGGTTCTACAGTAAGTATTTGTTGATTATACCAAGCTATGTATATACTTTAAAGGAAATAAAAGAATATCTGAACCTAATCCATATTGGTTGGACATATATATACACATATGTCATGCTCTTTGCACACCTCTATGCCTCTTTGGTGGCACTGAGTTGTTGATCTCATCCATTTCTTTGTGTGAGAAGGAATGAATCAACAAGAGTTTCCCTCAGTGTCAGGTTTTTGGAGTCCTCTGACTGAAATGTTCTTCCATTTCTACAAACTCTCCTAATAGCAACAGAATTTCAAAAAAGTAGAAGGGAGGACTAGATTTAAAAAAAAGAAAAAAGAAAAAAAAAAGGCAGGACCCTGAGCAGAGGCACTTGCCTTTTTATTTGTTTTCTCCCCCTGAAAAGAATACAATTCCTGTCTGTCAGCCCGACAGCTCGTCCCCGCTTGGAGCACAATCTCTGTGAGAAAGCTCTGAGGCTTTAAACCTTCAGTTGCAGCTGTCACAAGCTGACGTACAAAAAAGTGATTATTAATGCCTGGCACTGAAAGTCACTGCATCTAACTAACCTAGTGGGTCATTCATTCCATGAGCTGTGTCATTTAATTTCAATAGAGGTCTCTTTTTCCATATAAGCAATAATACTGCATACATTACATGAGCGCATGAACAGGGCTGTTGGTAAGCATAGCTTTAAATAAAAGTAACAATGTGTAGTCAGATGCAAAAAGATTTACATTGCTGGAGTATCTGGCCTAGAAATGGATGGGAAATGTCAATCAATCAGGCAGGGGTGGATGATGGCTCTGATAAAGGAGATTCTAAAGTGATAATACATGTTAAACACACACACACACACAAAAAAAAAAAAAAAAAAAATGCAGTCTATTGACCCAGAAAGAAAACTTTAAGTTATTTCTCAAATTGCCTTTGATTCTCAGCCCAATCTGAAGTCGTGCTGGTAGAACACAAAAGGTGCCAGCTTACTTTGTTACAAGCATAAAATGAGAAGACAGCATGCAGAAGAAAAAAATGCACTGAAGGGTGAAAAAACATCTAGTGAAAGTCACCTTGTTTAGGAACAAAAATACCTTGTGCTTTTATGTCTTTACCTAGGAGGTCTCAAATTATTTTTACAGAAAAACATCTTTGAAAACCATCAGTCTTGTGCAGTGGGGAAGTATTACCCATTCTATAGATGCAGACTTGAGAAACACAGCTTATATGGGACTTTATAATGAGCGGTCATGAGTGCTCAGTTGTTTCCATTTTGTCTATTATGCCTTACTTAATTCCTTAGTTCCTCTTAATGTGAAAAGAATAAAATAAAATAAAATAAAATAAAATAAAATAAAATAAAATAAAATAAAATAAAATAAAATAAAATAAAAGATGTTCTTCTTCCTTCTTTGAGAAGGAAAAGCAGTCAGAAGAGTGGAAGAATTTTCGTTTGGAAGTCGAGAAGCTATCCTGGCAGTTTTCAGCCATCTTGCGCAGGTATGTTGAAAGGAAGGTGGACTATTTCCATCCAGAAGTTCTGTTTGTCACCTCTAGTAAGCTGGTCAGCCACATTTCCAATATGCCCTAGTATAATGCCTTTTTTATCTTTGCTGTTGCAATTCAAGTGCAAGTCCTACATATTCCATAATTTCTGCTGGTTTTGTAGTTTCTTTTATCTTTATCGAAGCTTGGATTGTTTAGCTTTCCTTTGGTTTCAGTTTCAGACTCAAATCTCTAGCCTTTTTCTTCTCAGGTTTTTCTGCTGGTCTACTCTTATTTTGTGAACAGGAGACACCTTTATTAGAGAAAGATTTTGTGCATGCACTGAATGACAAACAGTAAAATAGTTTTGACAGACACAGTAAAACATAGATCCTGACTCTGAAACACTCAGATTAAAGTGAAAGGGCTTGCTGGGATCACAAACAGACAAAGAGGAAAGCAATACATAGCTGAGTATGAAAAGACAACAAAGCTTCCAGGTTGAGAGAGTATAATGTTAATGGAAAGAATAAAGTATTTATCTCAATTGATTCAATTTTAAATGCAACAGACAGCGGAGATAAAATACTGATTTTAGAAATACTTATCCTCCATTTCACTGGTCTCCATCAGGCACTGCTGTATGCCATTGAAGGATGAAGTGTACAAAGCTAAGAGAAAAAATATTTTTTTAAAAGGAAATAAAAATCAGTAGTTCCTTTACAACTTAGTAGTAGTTAAATCAAATTATCCTTTTTTATTGATATTGCAGCTATATCAACATTACAGGACTATATATTTGTCCAGTGTAGGTTTATAGCTTTGGTTTTGCTGTTGTCCTTTAAAAATGTTTAGTCCCAGATGGTCTGACCTCAGTATAAAATTCTAGGTGCCCAGAAAAATAACACAAATTATCACAATAAGACCAATATTAATCCATGAAAGTATTTTTGTTTTATTGTACTTTTTTAATCACGTACCACTGCAGGAACTTGGTCCACCAAACTACTATGTTTATTTTTTAATTCAACTCAGAGTTTCTGGAATGTTGTCATTCTTTCATATCAGTTCAGTCTTTCATTGTAGGAAGCATTTTAACTGCAGGAAGAGTCAAAGGGATATAAGACAGGGAACAAGAAGGTGGAATATAGATTCATACCAATTTGTTCAAATTTTACAGATTTTACAGGTTAGTAGATTTAGAAGATTTTACAGGAAGGTGTTGTTTTTTAGATTCATAAAAATTGATTTTTTTCTGTATTTTTTTAAACTCTAAATGATTGAAAATTTATCATCTCTTAAGTCCTCAAAATGTTAGGAAGCTGGTGTTATCTACACGCTTGCAGGCTTGCAAGGTTTGACTTGCATCCAACATAAAAAGAAAATTCTTTCCTGAATACATCCAGAAGTGAAAATCACTGTTTGGATTACAAAATCCTGTGTTCGCTGAGAATGCCCTCCCCGGACAACAAGCTTTAATCTGGCTGATAATTTGATCTTGCAAGATAGAAGTGATGCAAAGTTCTGTCTCTGAGAGCAAGGTTCTTTCTGGGCAACAAGATGAACTGCACCGAAGAGGTAAAATGGCTTGTTCTTAAGGCACTTAAGATTAAATGGGAGATAGGGTAAACTGCTCCAGAAGTCCTTAAAAGGGAATTTATTTAGCAGTCATAAGTGACGACTATGATATTAAAATGCTTTCATCCAAATATTTATCTTTTGATCCTTATTTCTATCTCTCTGTTTTGCCTCAAAAATCTTATTTCTCCTTTTTATTTTCACCTAGAATGAAGTGGTAGCAAGACATAACATTAAAAAAAAAACTAAGTGTGAAAAAAATATACACCCTGTTTGTCTTTGTAGACTTCTTTTGTTGGTCAGAATTTCCTCTCATGATAATGACCTAATTTCACAATAAAATGTCAGATGACTGACATTTAAAAGTTTAATCTTTTTTTTTTTTTCCTGGAAATGGAATAAAACATTCTTCTCCTTATACTGTTTTTGTTATTTTTATCCCAAACGAAAGCAGAGTCAGGTTAAGAAGTTGCCTTTGTTTTCCTTTGGCTATTGATGTCTTCTACCCTGAGTCCTGGCCATATATTTTTGTTATAGCAAATTCTGTCAAAGCAAAATTTGCTCTCTCTCTGAAAGTACAGAGGCAGGGAAATATCTTCGACCGACCAGTTTAAAATTCTGTAATTTCTCTCATTTACTTCAGCTTGGTAAAGACAATATATACAACTGTTTAGATGTTTTCATGACTGTTTTTTATGTTATATGACTAAAGTTGACAGAGCAACTAGAAAATAGTACAAAACAGCCAGACACTCGGTAGCTAACAAGATTTAAAAAGAAGTTAGAATTTCCTGTACACTGAGAAACTGTGCAATATCTGCATAACCCCAACCATATGAATGAAATTTGTGTCAAGGCACTGTGTCAGATTTCAGGCACATGAACTATCTGCTCCTGAGTGCAATTTGATTGCAGCTAAGCAGATAGATCTCTGATTTTGTGATGTAGTTGCTTTTGAGAAACAACTGTTATGCTGAGTGTTTGGAATGTATTTTGGTCATCTCTCTCTCTCTCATGGCAATCAGATGTTTTTGCAGTTAATATTTATGAGCAGTAGGATCAAGCCATTCAATTCTAGCCTCTCCCTATCCAAAAAAGTAATTGCTCCCCTTCATGTCAGGTTACCTTCTTTTCCAGGAAGGATGATTGACAGAACAGTTCCTAGCTGCTTCATATACATTAAGCCAAAGCACAAGGTCAAACTGCTTTCAGTGCCAGCTACAGACAGAATGAACAAATTGTAGTAGGGTGGCTTCAGGCAGAAGTAGTAGGCAAACAGAGGAAACAAATCTGTTCCCCCTTTCCTCCAGAGCTTTCTATAATTGATCATTTTCTAGAGGAAAACAATGTAATGAATTTGTTTCTTATATATGAAAATCAGTTCCTCACCAGGTCCCTGTCTTAAGACTCATTTAAGTTTGAAAGAAGATAGATATAAAAATTCTTTTTCTATTTTCTTCAGCTTATGCAAATAAATATTCTTTCCCACTGCTCCAGAGTAGTGGCTATTGTAGCATCTGCAAAGCATTTGGCATTGTCACACAGAGAAAAAATATACTTCACATTCTAGTAAATTATGCAGAACTTAGTGAGGTAAAACTATGCCGCATCTGCTTTGATTCTAATAAATTTCAACGCAAGGGTGTTAAATCCATACCGTCTCGCCTGAGTTGCCCCTGCCACGTCTGGAAATACATTTCTTATTCTCTGTTTCTCTCTACTGTTTCTAACTGATCACCATCATGGGATAGTAAATAACAAAATTTGCTTCCCTGTCTCCCTCTTTCTTAGTCATGGATGCAATCATCTGATCAGTTTGGGAACTTTTCTTACTGCCTGTGACATGAGGTATTGAATGGTTGAATTCCTCCAAGGCATTCTTAGAGGATACTTTATCATTTAAGGAGGTGTAGAAGAGCTTGAAAGCAGCCTACAGTACACTTACATACTCATAAAGATTTAAATGTCCTATTATGCATCAAAATAAAAGACCTATGTCCTGTGCTTCTTTTTGGTTGCGCAGCCCTAAACACAAGCCCTGTAGTCAGAGTTTGCTGACTCTGGGGGAAGGAATCCCACGGACTTTAATGGGCTTGGAACCAAGTTTGCATGATGAAGAATTTTCTTGACTTCTCTGAAAAGCCAGCTGAAAACAGTCTACATGCAAAAATTAGCATACAGTCAAGGCTATAAATATCACAACTTTTCTGTTTTCATTGCTTGAAACACAAGGTCTCCAAAATAAATCAGCTTTCCATCCTTCTTTCATCTTTTACCTCAAAAGAAAATCCCAAATATGTAGGATATCCCTTTGCCAGCATCAGGTCATTATTTTTAATACTCCATCAAGGCAAAGAATCATTCTCTTTGAATATCTGTCTTCTCAGTGTAAAATGTAAAGTGGGTGTTACTTATATCTTCTGGCTGAAAGTCTAATTTCTTTATTTTTCTATTGTCAACATGATACCAAGAGTTTTCTTACAAAATAACACCTGAGATTCACCAAATTTTATTTTGATTAATGATAGGTTATCTGGACTCTTTGTTCTAGATGTGAAGAATGCAATGAGGCAGATGAGTTTTCATGACTTGACTGCAATCCTCTTACTTTTGCAGCCCAAAATAATAACCCCCTCACCTAGCAGTATGGCTACTGTTTAATGTTTTTGCCAAGGAGAGGTAGAGAGGGGAAAAAAAAGGAAAAAAAAAAAAAGTGGTGAGTTGAAGAGTTAGTCTCACTGTGAAAAAACTTTCCGGTTTCCAAATAATTCCCAGCTTCCAAAAACACAAAACAATCTTCTAAAGAAACTTTAACACAGTTTTGGAACATTTTTTTGGGGATTATTAAAAGGAAAGAAAAACAGCTGGCAGACTATTGCTTGTTTTTGAAATGGGGCCTTTACAGACACTTTCTTTAAATTTTCTTACCCTACTGCATCTGTCTCTGACCTATCCAAATGACAAAAGTGACTGCAAATCTGCTAGACCACTTATATACGCAAACTTATCTGCTGAACATTTCCTATTAACTTTCCTCCTCCCTCACCAAGACAGATCATGGAAATCAACAGAAGACTTCCACTCACTGATGGATGACAGAACCTGTGAATTTCCTTGAAATCACATAACAGTTCTGAGAAAAAAATATGTGGTGGGAGATGAGTGTTTAAAAGAGCAGCAAAAATATGATTGTGATTTAGAATTTGTTTCTATCAGTCTCCTCAATGGTATAAGATTTAGCCTTGCGCATTTTCAAAAATCAAATCCTGTCCATCTTTTGCTCTTTTTTTTTTTTCTTTTTCCTGTCTCCTTTGCCTCTTTTTCCCCTTGCTTTTATGTTTATTCTGAAAGGTACTCCAGATGTTTTAGTTTTGCTGTTAATTGTGCCAGCTGGATGAAGCTAGTAAATATAATCATTAAATGAAGCATATGATGAGGCCAGAGAGGGGGAACTTGGACATTAGAGTAATTCTTTCAATATAGGTAGCTAGTTATTATCTTTGCTTCCTTCCTTTCACACATCTTCAAATTCCACTCATATCTGATCATATTTCAACAATATTTCACCACCAAGAAATGTATCCCAGTTACCTTATGTTCCTTGGCTGAGGAGTTTAATATCTATGGCATACTGTAGTGAAAAAGTGTCAGACTAGTGCAAAAATCACAGCATATAAGAAATGGAATAAAATCAGTCCGAAGCAAGATTGGAAGCTTTCCTTCTCAGGGTCCTTGTTAAAAACGGTTCACATCCCTTTTCTGTCGGTGAGCTCAATCCAGTGAAGCATATGGGGAACTAAGCTATTGGTAGCACCAAAACATAGTGTGTGTGTGTGTGTGAATTTTTGATTTATTTGCAAAAAGTTTACCTAGCAAAGCAAAAATTGAAAATTCAGAAGGCTAATATCAATTTTCCATTTTTTAAGGAATTTGAATTTCATGTTTTGAAATCCTATGTTGCTAGGAGAAATAAAACAGATCACTTCTAATCCACAGAAAGGAATGGCGATGAAACCAGAGCTCCAGCTGTACTCAAGCCTTGGAAGACATAAACTCAGTTTGAACTGTCAAAAAAAAAACATTGTCGATGTCAAATCATTGAAACATTCCATTCTTATTAAAAGCTTCAAAATAAATATTCTGGAGTTGCTCAATCTATGCAAAACATTATCTGTCCACTTTTTGTCATTTGCCAGTAATCTAGGGCTGCTCAATATTGTTGTAAATACCACTAAAATTTTACACAAAGTATATTAATTATATATTCTTAAATAATTCATAACTAATCAGAATATCAGTCTTTCCTAGATTTGGTGAAAATTCAGTTGACTACTCAAGAACATCCATTTGAAAATTAATGCCCTGTATGCTTTAATGATTCTACTCTTTATTTTTAGGTGATTTAACTATACTCCATGACACACAAACTGCCAGGTTTTGATTAAACCGAAGATCTTGAATCATGGAATCATTATGGTTGGAAAAGACCTTCAACATGTTCCTGTGCTTCACCCCATTCCAATGCTTCACTCCTGTTTCTGTTTAGAAGTTCTTCCAAATGTCTAACCTTAACCTCCCTTGACACAACTTGAAGCCATTTCCTCTTGTCCTATCAGTAGTTATTTTGGAGAAGAAATTGACCCCTAGGGCCTCAATACCACCTCCTTTAAGGTAGTTGTAGGGAGCAATAAGGTATCCCCTGAGCCTCTTCTTCTCCAAACAGAATAATCCAGCTCCCTAGGCCGCTCCTCATAAGGTTTGTGCTCCAGCTCCTTCAGCAGCTTCATTGCCCCTCTTTGGACATACTCCATTACCTCCATATCTTCCTTGTAGAAGAGGGGCCCAAACTTGAACACAATATTTGAGGTGCAGCTTCACCAGTGCCAAGCACAGAGGGACGATCACTTCCCTGGCCCTGCTGGCTATGCTGTTCCTGATACCAGCCGGGAGGCTGTTGGCCTTCTTGTCCACCTGGGCCCACTGCTGGCTCATGTTCAGCCCTCTGTCGACCAGCACCCCCAGATCCTTTTCTGCCACGCAGCTCTCCAGTAGTAGTAGCCTGTAGTGCTGCATGGGGTTGTTGTCACCGAAGCGCAGGAGCTGGCACTTGGCCATGTTGAACCTCATACAGTTGGTCTCTGCCCATCAATCCAGCATGTCCAGATCCCTCTGTAGAGGGATCCTACCCTTAAGCAGATAAGCTTTTCCTCCCAGCTTTGTGTCATCTGCAAATTTGCTGAGGGTGCACTCAATTCCCTCATCTAGATCGTTGGTAAAGACATTAAAGAGGACTGGCCCCGACATTGACCCCTGGGGAACACCACTCATGACCAGTTACCAGCTGGATTTAAATCCATTCACTACCTCTCCCCGGGCCCAGCCAACCAGCCATTTCTTCACTCAGCAAAGAGTATACCTGTTTAAGCCATGAGCTGCCAGCTTCTCCAGGAGAAGGCAGTGGGAGACTGCATCAAATGCCTTACTGGAGTCTAAGTAGACTATGTCCACAGTCTTTCCCTCATCTGCTAGGCAGGTCACCTGGTCATAGAATGAAATCAGGTTGGTGAAGCAGGATCTGCTTTTCATGGACCCATGTTGGCTGAGCCTGATCCCCTGGTTGCCACATACATGCTTTGTGGTTGTCCTCAAGATGATCTGCTCCATATCTTTCCCTGATACCAAGGTCAGGCTGACAGGTCTGTAGATCCCCGGACCCTCCATCCAAACCTTTTTGTACAGGGGTGTCACATTGGCAAGTCTCAATCCCCTGTTGACCAGGACCACTGATAAATGATGTAGAGTGACGTGGTGAGCACTTCTGCCAGCTCCCTCAGAACCTTCATGGGGCTCTTATCTGGCTCCATAGGCTTGTGAGTGTCAAAGCGGAGTAGCAGGTCACTGACGACTTCCTTCTGGATCAGGCCAGGTTTATTCTGCACTCTGTAGGTGTCTTCCAGGTCAGAGGGTCAAGTTCTTTGAGGATATCTGATTTCTGTGTTAAAGACTGAGGCAAAGAAGACATTAAGCCTCCTCTTCATCCTTGGTGACAATGCTCCCCATTGCATCCAGTAAAAGATGGAGATTCTCCTTGGCTCTCCTCTTCTTGTTAGTGTATCTATAGAAGCTTTTTTTGTTGTCTTTCACAGCTATGGCCAGACTGAATTCCATGGGAGCTTTCACCTTTCTAATTTCCTCCCTACATACCCTAGCAACTTTCTTGTACTTGCATTTGACTTCTGTGTGCCTTCATATAGGCAGTTTTCATAGTATGAAAGAACTCATAGCATTATGTTAGTGCAAAAAAATAAAGTGAGATTTGGAGGTGTAAAAAGGCTGAAATAGTTGGGAGAATGTTTTCTAAAACTGTTTTTAAAACTTTAAAACATCTCTGCTTGGATTGTAACATTAATTTTTCAGGATCAGTAACCTGCCAACTAAATTAATAGCAGCAGAGTTAACAGGGTTATAAATTTGCTTTGTCAGTTTTAGATTTTTTTCCTACTTTCTGAATAGCTATCTGATCATGGCATCATACTGATAATTTTCAGGTTGGTATCTACTTTATAAAGTATATGCCAAATTTGTATGTGATTCCAGCTGATAATCTTGCTAAATCAGAAACTTGTCGTTTTTCCAATTGCAAAGTAATTCTCTTTCTTAAGTTGCCACACTTTACAATAGCAGCTACAGGACTATTTAGAGATAGGTGGTCCTTGGTACCATGCTCAGCCTTCCTGTTGCAATGTGGCCTTTAGCTAGTGCTGTGTCTACTGCTTAAACATGACATGTAGCAGAGTCTTGCAGTTTAGTCACGTCCTCTCATCTGAACAAAAACTTTGAAGGCTGCTAACTAGGATGAAGCTAGGTAATGTTGCTTCCCACAGAGTGGCAGAACATGTGATATTTTCAAGTCCACTAAATGGTTGTGCTGGTCACCACTGTAATGTGCCAACAGGCTAAAACAGGTGTGTTTGTGTTTTGTCCAGGAGAGGTTGACATAACAAGGCAATGAGAGAATTTGATACTGATTAAAAAAGAGTTCAGTTGGGACCCATGAGAGTCTGCCTCAAAGATACTAATTTCTGTCCTCACTGAGAGATCTAATCAGGGAAAAAAAAAAGTGATTGTTGTCCTTCCCTGTCCCGCATGTACTTGGCTATACTGACAAACAGTAGAAAGAGGACAATCACTGCCAGGCTGATGAAAAGTGGTTAATATCTTAAGATACGCAAGAGATATAGCTAAAGGAACTCTTACGCCATTTACTAACACCAGAGAAACTCTGCATACTCTGTTTTCAGCATTGCATCTGATAAATAAATATTATATGAATGCACCTATTCATGGATAAAGATGCTGTTATGGTCCTTCAGTTATTCCAGCACCAGCATATCTGTGTCTGTTTTTGACTGTAATTTCCACATGGGTCTTTGATTTCCAGAGCCTGTTATATGTGACTTGCAAGCTGAGTTTCCTTTATGATTCAGAAAGTGGTAATAGAGAGATTTAAGGCCCTGTAGGGGACAAGAACAAATCAACATTTTCTCTTTGGTATTGTTACTAAGAGATCCTTTTATGAGAGAAAAGTTAATAGAATTCTTTCCATACTGTGGCAGAACATCATGAAGAAATTTCTCAAGCAAATTAATATCAAAGCTTTCATTTAAAGATGAACATAGAAGTAGTATCAGCTAAAATACAAAAAAAAAAAAAAAAAAAACTCAGTGTGATCAAATTATTAAATGTGAAAAAGTTAACACTTTTTAATTTGGTCTGTGAATTTTTGATGATTATTACTGCTCACTGAAAATTCTATTACTATTACAAGGGATTGCCTCATTTTTTATGAATCAGTCATTGCAAAATTTTCTGTAGTATGTTTAAGCAATTAATTGATGCATTAATTGAATACTCTGTGTGCTAAAAAGTGAAGCCAACAAATAAGAATGGCTTGAATGGAGAAAAACAATAAGAAATACTTTTCTGCCAAGTACTATTTCCTTTGCAATAAGCCCTTGTGAGAGAACCTCGCCAGAATAAATATTTTTCCCACATGAGGAATAAATTGAGTAATGATGCTGCTGAATCAGAGCTGTGCTGGGCTCAAGGCTGCACAGCAAAAATCCTCCCCCTTCCCCTTGACATTTTCTGTTTATCACAGGCTCTGAATTTTGTTGAATTCGTGCCCTACCTCTTCAGACGCCCATTTCATAGCTTGCATTGTGTGAAACAGCTGCCAATACCACTTACCCTTGAAGATGTTCCATGTTTCAGGTATACTGAAAAGCCTTTTTTGTGATGATTTCCATGGGCTATTGCAATCATTTCTCTTAGCATTTCAAAGTCTAATCTGGACAAAAAGGTGGTATTTGGCCTTCCCTGCTTTTGAGTGTACTTGATTACAAGGCTTTAAATAGTGTTCATGCTATGCCAAGAGATGTGAATTAGGTCTTTATACTTCATTCAAATAAGGTCTTTCAAAACTGTGCTTATTTTGCAAAATGAATACAGGTTCTGATCAATGAAGCCAAACTTCAGCATTCTATCACTTTCAGCTGTGAAAAGTTCGGCAGATTCTGCAGAAAAGCCTGCCTATGTTAAGAATGTAGAGCTGTAACGATATTTTCGGAGTGATGATGAGGGTGATGATCAGTTTAGCAGGCAACTGCTAAATTTAACTGCCTCTTTGAATGGTACTGCTCCTGGGCACTACAAATCCTGTGCCACTGCTATTGCAGGAACTTAAGGTATTTGCAATGTCCTTCATATTCCCTGTTCATATTCCCTGTCATATGCTTTGGTGGCTTCTGCTTTTGATAGAAAAGATTTGAAGTGGTCTTACAGGACTTAGAAGGGTTTTTGTCCTTGAAGAGCAGACTTCCTGGGACTAAGTTTCTTTCTACTATGGAATTATCTGTGGTGTCAAGCCTTGATGATTTCCAAATAAAAACTTCAGGGATCTCCTGACTATTCACATTTCTTAGTAAATCCTTGTCTTTAAAGTCTTTTTGATTTGAAACTGCTTAGCAAAAGCCGTATACCTATCATGCACTGAATTCATGCAGTATGCTTTGAAAACAAAGTCTACTGAAGACTCTCATTAGTTTTTGATCTGGTATAGAAGCAGTAACAGTTTCTGTCAGTGGTGGGTAATCAGGAGGCTTTGAGCTTGCCTTGAGAGCAGTGAGAAGGAACAGCTACAACTCGGACACTCAACAGGTTGCTGAGTGGAAGAACTGATTCAGCTCCCAGTTCAGGAGCATTTGATGAAACTGAGATATAGATACTTTTCTGTTTCCCATAGACTTATGGAAATTAATCTATATGTGCTCCTTGGTGTTGTTTAACTCCATTATCAGGGAAACAGATGTGCCTCATTGATTCTGCTCATTGGCATGAAATTCTTCATGATTTTCTTGCTCATTTTCAGCAGCATCAGAGAACTGAAGCTCAGATTTAATGACTAATAACAGTACTAGACAAAGTAATAGGCAAGAAAACATTCAGCCAAAGGCTTTTAATTCTCCTTTTTTTTTTTTTTTTTTTTTTGGTTTAGATCAACAGTGAAAATGTGGCAGTTGGGAAATTGGGAGACTGGAATCTGCAAAGGATCACTGTGTTATAAACTATTCTGCAGCATATCAGTAATGTTTATTGTCTCTCTCAAGGTCTCTGTATCACAGAGAGGGGCTCTTTCACCAACTTAGAAGTTTTATACATCTCTAGAAAGCTTTGATGAGAAGTTACTAGAAGCTAAAGCTTATGAAGAACGATACCATGACTGGCAGTATTCCTAGCCTTCAGATAAAAGACACAATGGAGAAAATAAGGCTCTTTCCTCTGTGTTCTTCAAAGGAGCACAAAGGCGACAGAGGCAGAGAGAGCAAAATAGAGAGTGTGGTAGTGCTGGAGAGCAAAATAGAGAGCATGGTAGTGCTGTGCATATTCCTCGATAGCCTTGAGAAGGATAGGCAGTGATTTACTATTAGAAAAGGAGAGCAGTAAATTACAAGTTTCCATTCGAAGGACAAGAAGAGAGAACTTTAATTCAAAAATGGTGTCTGACATACACTGCCTGTGGGGCGGGTAATCTTGGTATAGAGTAAGCATCATTCTTATTCACTCTGTTCCCCAAATTGACACTCTTCCAAATGTTTACTTAAAACTAAAAGTGTAATATTCTTAATTTCTTCTTATGCTTGCCTTAATGTGTTCTTAATGTCCAGTATGACTGATAATAAACTGGTAGAACTTCTGCTCATTTCATTAAAGAAAATAGACCATTTTACTCTGTTTTTCTCTTGTAATAGATTGCTTTTTTTCTTCCTTCTAAGAAAATATGCAAATTATTTGAATCTGTCCATGTCACCTCAACTTTGAAAGAATTTGAAATAAACTGTCAGTTGAACAGTCGTGAAAAATTTTGAACACTTCATCTCTTGATGTATTTCTGTGCTTCACAAAAGTTGCACAAAGATATTTTTGCCAGTATTTAGAAGTAATAAGAAGTTTAGCCCTGCAACTCTGTTATTGCCTTGTGTACAGATCACCTTGGAAGTCTCTGATCACAAGTCTGGTCAAATACATTATACAGTGTGATAATATTTCTATTATTATCACATTACAACATCAAGCAATCTCTATATGAGCTCCTATGTGTGTCTACACCTAAAAGTGTAGGTCAAACCAGAAGCAAAATGTTCCCGTTCGCTGTCTCCAGCCGCGCGATCTCCGGTCTCAGCTCTCATCAACGTAACGTGTTCACCCGGAGGTCGGGCTCTCCGGGGCCATCCTACCCTGCTAGGGGGCAAACCACGTAACACCAATATGGTTAAGTGGAGTGCCGTTTATTGCTTGCTGCTCACTACAGTTATACTCCTTGAGAATACGGAAGCTTGCTCTGCCACCAATTAGCAACAATGTTACCTTATATGGCTATGTACTGATTCTTCAGAGTAAACCAGCTGACTCGCCTTAATCTCTGCTGACCCATTGCTTTCCGTAACATCGCGAGATCTTCTGAGCGCCACGCCCTAAGCCTAAATTTGGCCAAGTCAGCTTATGTCAAGCATGAAGCCATATTGCTATATCTATATATCCGTTCACAGCAAAATGACAAGAAACCTCCATTTTTGCTTACTAAAGAGCTCTATGTCTGTACTAATACTCTATTTATCAAAGCTTCCAAATCACTTGTATTTAAAAATGACATATAGGCCCACAAAAATCTGGGTGACGTTCTTGTTATGAATTAGTGGAAAAACATGCATAGAAGAAAAAGAAGAAAAGAAGAAAAATATGTATATTTAAACTCGTATAATTATTCTGTGTGGCATTAAATATAGCTGCATAGTGTTGAGGGAACAAAGTTTTGTATAATAACACTGTTATGACTGGGAAGAAGGTATTCACTATATGGGAATAACAAAATTACAAGCTGTAGAGCTGCAGCATGATTTGACTTTACCTCTATCCGTATTATCCGTACTAGTTGATTGCTTCAAATGGAGTATTCATTACCATCTATTAGCTCACAAACAGGTCTTGGAATTGTCAAACTCAGTTAAAATTACTTGATTCTCTTCTTTATTTACCACCGTACCTCAATCCTAGAACCTTCTTTACCAAGTTTTCTCTTGCAGTTCTTTCAAGCTGTGATTATTGTCTTTGGCATAGAAGAGCTCCATTTAAAAGCACAATTGAGACAGATTCTCTGATTGCATAAAATAGCCTAGTTCTACACAGTTAGTGAAGCAATACTTGCTTGCACCACTGCAAAATCCTGTGCTGCAGTCTGCAGGGCCTGATCTTTTGAAGACCTCTGTACTCAACCAGTAGAACTCATTGAAGTGTATGAAGCAGATATAGTTTAGTTGGATTAATACATGATTCAGAACAGGACCCACATTTATTTCTATTCAATTCCATGTCTCCTGTCTCTATTTAAAATGTTAAAATACGCAATTACGTGAAATCTGTGGTTTTAAGAGAATAAGTCAGTGTTGAATTTGGTTCATTATTGTACTGCTTGTACATTTTGTGTTGACTACATATCATCAACATTTAATTAAAAAACACTGATTTTCATTGTAGCGTAAGTCTTTGAAGAAAAGGGCAGATCTAAGCAAAACAAGAAATTTAGATGCACATCACTTTTAAATATTTTACAAATGCCTCCTGCCAAGTGTTCATGAAGAAATCCCTTCTTTTGATTTATCTTGGGCATGCAACTTACTTACTCTATACTATTAGTTCTTGAATACTAAAACCAATCTTTGAAAAACAAGAACCACCTGTAAAGGAACTCAATAGGTATATTTTTTGGAAATATTTTTATCCTCACAGCTCAGATTCATTTTTCTTAAGCTAGGAATTAGTATCCAGAGTATTTTAAACTTTCTTTCTGTTAACTCAGTCACACCAAATAAAGTTTAAAGAACTTTTTTTTTGGGGGGGTGTCACATTGGCATTGCAAGAAGGGAAAACATACATCATTTTCTTCTGACATTGTTACAGTAATATATGAGTGTATTCTCAGCCAATAAATTACAAAAGTGTTCTTTAGAAGGCCATCGGTTTAACATTACTCAAGAGCTTTTGTTCATAACCATCTGGCTCAGGTCCAGAAGTGACATTTTTGTGTACACATCTGCACCTCTGCACACACCTCGTTAACAGAGCAGGCATCAGAAAATGCCAGTTAATGCTCCAGACTGCATATAAAAGCCATAGGTGGGATCTAATGCTTGAGTCTCCAAGATTTTCCAGTTGGATGCCCTGCCAGCATAGAGCTTCAGAAGAGCTGCCCATGGAATAAGTGCTGCTAGAGCAGCTGGAGGCCTCCTTCGCCTGGGGAACCAAGGCAAGCCAAACGCCTAAGTCCTGCAGCAATCATATTTTCTAGGTCTCCCTTGCACAGCACTCCCAAATCTATACAGTATATTAAGATGAAGAAGCCATTAATCGACTAAATTCTTTACTTCCTCCCTGGACTGCAGGTGCATGAAGAATAAATATGCTGTAATGGGAAAGCACACAGAGCCATTCAGGGAAAAAAAAAAATACCAGTGGACCTCAGAAGAAACCTTGGAGAAAAAGTCCTGCAAATTCAAGCACAAATTTCTCCTGCCTGTCTCCTGCCTTTCTCCTGCCTGTCTGTATTTTTCAAAACTGTATACTGAAAACAATTCTCAAGGAGGTCTGTTTTGCTGACCAGCAAATCTATGAACATTATTCAAATCATGCTTTTTAAAAATCACTATTTTTGTGTCTGGTTTTAAAATTTTAATTTATTGACAATCTTAATCACCAAATAATCAGTGGGTGGAGTATTACCAACCATATTGCCAATAAATTGCTTTAGCCTCACCAGGTGCACAAAAAATAATGCCTAAAGAAAAAAAAATTACAAGACCACACAGAAATATTTTGCATGAATTAACTGGATTAAAAAAACCCCTAAAACTAAGGAAATTTGTAGCATCCCCTCAAAAAGACAAAATGAAACTCCGTAATTTGTAGGATTGTAGAAACTCCATTTTAAATACTATTATAAACCAATATTTCCTGAAGACATTTTTGAACATAATCTTTTAAATCCCAAATCCATTTTCAATTAGTTTTAGCATGTCTACTTCTTTCTTTTTCAATTTTTATTTTTGGAACAGGAATTTTCAAATAAATGTTTTCTTCATATGCTTCTCCAAATTTGCTACAAAATCTTCAATCTTGCTCATATGTAAGTAGTCTGGGTACCTGAGTGAGTCAGTACTCCCCAAAAGAGCTGTCAGTGCAAGGAGTCAGATACAAAACTGTTACATGTGGTACAAAACTTTATATTCTCAAAAGCCATTTTCACACACATAATTTCTGCCTCATTAGGAAGGAAGGAAGGAAGGAAGGAAGGAAGGAAGGAAGGAAGGAAAGAGAAAGAAAGAAAGAAAGAAAGAAAGAAAGAAAGAAAGAAAGAAAGGAAAGAAAGAAAGAAAGAAAGAAAGAAAGAAAGAAAGAAAGAAAGAAAGAAAGAAAGAAAGAAAGAAAGGAAAGAAAGAAAGAAAGAAAGAAAGAAAGAAAGAAAGAAAGAAAGAAAGAAAGAAAGAAAGAAAGAAAGGAAAGAAAGAAAGAAAGAAAGAAAGAAAGAAAGAAAGAAAGAAAGAAAGAAAGAAAGAAAGAAAGAAAGGAAAGAAAGAAAGAAAGAAAGAAAGAAAGAAAGAAAGAAAGAAAGAGAAAGACAGTAATATTGACTGTAAAGCAAAGCTAATCTTTGCTGCCTGTGTGGTCAGATGCAAGTCAATAAGTCAGTTAATTAGTAGCTTCTTTTCCCATAGATGTTGGTAGGCAGAGGAATTCGTCTCCAAACAGGATGAAATGCTACTATTAGCAGTGCAGGAGAACAAGCTTTTGGAGAGCTGATTGCATGCTTGAACTTGAAGTACAATAACAAGTGGTGATTAATGACCATAAGCGAAACATCTTTTTAGTTTTAGTCCAACTTTTAATCAACAGATGTCCCCTTCATGAAAACAATCTGCATAATTGGCACTAATGGATATCCCAGGAGGTGCTTCTAACAGAAAGGTCAGTGATTCATTCAGACCTGGGGAATATTTCTGAGATACCTAACCGTGACAGTTACCTTACTGTTTGCTACAGTCATAGTTAGAATAATATATGCCCAATCCTGCACCCAGCCCAAATGCTTTTCATCCTATGAAGCCTGCCAATGTCAGTGACACTCCAAAAGACAGAGTGCAGCATGCACGTGAATATAGAACAGGCACCAAAAAGAGAGAAGGTGTCATAAAGAAAGAAATAACTGAAGACTGCATATGGCAATGTAAGTTAGAACAGAATTATGCATTCATTATATCAGTGTATTTAGAAAGCAAGGTATGTGTCAGCATTATTTTCCTACACTTCTTGCAGAACTATTAAGCAATGAGTTTCTATAGCTTCTCCAGCTAATAAAACCAGTCCTTGCTTTTGACAGAGAGCTAGTTCCTGCTTAACAGAAACATTGCCACTCAATAGATGCTCTGGTCTGTTATTGAAAAGAACTAATTTCAGTCTCTTTTCTTTTCTTACTAATTCTATTATGTCCTCTTAAAAACACTGGCATTTTCACTTATGTACACCAATATCTTCTGATCTTCTGATTATGAAAGGAGATTTGTCATTGTACTGTCACATTGCAGTTGCGCTAATGATCTTAACAATGTTGTCATCATTGCCCCAGCAATGAGATTTGCCTGTGACTAGTGTGTGCATGCTCTGCCTTCTGATATTTTGCAGCAGAAGAATGATTTAGTGGAGAAGTTAAATAATTTTTGTTTACTCGATAGTAAGGATAAGTGATGAAAAATTAAAATGAAGCAAGGCCTAAAGTAAAAGCGAAATAAAAAAGTTTCTACTAAAAACTGCCCACAAGCCTTTTTGCACTATTCTAAAATCCGGACTTTACTGATAAATACATCCTTTGCACATGTTCTTTCCACAGTTTTATTATTGTATATGTAGATAGTGCAGATAGAGCCTTTATTTTAGGCATAGATTTCCAGGCAAGTCATTTTTCCTCTGATTTGCTTGACAGCACAATTTTAAGTTTTACAGTTTTTCAGACTGATGCAGAACAGTGCCATTTCACATGGATATTATTTTATTCACTGAGCTTTTATTTCGTTCTTCACATTTTTTTCTTTCAAATAACTTTCCAAGGTTAGCAAAGTTGTTCAAGAGAAGTTCAGGTTTCAGGTAGTTTAATGACAGGCTGATCAATTGAATGTGCTGCAATGGTTGACGTGGTTGGTCTGATGAAGTTGTCAAGATTCGTTAAGAAAAAGGAGAAGATCATTTATAATACATCAGATACTCCCTGACAGGAATGGAATGCTTTTCTTTTCTTTTTACCCCTACTTTTTTTTCTTTTGTTAAAGGAGGTAGTATAGTAAAAGCATTCTTCTCAAACAAGATTTCACTTTGGTCAGTCTTGCTTTACTGTCAGTCTGAAATCTATGTTACATGGTTTGTGAGTGAAATCCTACATAATTCTTATCTGTGCAATATAGTCATGAACAGAACAAGTGAAAAATGTGGGATGCACCAAAGATATCCAGAAACGTGTAGGACTTGCTTCCTAAGCCTTAGAACAAAATCAGCAACTTTTAGTTGCTGTACATCAATTGCACAAAGGATTAATTTCACTCAGAACCCAAAGCTCACATTAGCTTGACACTGTGCAAATGTAATAGGTTATTAGGCTATTAGGTGCTATAGAATGGAATAGTTCTTCCTTGGTGATGCTGCTTCATCAGCAAGTTAATAACTTCAGCTCTTGCTAGGACGTTGATAGGAACACTGTGACGTAATCCTCTGAGTCAGGGATGGCACTTTTTTAGAATATTGCTATTGCCTTCCTTCTGCATAAGAAAGGTGACTTACTATCACAATTCCAGTCCTAAATTCTCTTCCAAATTCAATAGAAACTTATAACCACCAAAGAGATGACCAAGTTATATAGCATGCTCAGCTGAAACACTAAGGGCCATAATACTGTCTTAATTAGGCAATTATTAAATTTCAGCTGAGTCATAATGACCACAATTGTAACTACTCCTATGCAGCTCTCTCCAGTTGCAGTGTAAAATGCACATAAAATGAAGCCTTTTTCAATCACTTCCCGGCTAGCCTGAATAGTTTGAAAAGTTACACAGCTGCTTGTACTTGTTTGAGTCCTTATTTTCAGTAATTCAAACTATAATTATAATTCAATCATTAAATCCTTAAACTAATATTAAATATCAACCCATCCCTAAGGTGCTCCACATGGATTCAAATGAATAGGCATCATGCAACTTCCTATTTTTAGTATTCAAAAACCTTGTTCAGTTACTCAGGGCGTTTACCTGAAAACAAGGATAATGAAGTCAAAAGTTAACCTTGCTCTGATTAATTTGACAAATCAATCAAACTGAGCTCTTATAATCCTCACAATTTGTGAGAAAGGCCTGGCACACCAGAACACTAGGACCATGAAAAATCTTGATGGAAAAAAAATAAAACCAACTCCTGCTCATCACTATATCAACACAAACACCATTTTAGTTTCTTCATTGAGATATTCTAGTGGAAATATACCCAGGAGTTGCACTTACACTTCTGCATAGCATACATCTGCCCACACACACACACATACACATTTGTATTTTTTATTCTGCAGCAATTCAGAAAGTGTTTCAGTATTCTTTGAACCCTATTCAAGAATTTGTGCTTTCAAGAGCATGTGTAGGTGGAGTTTCTCTCAAATATGAAGCCAGGTGTTGATATTATACAGGGAGACTAATCTCACTAACCCCTAAAATCTACTGTTTTTCCACCGCAGGGACTGAAGTTATCTCCAGGCCCTGTGTCATATTCCCCACTGTATTATGGCTGCTTGAGTGAGAAATAAGACTACATTGCTGCATATGCTGTTTTTCCTCCTTTGTTTTGGTCTCAAAGTCAACTTCGGTGGCAGGATGCACAAAGAGGGCTTCCCTCCAGTCTGTCATCTGGCAAGAACCAGACATCATATTTGAGAGGATAAATATGTAATCACCAGAAAACAGACGTAGACTCTGAGCTGATACTGGGATGGTTATAAGATGCTGCCATAGCTCAGCCGCAGCTCGTTCCTTCCATTTTGAGTTGTTCTGTGGGAGCAGGCAGGCGATGGCAACAGCAGAGGACTTCTAGTCAGGGCTGCAATGTGCTGCTGCGCCAACCACAGCACATGGAAAACCAGCAGTGGGAAATGTAACCAACCTTTGGCAAGTACACCCTCTGGAGCAGGTTTCAAAACCCTTTCAGCTTACCTCATGGATGCTATCATTTTAAGAACAATGTGTCTGTTCTTTTTTTTTTTTTGCAGATTATTGCAACTTTTTATAAATGACCAAGTTGGGGCGATAGCGCAAGGATTCTTTCCTGTTCTGCTGAAACTTGATATCTTCATGTAAGCAGATGGGTGTGTGGAAGATATCTCCAGATTAGTGTGGTTGCATGCCCTTTTCCACCTGAGTAACACTTTTCCATCTTCTTGTGATTTTTATAAAGAGCATGTTTGTGAGGTATCAGATTAGAGGATTTATTTTATAGCTGAGGTTCATGCTTTATAGCTCTGAAAGCATGATTCCCCTACCAAAGGGTTTTCAGTTACTAGGCCAAGTCCCTCCTAACTAATCATTGCTCTGCTGATAGATCAAGGAAAAATATGGCAGACAGGAAGATAGCGGGAATAATCTGAGAACTATTGGGAACTTTCTTAAAAATATTTTATAGCTTGTGCAACCTACGTCAAAAACATGAGAGGGAAGACCTGAGGGCTTCTTTCAGCATTCTTTATCAACTAGGACAGGTACATCTATCTCAAACCCATAGGAACAAAATTAGATATCTTTTTACACCATCTAACTCTTTTTTTGGCAGAGTACACCTATAAAAGCATGGAGACTTGTGTATACATATACTATGCATATATTCATACGTGTGCATAATTTGCATTGTGTAAAATCAGCTGGACATCAATAACCTAAAGCTTAAGGTTAAAATTAATCCATCCTTCTAAAGCCATACTGGAGATCAAAGGAGAGCTGGAAATTGTTGGCATATTTGTCAAATCATCTAAAAAGTCTAAAAAAAAGGAAAATCATTATCAAAGTACCAGGAGGAATTATTTCTAACATTCTTAAGAAAGCATTTTATATTTTTTATGGTTTGATTTTAAAATATAATTTTAATAAGAAGCTTATGATTTCTTATTGTTTTAGTAATCTGTCTGTTTTTCGTTTACATGCTTTTCTGCTGATATTTGTTTACTGATAGATTATTTTGGCTAGATTAAGATATAAAGTTAAATACTGAAATTAAGACTTCAAGCTGCTGGCATTACAGCTAGAAAAATCACTTCTCTAAATCACTAACTGCTTATAAGTGGCTATTCTAGCTCCTTCACAGGTACTCGTGCATATATGGCATTATCTTTCCAATCCAAATCTAAATTGATTTTTAAGGCAACAACAAAGTAGAATATGTAAGAAAAGCAGCAGAACTTGTAGTTGGCTGATAACTGAATGTACTTTAAAAGAAAAAGAAAACTTGGATCATTTTCAGGGATAAAGAAGCACTTGCCACAGTATGTTTAGGACAACAAGTTTTGTGGAAAATCTTTCTAAGGAAGAGGCAAAAAGCACTTTTGGTGGTAAAAGTCTGCTAGATTTCTGTTACCTCCTGCTTATTTCTCCTTCCTATAGGAAGGAGATACCTCATTCCTATTTATATTTCTAAATGACCCTGTCACCATGGTATCTGAATGTTTACTTATGTTTACTTTTTTTCTTTTTTTAGATCCGTCGATGCTAAGAGCAAGCTGCAGAGTAGTTAGAATCTGATATAAGTAGACAAGACTTACAGACAGAATGAATTCCATGCATTAGACAAACCAAACTGCTTTTTGAGCATACAGCCTCTTCTGCCTCATGTCTGAAACAAAAGAATATGTTTGCAGCTTCTGTTTCAGGTCAGAAGACCCGGCTCAAGAGTTCCTCGGTTTTCCCACCCATATTCTTTGGTCTAAGAAAGCTAAATTGTCGTTCCTTCCAAACTGTACCTTGCCAAGGTCTATCCTACCCTTCCAGTATGGATCATACTGTGTGCATTTTTTTTTTGAGCATAAATTCATGCAGTATACTCTGGGTTTACACCAGCAGAGCATTCGTATATGTACAAGTGTGCCAGATCTTGAGTTCATTTACTCTGATCTAAGTCCAAAACAACATTCAACTCTACTTTCAAGAAGTTTATTTGGTGAAAGGGACAAAAATCTGTCCCAAACAGAAAGGAAAAAAAAAATATACATTGTTTTCTCTGAACAGTCAGCACATTTTCTTATCCTATCCAGAATAGACCAATATATGTAATTTTTCCCTCCAGAAGAATTTAAAACAGAAAACATGGAAGTAAGCAAACTGAATTAGAGTGATGCAGGTTGTAATAATGAGATACTGCCAGCCCAAGGACTAAGCAATGGGCCAGAGAAGACCAAACCTTGCAGTAAACCCAATCCCATGTCTTGAACAGGTGGAAAAAGCAACAAAGAACAAGATAATGATCTTCATAATAAAAAAAAACAATGGAAAATGAGAGTGCAGGGCATCACTCAGTCACCCAATCTCTTTGCTGCTCTTACCCTTGGGTTTTTGCTTTGCCCCCAGGGTTCTCTGAGCTCTAACTAACCCCGGCAAGGTGGGACGCACTTGGCAGCGGCTGGGGGCCAGGGGACACCGTGCACTTGGTGCTTGCAGCTGGGGGGCAACCCCCATCAAACGTGCTGGCAAGAGCAGTCTGTGTTTGAGAAAGTGTCAGTTAGGTCCAGTCTGTTTCTTTATGAAGTATTAGACAGATTTATGAAAGTATTGCAGAGACAGTACATGTAGGGCTGGATGTAGAGAGTGTGAATGCATAGATGCCTAAGCACGGTCAGGTTCATGCCGCACTCACATGAAGTTGTTCTTGCATGAAGCTGGATTGAGTTACTTCTCAGGACAGGAGTAGTTTAGGACACATCTCCATAAATTGGTTCAGCTCTTCTTTACTGCATGCTTTAGTATTTCAGGGAAATGCTGGCTGAAGAGCTGCAGAGGTCTTTCCAAAACATGTCAACGTGGGCTGCACATCAAGCTGTGGGTTAGATCCTGTATAGAGTTACACTGTGTTACATGAAAGTAAACTAGAATTTAAACTTTCTGTAAACATAAATAACTGATCTGCTTTGTGTTATATGGACAAATTTTGGAAGAATTTATGAGCATATAAGAAGTAAATTCATAAATGGGCTTTATTTGGATAATGAGGTTTCTTAAGTTGTGTTAGTGTTCAATACTTACTAGATCCCTTTATTTATGACATATTTTTCCTACCTAATAGTCATATTCTCCAATAGATGTTTCAGCTATCAATGCCCCTAGTTTGTTATTTTTGTCCTTTTGTAGAGTTGTACATTCTGCTGTGTCTGAAAGCTTTATATTGCCATATTTTTCTAGAACCCCCCCGCCATTCCCACACACCCTCTTTGAATCAGCGGATGTCAGACAGACACCACAGGTCTGGCTGTGCAGAAAAGCAGCAGGAACATAGTTATTTATGGGGTTTATGGCTTTTGAGAGTGGACAGGCAACCGTTTTAGAAGTATGCTACTTTTTAGAGAATTTAAAGGACAAAAGAAAATAAGGGGAATTTTGTGTTAAGAGATAAATATATTACCTCGGGACTACTTAAAATTCAGTAATTAAAAATGGTAAAGGCATGATAAAACAGAAAAGATGGCAGTAAAAATGGAAGTTAGGAAACTCAAAACTGAAGAGCGTTAGATACAGTTTA
Organism: Tinamus guttatus; assembly: GCF_000705375.1. The sequence goes on along the minus strand of NW_010585831.1, from coordinate 83,543 downwards.
GAAAGAACTGTTCAGAGATCATTTATCAAAATATTATTTCAAAAGAGGATTTTTTTGTTTAATAAAACAAAATCACTCAATACTCTCCAAATCATAAGAACCTCTCTTTCTTCTGTTGGAAAATTGCACGTTAAAGAACAAGAGAATTGATAAACCACTCTGCAAATTTAATCATACTTCCAGTAGAAAATAAGTGATATAAAAACATGAAAGGAAAAGAATATATTTTTAACTGCATGTAAAATGAGAAGAATTTGTAACAGGAACATTAATTTGTATACATGTATGACTGTCAAAGACAAGGCTAGAAAGAAAAGAGGAAATAGCAAAGTAAAGTATCATTAAAATGTCAAATTCTTCTGCTCATTTGTTAATTCTTTGGTTCATTTGTTCGACTGGGCCAGGCAGCCTCTGCCACGCTCCTGTTTCATGGCCTTCAGAGCTGACTTGGCCACACTGAGGAGCCCCGCGCACAGAGCTGCCCACCCTAGGGGACATGCTGAGATGCACCTCCCGTCTCTGTGAGTTACCTCCATTTCCCTTATAGGGCAACCTTGTCCAACCGCAATAAAGTATCTCCAGAAAGCTAGTCACTATCTATATGGGGGAAAAAAAATATCCATCACCTAAATCGTTTTTGAATACGTTCTCAGAGTTTATTTCCTGTCTCAGAATGGCATAATTACTTAACCGATGTTAATTCAGTTATGAAGATAAACAAAATTATTTCCCAGAAAGTGTGTATTTTCATATCCAAGATGAATCAAAACAGCATAGAGCATCCTTTTTAGCTTATTTAGATTTTTAAGGTTATTTCTTTCTTGTTCGTAAAGCAGTACTTGAGGTCACTGATTCTAGATAAACTTCATTTAATCGATATTGCTATATTTTGCTGTCATGTGTGCATTTCTGCTAAAAGGACCAGAGTAACAGAGAGATTTCAGCTAAGTATATAATCAAGGTTTCAGTTTTGTTCAAAACTAAGATAACTGTGAGATATTAAGCATCTTAGTGCTACTAAGAAGCCTCAACATTTTCCAAAAAATAATAATATTTACTTGAAAATATCGAAGCAGCTAAATGTACGACATCTTTCTACCACAGTAAGCATGTTCAAGATATGCCTCTGTATTGGAAAACACAGGTCTAATTATATGCCTGAAAGGACATATATCTAAGTACCTAAGAACACAAAAGTTCTGCCAAGATATCTGTAAAATTTCACCAGTTTTCAGCAGCTGATTGGAACCCACAAGTGACTTGGAATCTGTAAATCTTTCCTCATCCCTTTGTGACATTTGATGAAGTTACTTAATCAAGAATAACATAATGGATTTTAAGGCCATAGGGGACCGTGATGATCATATAGCCTCACATTCTGTACAACACAAACCACAGAAAGTCACAGAGTAATTTCTTCATCAGAGCACTAACTATATTTCTTAAAGAAACCCAGCCTTTGCTTAGAGACTTCAAGTGATGAAAAGACCACCAAGTCCCTAGGTAGACTGTTCCAACACTTAATTATCCAAGTTGTTAAAAATTTGTGACCTAGTCTAGCTTCTAGCCATTGAATCTCTCATGAAATTATCTGCAAGATGAGAGAGTTATCTACACTTAGAATAAGAGGCCGTAAAAAGCTCTGTCTTATTTCTAAACTTCTTGGATTAAACTTCTTTCTACCATAAACATGGGCATGAGTTTGTTATGTGCTACAGGGGTTGTTTCAGACCATTTCTCTGGCATAAAATGTGTGAGTGATGTGTGTATGTCCAAGACAAATATAACTTGGTAAACATGAGAATTATCATCAGGAGGGTTTACAGCTGGACTTGTTGATCTTGAAGGTCTTTTCCAACCATAACGATTCTGTGATTTTATGTCCAGATCAAATGTCCTGCTCTAACCACATATATAGCTCCTTTTTGGGATGTTTCCTTTTTTAAAGACCAAGAGATTTTTTCTTTTCTTTTTTTTTTCTCTACATATTAGCCACAGCACTTTCCCCTGAAGCACTTTTTCTGACATTCAGTCAATCTAAATGTCAAGGAGAGGCTCTATGATTGCTTTTGCAGGAATATGCTAGCAACCAAGTGGTGCTTCCTGGTTACTGAAAGTGACTCCAGCGTTTGCCCGGGCAGCAGTTTTCACATTGAACATCGTCTGGCACTTACAGATTGATCTGCAAATGGGAAAAAGACATTCTCCTCTACAGCATCCTGACCTGTGGAAGGAACCCCAAGGTGTTGGGGAAATACCTGGCTTGAAGGGTAGACCCAGGGCCCAGGCACTGGGAAGGAGCAATCACAACCACAAGAGATAAATAAAATGCATGCTCAGACTGTGCCACCGTATTGGGTCTGAGACTAAGATTTACCACACCCAAAATTACAAGAAGATGTAGAGAGAAGGGGACACCCAGAAATTCTCCTCCTACTGCCCTGAAACCTGGCTTTATTTTCCCAAAGGTGTTGTGAAGTTTTGATCATTTTGGGCATCAGATTATTTTGTTCGGTAGCTAGTGTCCAATTCTGGCACTAGTATCTTCAGGAAAGTTTAAGCTACTGCTTCTTAAATTTCTCTTATCAGGAGGTGTATACAGACAAGACTTGGCCAAAAGAATTATTGACCCAGTAATCTATTACAAAGGACATTATACTGGCCTCACATTAAAAAAGAAAAATGTAATACATTCTATACATGCTGCTCACTGTCTCTTGATATTCCAATAATGAAGGAACCTTTTATTTGTCCGTGAACAAAATACCAGCTCATATACTAGAGAGGGAGGCAGAAGCCTACAATGCATATAATACTAAATTCAAGTGAATATATTTAAAAAATGAGGGGGAAAGGATATGAAAAGAAGATGCTATCATACATCACTTATATAAAGACTTTTTTTTTTTCTCTTTGAATGGGATTTTTAAAAGTAACTGATATTTTTATGGAATGCTTAGCAGCTTGCAACTTATTAACATTTACCGGAAGATAGGATTTTATTCTGCAACCCTTTGGCTGAAAATATGTCATGCAATTTCATTAGCTAGAGAGAGTTACAGTTCTGAGGAAGGGCCCATGATGATAATAATAATAATAATAAATCACATAAAACACAACTCCAGGAGAAATACAGGAACAAAAGCAACAAAACAAGAATTTATGCACAAACATAATCAAACTACTGCATACTCATATTTGTCAGGACTTCTTTTAAAAAATTTTGATTGTGAGAATACTTATTATCCATCAGTGTAATTGCAGAAGTGCTTCTAAGTTTTGATAAACTTGGCAATGAGAATTGACTTTATCCACTTCAGCATTGTTTTTAATTAAGTGATTAAAAACACAGCTGAATTTAAAAGCTCAATATATATTAAGTTGCTATTCCAAATTACCTGAGATCCTGTTTTCAAATCATTAATTAGAGTCACAGATACACTTTTCTTAGTTACATTCCCGTAGTGTTAGAAATAAACACGATGACCCATAACTCCATATAATAATGCTTAAAAAATCCAACAGTTCAACAGCTTAGAGTTTACCTTTCCCTTAGGAGCACAATGGAGATTTTCTCTGAAGGCTTTTCTTGCCAGGGTAGTTGTGAAAGTACTTATATTCTAAGCCACTATGGAAAACTTTGCAGGAGAACAGAAAGAAAATGAGTACTTAGGATGCAGCTTGTTTATGCAAACACATAACTGACAATAAATTCATTATACCATGCAATCTGAATGGCTGCTTTTCTATGAACAGTAAATTTGCTGCATGAAAGATTCATAAGAGAGAAATAAAAAACTTTTCTTCGATCATTGCTAAGGCAAAGGGTCTAAATACAGATGCAGATGGTATGAACCAGTCCTTCAGTATTCAATTAGATGATGTATTCATGCCAGCACTAGCTAACATACCACCTCCACAAGTCATTCTTTCTCCTTTTGGGACTAGGTTGTTTACATTCTAAAATACAAACTCTTTCATGTGAATTCTTGAGGCAAGAAAACTACTTAAGAGATGAGTGTTAAATAGTGCCTGTGGCTCTATGTAACAAGTTTGGCAGATCTGCAAAATTGTCACAATCTTTGGAAATGCTGCTGAAGAAATATCTCCTATCCTGAATCACATTTTCTGCCCCATAAGAATGCCTCAGAACAGAGATTTGCTGAAAAAAAAATATGTTTTTCAGATAGAGTGAAAAAAACAGTTCTATAATACTCATGTGCCTCTGAGATGAGTCGTCTGTGAATCCCTTTCTCCACTGAGGAGAATTTAGCGTTGGAAGCAGAAAAACATATAACAACATTCACTTATAGTGAGCTCACCTGTATATTTAGGTAAGTATAATAAATTGGCCAGGTAATTTATGTTTAACATGGAAAGAATCCCACCAGAAACCTAACTGCATTTTGCAAATATATAACCATCTTCACAGCCTACTATCAATGTGTTTCTCAGCAGTGTTTCCACTTCAGAAAGAAAAGAAGTTCTTTTCTTTGAAAATAAACTGTATACACACCATTTCACACACAGTAACGGAATTGCTACCCTATAGATACCAGGTAACAAATTAGAGAGGTCTTTAACTACCTACACATCTCCATCTGAAAGAGATCATAGAGCAAACATGCTCTGTGTTTTCTCCCAGCTTCTTCGAAAGGTATTGCAACCTCATGTTGATAGGTGTACACAACCTGATATATAATGTTATTTCACAAATTTTCAGTTTATACTCTGTAAGAGCATTCTCAGTTTTCTTTTAACTTCATTTCCATTACAACATTGTATAAGATATTACGAATAGTAATACCCAGATATTACAGGCAGGGAGTGAAGCGACAGTGGCTTCGACTCATGCTGAGCCTTTACAGAAACTTCTGCTTCTACCTCACATAACTCTTATATGCTACCTAACACACTCAGTGGAGCTGCTCCAAGCATGACTTTAACTGCAATGGTAGAGTAATGCCAGATGATGATTTGGCAATGATTAGGACATATATGTAGAAAAAGAGAGGGCTGACAGCAGGGCTGCTTGGCTGGGTAATGGTAACAGCCTTCTGCAAAGGCTTTCATGGGGACAGCAATATTCAGAAGAGATATCACATTTCGCAAGTCATCAATATCACATTATGCTCTAACCTCACCTCTCTGAAACATACAGCCACACTTACTAATTTTATTGGATATTTATTTTTGTTCACTTTCAGGAACATATAGAATTATGCAAGTGCATGCAGTGTTTATATTCATCTATATAGCTTTATGCAAGTGCATGGAGTGTTTATATTCATCCATATAGCTTTAGGACATCTGCAGTATTTCAATGTAAACAAAACAAAACAGCTTATTTTTCTCTGCCAGAATGCATTTTTTTCTTCCTTCTAAGCTTGGGGAACAACTGAACCTATTTATTATTTTTACTAGAAAATAAATGCAATCCCAGTTAAAGAGCAAAAGGGGAAAAAAAAAATAACCAGCATCTTTCATTCACTTGAGTGCTATCATTTCCTCTCTCTTTATCAGGACTAAATCATTCAAGCCTTATCACCCTACAGTTCAGCCTGTCACACCTTTATGCCTCTGGTGACTGATGTAATCATTGTACAATCTATGTAGTCTCCACAGCAATTATCTAACCTTCTAGAGCACTTTGTAGCATTGTGCTCTGAAAGAGCTTAACTGTTCTTCTTCCCAAGCAATGTTTAAAATCCCCTTTGTATCTCTGAAAACTGACAATACCTGTTTCCAGTTCTGGATCCTGCTCAGCCAAGCTCAGCCTAGGCTTGTCACACAAGGTATACAGAAATAGATCATTTAAATCTACTTTCGTTGTAATCCAAAAGAAGCCCCAAACTTTCTTGAATCTTGTGGTGTGGAATTCAAAAGGTATCCTTGGCAGCTCTATTGCAAGTGCTATTTGCATGCTCTTTGCAAGAGGGTTGATTCTTCCCAGCTACTTTGAAAAGGAGACTACAAATGAGACTACAAGCCATTTCATATTGCTGTCTCTATTTCCTAGGACTCACAGTGTTTATCCAAAGAAAGAATGCTTTTACCTCAAGAAAAAGAGTAATCCTTATATCCAGATATATCATATCCAGAGACAAGTCCTATGAAATACAAAAATGGCTAGTTAAGTGGAGACATTACCAAAACTCATTTGTTGGAATAGTATTAGAAATTATCCTCAGTTAAATGCTGTATTTTCAAAATAGATCCACATCTGCCCCAAGGCCAGCATTAAACAGTTTCCAACACCAAGGCAAAGCTGCTTCAAAACTCTGTCTTTAATTTGCTACAGTGCGAATATCTGTTCAGTTAAAAAAAAATGACTGTCAGCTTGGTGATAAACCAAAATCTCTCTGTACTTAAGTACCATATTGGATCATGATTAGAAATTTTATTCTGTTACTCCCAGGTAAGATGTACCTCTTTGAGAAACTGGTTTACCTGAGAACGATAAAAATGAATTAGTGGCTTGATGAACTAGCTCATTTCGGTTGTAGAAGATTCATAAAAGCAGTCTCACAATAGCAAACAGGAGTAGATTTATCACACTGATACCACATTCACCAGCTCAGTGTGCAATACTAAGAGAAAAAAGATGCAGAGCATCTTTCCTCAGTCCTTCATGTTGTAAAAAAATCCCACATATTTAGTAAGACTCAAGCATTAAGTCCATTTCATTCCATTTAATGCCATTATTCTTCTGAAAAAAAGAATTAACTTTTCTCTATCTTTGTCCATTATCTTAATTTAATTAGCTGTCCTTCTATCATTCCCCTTATCATCCGTTTTCTTGCGGAGTTTTAAATTGTTAGCTTCCAAACTTGATATAAGATTTCAAACAATGGAAAACTCATCCAGGCCAGATTTTAGCTGCCTATCATAGGAGAAATGCTTAAATCATAAACAGAAACTCCCTAATGATCTAGGTCACAGTCCTAAAGAGACCTTACTTCTCCCTCCTTTTTGCCTTCTAGAAGGTAAAATAAAACAAATGAAGACTTGCACTCTCCAATGAATCTAGATTTTTCACAGTCTCGTTGCTTCACCGGTGTTCACCTTTACTCACCAAGAAGCCTAGAGCTTGCTAGAAGAGTCCTTCAGACAGAAGGAAAAAAGAGATAGCAGGTCTCCCAGCACCCCTTTTGGTGCTCTACCCAATGAGCTTTCATGCCATCTGTCACTTGGAGGAGAAGAAGATAGATCAAAACTTAAAAGTAAATTTTAAGGTAGTCTTCCCTCTGGTAGGACCAGCGAACTTTTTCATCCCTGAGGTTTCACAGTTCAGCCACGCCACTGATACATTACGTGCCATCTATGAAATGTCTCCTCAGAAGATGTTTTGTCCTCCTAACTCTGAAGTTACATCTGTATTATTAAATCAGTGTTCAAGAGAAGGCATCCCTGTGATTCTTAAATAGTTCATGCACTTCTGGGCTTGCTTTTGACCCTTTAATACTCTGACAAGCAATTTCCAAATGTCATTCCCAACAAACAGAAATGTCTACAGAGCTACTGGTTTTCAGAACAGAGCATTCAGGGGTACTCCAGGGCTCAGGGACATTTAATTTACCAAAATGTAAATTATGCCACTCAGTTTACAGAAGCAGCCTACATGGAAAGTACTTGTCTTTCCAACAGAGCAAGAAGAGGTGGGCACCAAAAGCAAAATTTAGCTTTTAAGATGTGTGGGACTGACCACATATGGAAGAACTTTCTCACTGTTTCACTGTCCACCACTATGTAGAAGCACATACCTCCTCCCATCCATAATGGTATGGAAGTGTCCAGTACATGGTGCAGGATTACACCAAAGAGGGCAGCAAAAAAAAACAGCCACGAGTTTACAGTGCTTATTCATCTTTATCTTTCCTGCCCCATACAGCCTTATGTAAAATATGTCAAAGATTAACTATCTACACTTTTAAATACAATTTTATATCTAGTCTGATTCCCTGCAACACCTCCTTTCCAATTCTAATATCATGTTATGCCTTTGCTGGTCTAAGTCATAAACCGATACATGGAAAAAAATTCTCTTGGAGGAGGGCCCTTCTTTTTTCTGGAACCCTTAACAATTCTGATTTTCATTTGCTTAAAACAAAGAATTAAAATCTCGCTGACAGCTAGTAAAATGTAGCTAGTGCGTGTATACTCCACAGTATTTTTTTTTCTTATTTCAGCTGATTAATACCCGTCATTACACTATATGTTATGAGCAGGACGAACTGTTTTGTTTTTCATAAGCACTGCATTCCCTGTAAGATTCTGGTTTTTCTGTAAGACCATTCCCAAAGGAATTGCTTTCGGGAGTGCCACATCTGGAAGCAAGGACTTCTGAAGCAGCAGTGATAGGGAGTTCAAAAGGTATAATTGATAAGAGACCCAACAATGTAGTCCAAAGGTCTCTAAACCTTCCATTTTATATAGGACAAAACAAATTCATTATGATTTGTAATTTGTGGTGAAAAAAATCACAAAATAAAATATTAGAAAGTTTTGAAGTGGAAATAGAATGAAATTAGGGTATTATTAATAATATTCTAACATTACTAAATAATATTATAATATTAATAAATAATATTAATATACATTCATTATCTAATTTTGCAACTCAAAAAAAATTGGTTGTTAATATCCCAATGTCTTTCACTCATGCTGTTACAAAGTTTGCTGCAAACCATCAATATCAGAGTTAGGAACTAGAATAAGAAGGGCCAATGTACAGGGAAAAGGGAGAGCACTGCACATTTATCCCACACAAAGAATTATCACACCTGTAGAAATGCAGAGGCTTTATGTTTGTACTCCAAAAAGGAGAGTTTAAAGAGAATTTTCTATGAACTCCTTTTCTTCTCTTTCAATCTGCCAAGCAGGCTATTCTCATGGTAAGATACAAAAAATCCCTGTGTAGATTCCTATTCTGCAACCACAGCATTTCTATAAAATCCTCAGCAAACTTGAAAGGACCTCTATGATGTTATCATTCTTATGTCACTATAAAATGATTTACAGCCTTTCAAACATAATTGAAGGTGACATACTCAATAGGTTGACTGTATTTCTAAATCCAACACATTTCTATTACATAGCATTTCAACCGAACTGGTACCTTTCAAAATTTTCAATCCTCATTAGAGCCTCACTGAAGGCACTGTTGAGGCATGCAGTCCCTTTGGGCTTCCCTCAATTTATGGAGCCAGAAAGCCTTAGTACACCTGTGCCCTATGGATCTCATGCAAATTAATTTCCCTAATGGAATTAAAACAAAGGCAGCATTCTTAAAAGATGTCTGTAGAATATCCCTAGAGCCTTTTCCTTCTTCTAGATGAACACAATGATGTTAGCAGGAAACTTCCCCTTCAGAAGCCTCAGCAGAATTTTCCTTCTCTCCACTCTCTAACTCCTGCACTCCCACTGCTCCATTAGCAGTGACTTGCAAGACTGTTACATCTTTTCCTATAGAAGGAGTGGCATAGGTTGCTAATTCACTGGACTGAGAGATCCTAAGGGGCTGCTAACAGTTTTACAGCAGCATATGTTTTAGAGTAAACCAAGAAGGACTATGAGCAAAGGAGAGAGCTTGGCAGGTTTTGCACATTTTTGTGTTTCATCATGTCTGTTTCTGTCTTTGCACCACTTACAACTGCAAAAATTGATAGGACCTGAGAGTAAATACATTGAGAATTGTTCGACTTTGTGCCTCACATCACTGCAAGTGTTTGCACTTAAGTGCAGGTCTTTAATGAAAAAGGTAAGAACAAAAACAGTCTTGCCACTTTGTGTTTAGTCATCATTTTGACACATTTTTGAGTTACTTGTTTAACTAAATGGCCCTTGTCTATAATCTGTAGGGTATACTGGATGATGAACATTTTCAAATTACATGGTTTGCAGTTCCTAGTTCCACTGAATTTACGGCTACTTGAAGACTCAGTGAACTGCATTTGATAAGGCTGTATCCAGTCCAGAACCCTTCTTTAGGTACATAAATGAAACTGTTCTTCCAAATGTGTTTCACTTAGACTACAATCATATTCTGCTAGCTACTCCAAAACGCTTCCATCCTGCCATGATCAGTTGATGGTGGGTGGATAATGCCATTTAATCATTTCCCTCCCAAGCCCTGGCACACGTGAATTCCACAGCAATAATCAGGTTGTGTCCAAGCAGAGGCATTGGGTATCCTGGAGCCTGCAATCTTGCGGTGTGACGGTGATAAAATCAGAAGCACAGATGTCACATTATAAGGAATAGTCCAGACTTTCTGCTACCATTCCGAGACTGACAGCGGTCTGGTAAAGGATTCAGTGGAGTCCTCCATCTGCATGCCCATCCACAGCCTGTACACTGAGCAGCTCTCTGCTTCTAATGGCAGTATTGCAGCCTTCTTGAAGTCCATATTACAGTAAAAGGGCCCTACAAACACATCTGCTGACACATTCTCAAAGTGATTTGTTTATAGTTTCCTTCCCTCTGCCAATCTTCAAAAATGCAAGTGCATTCCAAGTCCACTGATGGCATATAACAGATATGTCTTGCTCAGGCAATTTTCAGTTTTCTTCCAGCAACAGATTTTAGAGAAAGAGAGAGAGAAAAAAAAAAGAATTAAAAAACCCTGCTGTTATTCTCTGTGTTGTATAGAAATCATTAAAACAAAAGGCTAAATAGGTGCTTCTTACCTTCCTCCCCAGTTTATTTGTGTGATCTCCTAATTAAGATACATAAAGAGAAGTGGATTATGATTTTATAGGCAATGAAGAATGTATAAAGCTATCTCTGGATGATGGCTGTTAGAAATATTATAGCAGAACAAGGAAAAATTTTATGAGTTGTAAATAGAAGCCCTAGAAGCCTAATTCTGCCTTCTATTTTAAGAAGAGTGATACTGCTTTTATTCAATTTTAAAAATATCTTTTTATTCTTAAGTGACTTAAAGGAGTTCAGCTGTTATACTACTCAATGGACAAGGACATGAGACATGCTGCTCTAACACAATTAGTTTTATGCTCTCGCATGCTGTCATAACAGGAAAACACTTATTATTTAATCCAAAGTCATTTGAGTTTATTGCTTTCTCTGATGTGGAGGGATTTGCAGGAATCCCTAACACATTTTGAACCCAGCTGTTATGTGACAAACCTGTTGCCAGCAACAGCCACTCTGCTGGTGGCAGCTTTCCTTACAGGAAGCCCAACTGGTGCTGAGCTTCTCTAAAGACTGGTTAGGCATTTTCTGCAAGAAAAGACAGTGGATTTTTGGATTGACTAAGGTGCCTAGCTTCTGCGGGTAGAGGAATTTATCACACCTTCTGCTGAGGAACACCAGAAGATGAACAGCAGGTTACCTAAATATTAAAGCCCTTCGTCAACATTAACTTTACTAGACACGTCTCTATGTTTGATGATGCTATTTCAGGGCATTAGGGTCTTAAAAGCTGGGACTTCAGGCACGGATATCCTCTGCTTGCTGACTCTATTAGTGAATTTCTTCAGTAAAGCTGGCAGGGTCAAAGAGCCTGTGGGCACTGCATACGTGTGTTACTTATAGCTATATCATTTGGCTTTTTTTTTTTGTTCTTTTTGGGTCTTTACCACAACCTAGGAACATTTGGGTTGATAAAACTAGTTGTTATAACAGCTGTGAAAAAAAAAAAGTCCATAAAAATCAATTGAAATCAAAATCTTCTTTTTATTTTTGAACAGATGCTATATATCTGGTACCACTTCTGCTGACAACTTTCAGCCTATGAACCACCGGTGTTCAGCAAAGCTTTTCATTCTCTCAACAGTATGCCATTCCAAGACTGATAAAACAAAAAGTTTGAAATGAAGGAAATTTTGCAAGTTTGCTTGCAACATTAAGGAGCAGAAAAAGGTATTCCCTTTAAACACTCTCTTCCTGCTCCATTCTCCTGCATCATATCATGCATCGCCTTTCTCATGTGTATGAAGAAAGCTCCACCAACTCCCTGCCAAATCTGCAGGTCCAGTTCCAAACATAAGGGTAGCTCAACATAATTCCTGCTCTAGAGAACATTAGAGTAGATTAATTTGCAAAAGAGTGCAGCTGGCCAAATGCAAAGACAAAGGGCATCCAAAAAAAGGTTTTTGTTGGAGAAGAGCAAAAGCAGGATTGGGAATCTCAGAGCCATCAATATTTCCTGGGCTCTTCTGGACTCAGATCAGTGGATCAACTTTGTGCTCATCAACACTAGGCTGAGGCAGTTAAAGCAGATATAGACAGAAAGATACACACACTTAATATATATACAATTTTGACGTGTCTTATAAAGCCTTTTTTTCGGGGGGGGGGGGGGTCAACCTTAATTTTAATAGTCGCTGTGAAGAAATGTCAAGTCAGATACTTCTTTCCACAGAAGGAAAAAAAAAAAGAAAAAAAAAACCACAGGCTTTAGCTCTTACCTTTTATATAAGCTACACAACAATTCACAGGCATTCACTACATTATATCACAGGCATGACATGTATAGATGGTGGGGCAAGGGTGAAAAAGGCAGCAGAGGGCAAGGCAGACTATTTGAGCATTCAGAAAGTGGGAAGTAGGATTTGATTGTTTTATTAGAGAGAAGGTTAGGGGTTATAAGACCAGGAGAAGAGATAGTTCCTGATGGGAAATGAAGAGAGCCATAGAGTCAATTAAGTGTGTGGAAGAAATTCCAGGTGGGGATGGAGCAGCAGAGGAGCCTTATGCTATAACTGGAGGTGGAGGAGGATGAGGGCTAGTGATGAGCTCAGCACCAAGAATGGGGAATACACACTGTAAATCACAGGCATTGCCTTACTTCCCTAGCAAAGGAAAAACAAAGGGGTCAGTTGTTTGCTTCACTCCGGGTTACACATGCCATGTTACCTTTGGTTATATATCTATCTATCTATCTGTCTATCTATCTATCTACCTGCCTACCTACCTAAAGGGACTGTCAGAACACAAACTATGGGACAAGGCCATAAGGCCAGTTTTTGCCCTGAGGTTTATGGAGAATAGGCTGGGGGAAATGGGAAAAGTGTAAGGCTTACATGAGTTATGAGAGAGGAAATGTAACACATCTGTATATATATATTTATCTCAATAATCAAAAATCCAACACTTTCACTTAGGTTAAAAAAGAGTCTAAAATATATCTTGACTCATGAGCCCTGGGAGCTTCAGGTTTACTGTTTATAGTCCTCATTTTATCTTTTAAAAATGGATCTATACAGGATACAGCAGGAAGCTGAAATAAATCTGAATAACTAAATAAATACAACAGTATAGTCATGATCACCTGCATGTATTACTGCCCCATAGGGAGTATATGTATTTTTGGCAGAGCTTCTTATGTCTGCCAGTGTTTCCCCTGTGGAGCAGTAATATGTTGAAGTAGTCATGACTATATCTAATAAAAACTGCTAAAAACAACATTATTTCTGAAAAATTAAACCTGGCCCCAAGACCAAGTGAAAAACAAAAATAAAATATACTCTCACTCATAAAGTGAGTCTCTAGTTCTGTGTGCGTTAGAAACATCCCACATGAATATGAATCACTTTGGGAAAACAACCACCAGGTTAGATATCCTTTGCACACTAGTATAACATCAAAAAAGCAATAACCTAAAAATCATGGAAAGGTCAGAGATTGCCTTCTTAGGCTGAAGGTGCTTCTCCATAAGTTTTTAACATCTGAGTAATGTCAATGTACTTCTGATTGCTCTGAACCTCTCTTCTGAGAAGAAAATATGTTACCAGCCCTGGCAGATTCTTATATATAAAATCTCCTTCCACTGGATGCAGCCAGTTAAAAAGAATGGAGACAGGCATTGTGAAACTCTATAATCTCATTAGGATAATACATATAAATTAAAAATATAGTATTTATTTAGAATAACACATGTATCTTAAAGCTGAGATCAGCAAGTCTGATACTAAATTCAAACACATTTCTGGCCACATAAAGAAGGTATTTGGGAACAGTTGCATGGATTTGCCTTTCTCTTACCTGGCCAGACTGATTTCATCTGAGAATAAAACAACAGGATTTGTGTACAAGCAGAGAGCTGCGGATGACATTTGCCTCAGGATTTATCTCAAGCAAAGCTCTCAGCACTATCTCCCACAATACTCTTTTATCTGAGATAGATAGTCTTTTATGGTCTGGATGGGCAGAAAAACAGAAGGAGGAAACACTGGATGACCAGGTGTGGAGGGCAGTGGTTACAGGGTCATACTCTGCCAGGAGGCTGGTCATAACTGGAGGACCGCAGAGCTCTTCTTCATGTAATGACTTAGATGTGCCTTGAGGGTGGGGGACAATGGGCTGAAGCAGTGTTAGAGAGGGTTGGGTTGGCCATAAACTCTGAGCAGCCTACTCGGACCACAGGGCTGACCCTGATGTGGGCAGCAAGTTGGGCCTGAGACCTCCAGAGAGCTCTTCCTGCATGAGTTATCCCTGTCATTCCTGAATTAGCCACTAGACTGCTAATCTCTTATAATTTACAAAACCTATGAAGATAATTCTGTAGAGTTAGTAGTCTTAGATTTTGAATGTTGGGCTTAAGACTGAGTATAATTCCGATAAATTTTGATAATATGTACCATACTACCACAGTAGTACATGATATCGGTAAATAATGATTAACAGCCATAGATAACTTAATGAGGAAGGATATTAGCAACAAAATAATTTTAATAAAATCATGTGAAAAAAACCACCTATTTAGGGGAGAAATTATATTGTCATAGAGAATGTGCAGCTGTATTCTTGAAAGCAGTGGATCTGAAAGAATTTAATGTCATCGCAGACAAAACCGCATACAAGCTTCTATGGCTTAAAGTCTAAGGTGATAATTGCATGTGCAAGCAGGGAAATAAAAGCATGAGGAAATAAGGAAGCCATTTTGTGTGGCATATAACAATATTGTCCAGGGATATTATAAACAGGGCTTGCTCCATAATTTTAAAAATACATAGAAAATTGGAAAAGACAAAATATTATTCTCCAGAGCTAGGGTAAATATGTTTTGGCAAGAAATTTAAAAGATTAATTGTATCAATGAAAAGCCAGCTTGGTTATGCTATATAAATGCTTCAGGGGGACAAAATATCTGAAACTAAAATGTTATTTAAACTAGTTATGAAGTGCATAACAAGAGCACATGGCTGGAAGTTAAAGTCATTCCCATTCATATGGCACATTTTTCAGTGACACTAGTTATCCGTTTAAAATAATCCACCAGAAATAGTCACATGTTCCCTATATTTGAGTGAACAGTGATACCTTTCTAGAAAACATATTGAATTTATTAATATGATTGCAGATGTGAGAGAGAGAACATTTTAAAAAATCAGCAGTATTTGCCTGGTAGGGATACAGATAGAAACTAACTCTACATTCAGGCCAATTTGTGCAGAGGTGAAGTAAAATGACTAACTTAAGGTGTTACAATGGAGAAGGATCATACACATGTTTTAACTGAGGGGATGACGGCTTCTTCAAATGATCTAGACATTTGTAACACAGCTTTAATAGCTTCAATTCAGTAGGTATCAGATTAAGTGTAATGGACAGGCAACCAGATGGTATAACGATATCTTCTGGTCTTAAAACTTCTGATTTTTCACACACAAAAAAGTATATATATACTACAGTACCCATGCTTTACCTTAGCCGTTTGTAAAAGCATGATATGCTATAGAACAGTGACGTAAGATTTATTTAACATTTGTGAAGTCATTTGAGAGATCTGGATGAAGAGTAATGTGTCAGTATTCTGGATGTCACAAATGATCTACCTGTACAAAGCAAACGTTGGATGACACCATGGAGTCACGATAGGAGTTTGCTGGTTTACTGAGTGGATCTAGTGTTTGTATATACAGATGCACAAGGTGTCCTAGTAAGCAAATAAGTTCTAAGGCAGCAGTTTTCCAGGCAGGCTCGCATGAAACTTCTAGAAGGAATGCCACAGCTCCGGAAGGCGGTTTGTCACTAGCAACCCTTGAAGGTTGCAGATGTGTTCTGGATTGGCATCTGTGCTGCCAAGCTTGGGAGAGAGATATTGGTTCTTCTGGATTAAGGATCTGCAGCAGCAGTGGATGAATATGGCAGCAAAGTGGCCTCCACAGAAAAAATATTTGGAGAAAGACTCCAAAAATTGGTGAAGATCAATTATGTTTATTAATCTGAGAAGTATAAGCTAATTCATCATTATTGTACATCATTTGCGTTGCCCAAATAATGTGGTGCTTTTAGCAAATCATAGGAAGAGAACTGTGGGCCCATTGTGATTTAAGAAAGTGGCAGAAAGTCCAGCTGCAATAATAAGGGCAAAGAGCAGAAAGCAGAAGCAAGAACAAATGTGCAGTAATACAAGGCATGTTTGGATGTGCATTAAAGACAGAGTCTAACTCCAAGGCCCAGGGAAATCTCTTGAATGGGCTCCCAGATAGCTCAAGTGTTGTTCTTTGTGCCTTCTTTTAAATCCACTCGTGTCCCTTATACAGTGCCTCTTCCAGACAGTGACATCCTTTGCCACATGGAATACTGTGTTTTCTTCTTATCACTCCACATTTGTGTTTATACAGTAAGAAAATTTATTTCTTGCAAACCAGGACTGGTGGGAGGCTCCTGGTGCTGCATACACCTTTGCGGAGAGTGAGACATGGGTAACTGCTTTCTTTACGGCTTGCATGCGAGCCTGATACAAGTTCTCATTACGCCTGGGAGAGTCTATCTGCCCCTGTTAACAGTGCCCAAGAGATTCGGTGCCCTGATTTTTCATTTGCTATAAATTTTCCAGTTTGTTATGGGGGTCGATCTTTAAACATACAATATAAGCATAAATATATATATAAAGAACACTGAGACATTTAAATTCTTATCACATCTCTTTTTTCTATTGGAAGACTTCTACTTTATTTTATCTAACAGAAGATCTTAGCTAAAGTTGTACCATAGATATGCTTTCTGCTCTAACCAACACTAAAAAGCCTCTGTAGAAATACTTAGGATAAAGTGTAGAGCTAAAGACATATGATTTCCAAACAATGTGCTTTAAACAGCAGATATAATGATATTCCCCTTGACTTCTATTTTTCATAGTTATTACTAACACAAATTTACAAAAGACAGAGCTGAATATTTTACTGCTGCCAGACTGACTTTACTACTTTTGCTAAATAAGAGGAATCAGAAGCTAAGCCATCTTACATTTGCAATTTTAAGAAATTTAAATTCACATTTTGACCTTTTAGGTACTTTACTGCCCTGGTTAGCATATGACAGTGATTATGTTTCATAAGATGTTAAAAGTAATTCACAAAGGTTATGCAGATAGCACTTTTTAAAGTAGCCTAGTGGATAATACCCGACATATGCAACATTTTAATCAACTTCAGCCTGTCTAATGGAAGTGTAACAGTGCCTGCCCCTTCAGCTATTTGAATTAGCAGAAAAAGGGGGAAAGTGCTAGAAGCATTTTGCCATTTGGCTGTTAGCTTCCCTCTGTCCTCTGCTAATGCACTTGAACCCTCACCCACAACAATTGCTGGGTGCCTGCAGAGAAGGTGATGGAGTTTCTCTCCATTCAGGGTCACTGTTGAGCCCTTATGCTAACCTGGTGTTTTAGGGGTAAAGACACATGACTGTAGAAGGCAAGATGAAGACAAAGTGGATTTGTTTGCTGGGGGAGTAAATTTTCTCTGTGTAGATAATATCATACATTTAGATTTAATTATGAACAGATCTAAATGCATTGATCTGTTGGTTTTGATAAGTAGTTATAAACCACATGATCTTTTCTGAAAGCTGAGGTGGTTTTGAGAGAGAGAGTAGGGCAGGTCCCTGCACTCAGATAAAACACCCAGAGGCTGTACTCGGTGTATCATGTGAATATAACCCCCTCTCTTAGTAGTGCTGCAGCTTTCTGAATAGAATGACCATAAAAAGAAAAAAAAAGATTCCTTACACTATTCCCTTTTAAGGAAGTATTTGTTTAAAAAAAAAATACAATGGCAGCGAAGTTTAACAAATTGCGAATGAAACAGAAGATGAAATTTAGCAACATGCAAAGGAAATTTTATATTTTTTCTTCTCCTCCTTGCCTTATTTCTAGAGCATATCACAGCATGAAGCAGCCCTCCTCTGCAAATGGTACAAAGAGCTTTAGCCGTGGCATTTTAACAAACCTAAATGAGTCTATCCTGATCTTGTTATTTCATTGGACACAATTAGTATGAGAGAGGCACACCTGAGTGCACTGAGTTCTGAACTCTAATGGTCTGACCCATTAAGGGACTTCTCTAGGTACTGCATGCGGGCAAATAGGGCAGTCAATGATTTCAGCTGTATCGCTGAAAAGGGTGAGAGGTGGGAGGTACTCAGGTGGCGCTGGCTTTCCCTTTCCCCGCCGTGACTTTTATCTCTTCTGAGTCCTTATGTAAAATCCATGGATAGGGAGCTGGCAAAAGCAAAGCTGCAGCCAGAGTCAGAAGAAAAGGTGAACAGAGCTATATAAAGAACTACTTCACTATACAGCAGATAGGACTTGCCAATGCACCTTGGTAAAAACTGGAAACTTTCTCCCTTGATTTCATCCAAGTCAGGGCCTTTCCCCCTCTCCTCTTTTTTTGTTTTGAGAAGCCTGAAACTGAAAGTTTTATTTGCATTCCACTTCAAGAGCTAGACAAGTCAGATTTAAAGAGCAAAATGAATCTTCACAAATTTCCTAGGGCTGGTCCTGTGGATTCCAAAGTGCAAGCAGTTTGCTTCAGTTGCTAAGTGGTTATTGCACTGAAACAGTTACCTGCTCACTGAATCTTGTGCTCACCATCAGTCTCTATCAAGTTACTGTCTCACAGGAAGATGAGGGCCATTTGGGGCAAAGCGTATTTTTTAATGAGCTTCAAAATATCCAGCTAAATGGTATCTCAGCTAGCCCAGGGTGCAAATTTATATATTCTGGTTTTATTATAGATCACCTGTGGTTTCCAAATGCATTAAAAATGTTTGTTATTTTACTTTTCTCAACCAACTTGCAAATGTTATTAAAACTGTATTACAGAGGCTCTCCGTTTTGTACTCTGGGCACCCCAGTGTATAACCAAAATTACTCTCAGCTCATATTGCTTTTAGTAGAAGTAGAATCACAGCTACAGGTCTTGCTGCCTCTGGGCTCCTTGGAGGTTGTACTTGTGTGTGTGCATGCATTTGTATTAAGCAAAAGCAGTAGGAGGCATGGACCAGCCTTCTCAAAAGCAGATGACCAAAGTAATCACCCTGTCCCCATGCCTCCATGGGCAGAGAGAAACTTCTGCTGTCATGACCGTGACACTGTTTGACCACTTGTTAAAAATGATCAAACCTGGGGGCAGATTCTTCAAGCTAGGATCACTCTTGGACATTGTGAGAGGTGGAGAGGGTGGAAATAAACAAGGAACAAATATCTGAGACTGTGCCAATTTCATTATAATCTTAAAAGCGACCGTCAAATACAGACTTTTATAGGAGCCAGAATTAAACCTCATCAAAACAATTAGTTTTCCATTCAGAAAAATTTACTCAGCTCCAGTAGAAGTTTCTGGAAGGCAGCTCTATCCTGACATTCCTCGAGAGGAGATTTCAAAATGCTGTGAGAAAGGAAACTTGCTGTAGACAGCAGTCATGCATAGTTTGAAGCTGAATTTTAGAAAAAGAGATATCAATCAGTGCAATCCAAAATGAGACACAGGAATGGGTAGCGATTAGTGCCAGTTGCAAAACCATTTGCAAGGGTCAGCAGAGTGTGTACCACTTGGGACAAGAGGCTACAGACAGCCACAGGCTGAGATGAATACTCCATGGTAGCAATGGACAGCTTTACAACCGAAGACAATTGGACCAACTCATTGAAAGTAACTGATGTATTTATTAATTTTAAGATGGACATCGACATGTGTGTTGCTAGGAATGCGTATTGCTACTGAAAGAAGGTGCATCGTACTGGAGGGCAAGCAAGGGAAGCTAAGTGGAGAGAACTGAAAGTTAGAAATTGTAATATTGTAAAATGTAATATTAGAAATATTACAAGTATGTTTGAGATACAGAAAAGGTGGTGCATAGCATGAAAGGGTTAATTTAGAGCTTGAAAAGCAACTAGAACAGCATTTTTTTTGGAAGAGCAGGGAACCAAGACCGCCAAAGGAAAACTGAAAGGAAAATTGGCAAAGGATTAGTCCTCAGGTGAATGTTGCTAGGGTGTTTTACTATCAGAAAAGCTACAGGACTCGTAAATGCAGCTTTTATTAAAATCACATCTTTACAAGGCTTGTGTTGACAGATTTTGGCTCTGAAAGTAAGATGTGATAATGGCACCCATGACTTGAACGAGCTTTCCAGAGAGAGCCTTGCAGGACCCTAGCAAGCACTGCTGTCGTGCTCAGCCATCAGACACTGTGGACAAAGCTGTCTGGGTACACATTCCAGCCAGAGCTCCTGGGAATGCACAGAGACCTCCTCAACCCAAGTTGGTAGGGGAGACCCTGCCAGGGACCACCAGCAACCTCTTTGGTTTCCTCTCCTGGCTGATGCTGTAACAGGACATGACCAGCAAGCTTTTTATCTGGGCATGAGGGTATCTATTTAATCACGGAATCACGGAAGTAATGAAACAGCCAGATGGAGCTGCAGGAAAATACAGAAGTGAAACGAGCCAAAATGAAAGGTCTACCTAGAAACAATAAAATAAAATAAAATAAAATAAAATAAAATAAAATAAAATAAAATAAATAGGCAAAAAGCTGGCAATTGAAGAAAAAAAAGGTCTGTAAGACTTGAAACGTCATGACAGATACGTAGTACAGAGAAAACATGCCAAAGTCTGAAGACACTGTGTGAGAAACAAGTGAGAAACCAAAATGACTGATTTCTGAACCTGAAGAGCTTTAAAGTATTAACACATTTCCATCTCATTTGTAGAATTCTTCGGCACTGTTCTAATAATATCTGTGGAGGCTTGCCCAACAGAGAAGGATAAAATTTAGAAATTTGCTTTGGAAAGACTGCAGTTATTGCTTGGAGGATTTCTGAGGGAGAACTGGAGGGGAATTAGTTTTAATAAGATACTGTAATTACCACAAACATACTGCAAAAACCTATGCTATGGATCTAAAGCAGACCACATGCACCCTGCAGATCTTAATGTTTTCCATTATTTGAGGTGGGAGTATTATTTTGATTTGTTTTTGATAAATTTTTTATAAGTAATTACTTAAATAGCTTTGCAGTAGGGAACCTTTATGGATGGTGACTCATTTGGATCCTGATAGTCTCCTCTGGATCCTATCAGACTCCTGAGGGAACGTAAGTATCTGGTTGGTTGTGTTATTAATATTTGATTTTTCTCTATAAAATGGTAATGCTGGCTTGGGTGATTCCTATGAATATTTGATTCCTTAGGAGAACATAAAACACAAATCTGCTATACATGAATTAGAATACATGTTTGCCTTTAAAACCAGGCAGTAAATCAAACATTTTTTTTCAAAAAAAAAAAAGTTTTCTAACCCCCACAGCAAAATTTTTCTTGTCCCTGTATCACACCAAAAGGGAGAGTGTTTATAATCAGTCACAGGTGAGTAAAAATAAATTCATTTCAGCTGAGCTGCCATTCAAAGACAATTCTTTGATACGACTTCTTGGAATTCTTCATCATTTAAAAAAAAAAGTTATATACATGAAAAATTTGGTATACTCTGAAGTATTTGCATCAGGCTAATTATGTACATTCCTATTGTTACAGTAACCAGTCATGTGTAATCACTTAACAGATTACCCGAATATTTTTTTCAACTTATTTATTGTATAGTGTCCTTATATACCTCATGTACTAAAAAGGCAAAAGATAGCTGATAATTTTATCAGCTGGAAATGAGTAGTAGATCGACATTTGGCAGCATGTCTCCCTTATTTCAAGAAGCTGACAAGATGCTGATATAGCATGTACACCTAATGTCCTTGACCACCGCATATGTATCTGCAGAATATCTATATTTCCTCTGTGGCTAGTTCGCTGGAAAGGAAAATTTCACTAAAATATTCATGCAGTAAAGCATTATTTTCCCTTGCAGTTCTACAAAGCCCCCAAGCCACTATAATGCTAGTATGTGATGTCATCATTGTGTATGTAAAACACTTAGATAGACTAGTTCCCGGACATCTTTCCTACTGGCAAGCAATGCCATTAATTTATAGCAAGAATAATTATATGAGAGATTGCCTACTAAATATGCACCATGTTGACCTGTTATTTTGCTACTTGGAAGTGAAATGAAACTTTTATAAATACCTTATTTTCACATCATAGGCCACCTTCTCTGATAAGCCAAACAAGGTCAGGGTATCTTTTAATGTGAACTACACTAAGAATCCATAGCTGGTATCACTAAATACTATCTAGAATTGTCCCAGTAGTAAAGTAAAAGTCAGCAAAATGAAGCCATACTACTCTCCTGCCAGAGGCATCTGTTTCACAAATACTTTGACAGTTCCTACAGGTCAGTTGTCTTGAAGTCTAATATCAGCTATTTTGTTAATCATCTCAGGATTGTGAATGCATGCTGTTGTGTCCATCTCTATTTTTTTTCTGTTTGTCATTGCTTTAACGGAAGGTAAGACAGATTAAATAATAACACTTCTTTTGTTTTTCTTTTTTTTATTTTGTTGAAGCTTGGCAGTGTCAGTTTTCCTATCTAAATTTATCATTCATGCATAAAAAGATAAAAGAGGCCTCTATTTTCTGAAAATAATATGAAATTAAATATAGAGTCTATTATTATATAATCATATACAAATGTATTTTGGCACCAAAGGCAACATATCTCTAATCTGCTCACAAGCCACATCTGCATGCCCCGTGGTTGAGGATGATGTGTTTCTCTTTCAGTATTAATCTGAGCCTTTTCTCTGTTTTCTCTTTTGGCTGACACCTGCCTGGGAGTGCAGTAGAATGTTTCTGGAGGAAAAAGAGAACCACCCCAGGAGCTGTAAGACCCACAGTCACTGCTTCTGCTCCCAGCTTTGGTCAATTTCACATCCCCAAAAGATTGCATAACTATGTGAGCCACCAGTTATGCTCCCTGTTTATAGCCTAGTGTTTCCATTAAGAGCTGGGGTGCATTTGGACCAGAATTTCCGATGCAATTTTCTTTGAAAGGAGGATGGTTCCCGTCAAACTTTCAAATTGTACCACCTTGAAACCTGGTGTGTGCCAAACCAGTACCTGGTAGGTAGAAAGATCTGGAAAAAATTGTTTGAAAACCGTATTACAGCACTAAACTGAATAGCCTATAAATACACAACTTTCTAGGACCAATTAGTCGAAAACCCTTCTTTGTTGTTGCTGTTGTAGTTGTTATATCATAGCATCAGCTTCTGACTCACTACCCTAGAAAGAATTTATTCTAGTACTCAGTGTCAAATAGAGGTAAGCAACAACTTGAGTGTCAGTGAAGGAAAAGCAAAGAACGGAATAAATGGTGTGAAACAAAACAAATACCTCAAAGCTGTACTGCAGCATAAGAATTTGTTAAATCCCACCAGGGCAGACAGGAGAGTGATCAGTAGTCTGGCCAGCAGTCTGCCCACCACCTGCCGCAGAAGTAAGTAGTGAGAAGAATTTTTCCTTTACTTCTTAATAATGTGGACCTTTCATTAGAGGTTTCCAGGGAACTTCAGTCTATTCTGTCATTTACTACTTGAATGAGCAGGCCTTCTGGAAACCTATGGTCTGTGTGGTCATCGAAAATTGTAGGAAAGAAAACCCTTGAAGTGTCTTGACCTCCAAATCCAGTAATCTGATCAAAACTTCTGGGTCATGTCAGAGTTATAGGCAGCTGATGCCATACACACTGAAAAACGCCAGGACAAGTGAAAGACAACTCTGGACAATAGTTACTGAGTTCAAAACCAATCATCTCAGGTGTTTTCTTCTCCACTTTGATGGAGTGGACACAAGCCCACACACAAACCCAAGAGAGGTCATGTCTCCGAAATTCCCATTCTGCTTCCAGTGTCTCAGTGCTCTAACTATGATGCACTATGGAAGAGAACAGGATGTCTGCAGCAGTTGCTGCGCAGCCCATGATTTGCCTAGTTTCCCCTGCCTTGGCATCATTTTAAAGGAACGGACAGACATCTTCTTCACTCGCTGGGTTCACCAGAGCTTATCTTTCAGAGCCCTGATAGCCATGCAAAAGAGTCCCATTAATAAATAATAATTAGAAAAAGTATTTCATTTAGTTTATGTTACTGAGGGCTTGCTGAAAAAATAGAGTAGGTACAGAGGCAATATCTATGGATCAATCAAAATGTTGCAGCTCAGTTTGTTACTTTGCAGAAATCAGTTCATGTGAGTATATTTATCATGCTAAACCTCAGACTTCTGTCTGCATAGCCTTCAGTTCCTGGGGCCCTACAGACCCCAAACAAGGAAGTTTCAAATCAGCTTCCCATGAGATTTTCACTTGCCCTCTCATTTGTGTTATCCCAAAGGAAAAAACAGTTTTCTAGATAGTGTATTCCCTTTGTTCTTAGACCCTCAACACTGCTTGTAGCCACAGAGTCTTGAGAAAATAAAGTTGAACAATGCCTTGAATTAAAAATACATCTAGTATGTTGTAAAAGCTTGATTCAGCTTATAGTATGTGAATTCTATGCCTATACTATTTTGTATGCATACTTAATATATTCTGCCTTCCTATAACATGTGGCAAGGAATACTAGATATGTAATTTTAGCTTTTTTTGTATATGCACCTTGATCCTTTTTTTTCCAGCAAAGATACCATACAGATAGCAGCAATGACAACCACCTCAGTTGCACACTAGGAAGTGAAACAATAGCAAAAAAAAGTTTAAGAGAGAATTATCATTTTTTGTTTCTCTCAAAGCTTTAGGTGAGGTGATGATGCCATTGCGTCTACTGCAAAGTGAGAATTACGTATTCCCAGGGTTGCGCAGAAACACTGGCTCAGAAATGAACACAATTGCTATATAGTCTACCTTACCTTTGATTAAAAATATGTATAAATATATATGCATGCATACATGAGTGACCAGCTTGAAATATTTTGGCAGAAATTATAAGCAGATTCAAAATATAATTGGAAATAGTTACTCCATTACAATTCTTTGTTCTGTTCATTAAGACCTTTGTATCTCAAATTACAAATTGATCTACCCTGGACTGCATATATACGTGATTCATTTAAGAAACATGACTTTTGACTGAGAAATTGATTCAATAGCACTACATCTATGAGTTGCCCTGTTTTGAATGACCTGGTAAAACAAAAAGCTTTTCTATCTATTCATGTTCCTCTGAGAGCTTTCAGAAAGCAGTAAAAAATTGTGCAAACCTTGCTTTATACAGCTAACCCTGTCATCACCTTATGGACATTGTCATGAAAACCACGCATGATCAGGTTATTAAATTGTGTGAGAAAACAAATAAAGGAGACAAGAAATACCTCAGTGGTCTCATTACATTGCTGCTGTTGTCTTGCTGCACAGACGCAAAGGTTTTGGGTGCTCTGAACACTAAGCAGAAGCTCTAGAAGACCCACAACATTCACTTTCGGGCTGATTTTTCAGCAAAACGTGCTAGGGGAAACAGGGAGAGTAAAAGGGAAAGAAAGACATTCTGTATACTGTCATCATCCATTTTTTTCTATGGCTGACTCTGCAGAAATGTAGAGCACTAGTAGCACCTGCTCGTTTGATTAAATTCTTCCTGATGCCATCACAGAAATACATGCAATCTGTTTGGCTTCATAAACAGATATAGAAAGTATGTACTGGTAGTCTTGGTCGCTATCCACAAAACATACAGATATGGTGAAAAATAATTGTCTTCTTGGAAAGCAAAATATTAGCACAGCTGAAAATTTTCAAGAGCCAAGGAAAATCAATGACATTTAGACTGAAATATTGCTACAGACGTTTTGGATGGTGCATTTTTTCCACTGTTTTCCAGATAACAAGGTATACTTTGCTTGCACCTCCCAGAATCAGAATTCTGCCCCTCAACTTTCTTATTCCGCTGTCAAATTATTTCCACTTTCCATGCATACGTATTGAGGCTAATTGAGACTGTCCAAAATATGACTTAGTAAGTGGATCTATGAAAAGCTTATTATGACGTTAGGGACATATTCTGGTTGGTGTATGCAAATGTGTGTTCAGTCGTTTTACTGGATCTAAACCAATTTCCAGCAGCTGAGCAGATAGTCCTTTCTTCTCTCTTTCAATACAGGTCACATTATTTATCCATTCAATAATAAAAGCAGAAGCCAAAAAGCATAACCAGATATTTGATATAGACGATTACACTAGGAAGTCCAGATTACCAGCTCATTTTCTCTCAAGCAAAGTGTAATTTTCCCACATGAAAAGCTTTGAAGGTCACTCACTTTTTATAACATTTAATGTCTCAACAAACTAAGCTTTAAGTACTCCAATATTCCCTACATCTCTATTTTATCCCCTAGAAATATGCATTATGGCAAAATAAGAATAAATTTTCAGAGATGTCTCTAATTTATATATCAACAATGACTGACTGAAAGGTGTCAGTAAAGATGAGATAAAAAGACACTCCATTAGTGAAAAAAAATCTCATACTTAAGGGAAAAAGTGATGCTGACATAGCCTTATCAACCCTGTTTGCCTGGGGGTTGTAAAAAGCATGAAATTTTAGTTGGGTTGAAACATGGTTTGTGAGGATTTGCAAGTCAGTTAAAAATTGAGATTTGAAATTTTAACCATGAGTGACCTAGCAGTAAAGCCCTGAACAGTCCTTCAGGAGATTCAGTCTGAATAAAAGTGATCCCAGTAAAACAAGGCAGTGTCAGAATGCAGACCCACTTCTACCACACTACAGACTTGTATTTAATGGAAGAAAATGAACCATGTGTATTCCTGTGGAGTACTGCCGAAGCCAGTGGTGCTTTGCATGACAGAAGAATTGGTCAGAAACTGTGTACAGGAGAGCGTGCGAAGGGAAGTGCTCAGTACTGGGAGAGGAGCGAGGAAGGTCTGTCAGGGCAGTACGACACCAAAGACGGCTGTAGGGAGAGGAGAACAACCATTACTTTGATCACCATTGTGTTGCAGAAATAAAAAGGAATTAAGCGAAAAGGAATTAAGTCAGAAAAGAAAGGGTTAGAGGAGTTGTGATAGCTTCCTTAAAGGTCTCTGCATTCCTGACATTCAGGTACCTATGGATATTGCTCAGGTGTGTCAGGTGTGCCAGGTCCAGGTCTTCCGTACTTACAAAGAGAATAACCTACATGATTACACATGCTTACACATGCTTTGTAACTCTTCTCTGTATGAGTCTGAAAGGGTGTTTTTTTGCCTGGACAAGATATTAACAGGCAGGAACATAGTTATGTGGAGGAACAGCATATTCTTTCAGTACAGAAAAACCTCTTGCCCCTGATAAGACAGAAAGGATGAAGGCTTTATTTACTTAGACTGATCAAAAAAGATCAGATTTTAAACACAGTATTTAAACTCATTTCAGCAGAATTAAATATATATATATATGCATATATATATAATTTTCTAAATGCGAATGTTCATGAGAAAAGGTTAACATTTACTTGGGTTAGATTGTGTTTCCTGGAATATTATTTAGCTGTGTGCTTAAAAGAGAAGTCTATTATTCCATGTAATATCTTCAAAATTATTGAAAATAGCCATTTGTTTACCCAAATTACTCACATAACCTGGACATGACTGCAGGTCCTGAATCATGCTGGAAGTTTGACAGATCCTAAGAATTTGCAAGAAAAGACTGCATTTTGATTTGGAGGTTTGGGAAAAAGGGAAGTATATAACTGATATAGCTATAGCAAACTTACTCATAAAGAAAGCAAATAAAGACTTCACCACTGCAGAAAACTTGGACCTCTATACTACTGGTCTGTTGTACTAAGTAAGTGAGCTGGGTCTGTTTAGCTTGGAGAAGAGAAGATTGAGAGGAGATCTGATCAATATGTATAAGTACCTGAGGGGAGTAGGGAAGATGAGACCAAATTCTTCTCGGTGGTGGCCAGTGATAGGACAAGGGGTAATGAGTACAAGTTGAAATACAGGAAGTTCCACCTCCATGTGAAGAAGAATTTCTTTACTGTGAGGGTTACAGAGCTCTGAAACAGGTTGCCCAAAGAGGTTGTAGAGTTCTCCTTCTCTGGAGAGCTTCAAAACCCACTTGAACGCAGTCCTGTGCCATGGGGCACAGGTGTCCCTGCTTGTGCAGGGGTGTTGGACTAGATGATCTCTAGAGATCCCTTTCAACCTTAACTATTCTGTGATTCTGTGATTCTACCTTTCTCTGAAGATCAGTGTGCAATTTAGAAAACTGTCAATTTTTGAATCTTATTTAAAACACCACTCCTCACTAGTTTTTATATATTAGTAAGTTGTATTTCAGTCAATTTTCAAAAATGAAGCCAGCTGGAGGTTTACCCACATGCTCATAAAGCCACTGGAAGAATGAATTTCTGAAAATTTGTACTCACAAATATTTTATCCTTTCAGGAATCACACTGTTTTTAAAATATCATTTCCCAGCTGTTGGAAAGTCTAAGAAGACACTGAGTTAATTAGCTGATTTTAAAGTTAAACTTATTCCTTATTATAATCTTGTGTTCTCTTGAGATTTTCTTCTGCAGTTCAAGTAATGCCCCCTACCCTCCCAAATCTCTATCTGTAAGATAAAGAGGGAACTAATCAATTTTAATGAACTGAGATATCCATAAGTCAATAAGATATCAATGAGATATCGATATAGTCACTATTTTTTTTCTCCTTGAGGAAATATTCCTGGCCACCTAAAACATTATTCTCATTCTCTCATCCAAAAATACGTAAAGCCTGAATAGCTCTTCTAACTGAGGAAAAAACACCAGCTGTGGTTCAGCTTGTGGAATCAAGGATCCAAAACACACATGGTGGTGTTAGCTGTTGCTGCTAGTCAGTATAATTGGACGTGGACAAGCTTCACAAGTTTGTGAGCCTTGCCTCACTAATGAAAAGGAGGACAAATTAATGGTAATGTAAGAATTTCCCATAACTAAATAAAGTTAGAAATAAAATAATGAAAACCAATAAATACATTACAGGATTAATAAGATAGGGAAATCACCCCCCTTGAATATTTATAGTATCCTGTCCTTCTGAATGTACAACATTGCAATGCAAATGGAACAATGACTGGCAGTGAAGAGGGGAGTATCTGGCTTCTTTGTCCTGCAAAGAATGAGGATAACGGGGAAAACATACTTGACGACTCAATCTGCCTCCTCTATAGACAAACCGAGAAAACATATGAATTAATGATGCTCATGTCTTGGCTTTCAGAACACAGTAAATGGAATATACACATTCTTGCTGTTTTAGGTTCTTTATTTACATATAGATGTACCACTGGGATATATCCAGGAGAGATGAAAGTGCCGATTTCATTGTGAAGCTATTTTCCATCTTTGAAAAGCTTATGATAAGCAGAATCCGAAGTGCGTAGAAAGGAACATGTGTTAAAGAAGGGCCTGGGGCATAGCAGGTGAGCCTTACTTTAAGCTTAGTCCTTAGCAAAATTAGGAAGCAAGGCCTCATGGAAGCCATCTCCAAACACACAAAAGAAAACATGTTGGAAAAACTTAGTCTGAATATGTAGAATATATATTGTTTGACCAACCTGATTGCCTTCTAAAGATGAAATGGCTGGAGATGTGAGTAAGGGGAGAGCAAATGATTTCATTTTTTTTTATCCTTAGCTAGACTTCTAACAAAGGATCATGGTAGTAATCTTGAAGAACAAGCTGACCAGAGAAGTTGTGGAGTCTCCTCTGGAAATCTTCAAAATCCACCTGGATGCCACCCTGTGCCACATGCTCTAGGTGTCACTGCTTGAGCAGGGGAGTTGGACTAGATCATCTCTAGAGGTACCTTCCAACCTCAACCATTCTGTGTTTGTGTGTGTATATGTGGTGTACAAGATGGGTGAAAAGATGCTGAGCATGTGAGCTTAAAGGGTAATATAACAGGCAGCTGATGCTGCTTGACATTTTCCTCAAATCCCAGACAAGTACTTGAGATCATCAAATTGATACCAAATTACAAGAAGGATATACTAGATGTCAGAGCTACTGATCAGTGGGACCTCAATAGTCTGGAACAAAAGAACCTTTGTAGTTCAGCTACAACAAAGTGATGTTCTCAGCATAGGATGAAGCAACCCTGTCCATCAGTACAAGTTGGGGAAGCAATTATTTCCCTCTAGCTAGCATTAACAAGGCTGCATCTCAGATACATACAACCAGATTTCGTTGTGTAAAGAAATAGGAGTGAGTCCAGTTAAAGGCTGCTATGAGGGAGTTTGGAATATCTGGCATATGAGGAGAGGCTAGGGGAGCTAGGCTTGTTTGATCTAGAAAGAAGGGCCACGGGGGAGTTAATATTCGTTTTCTTTTATCTACATCTGGGGGAGGTGAGGCTTAGCGAGAAGATGCTAGACTTATCTCAAAACCACACAGCCAGAAGACAAGAGACAATGAACAAGTTGCAAATAGGAAAATTTTAAATGAAATTAAACAAAACACCTTGCTGTTCTGGATGAGCTCGGGATTCAGCAATAATCACACCAGAACGAGGTGACTACATTGAGCATTTATTCAGGTGAAAGCGCATAAAAAAAGCAAAGTATGGATAACTACTCACGAGATGATACCTGCCAATCTGGACCTGAACATCCTCTCAAGCTGGCAGATCAGAGAGAGAGAGTTGCTGACCGGCTCCCACGAAGACAGCGCAGGCCTCGAAGTTTGCAGTTTCTCCTCCCCCTCCATCTCTCTCCGCACTGTCCACTTTTATGCCCGGTGCATCCTGGCTCATGGGGTCAGTCTGACCCAAGAGGCAGGCCGGGGGGGGACAGGGT